>CM021110.1:323400015-323996141 GCA_007115665.2 Sequoiadendron giganteum
GATCACATGTTTGACCAAAATTGATTTTTAGTTAGAAATACTTAAATTTAGTTGTGCTAATAAGTTGGCTAAAAGTGTGAAACTTTGAAACTTCAAGTTTTTCAAATAATTTTTTTTTTGGTAAATTGGACTCAAAGTGGTGCTCCATACAGTTTTAGCCAATAATTTTAGTTGAAAAAGTTGTGGAAGTATCTAACTTAGCTAGAATGGATCTTACTAGATCACATGTTTGACCAAAATTGATTTTTAGTTAGAAATACTTAAATTTAGTTGTGCTAATAAGTTGGCTAAAAGTGTGAAACAACTTTGTGCTTTTACCCGATTATGTGAGTTCACTCTATCATCATTTCTGGCTAGCTCAAATTTTTTTTCACCCATTTCTATGTCTTCATATAATTTGGATCCCTCCAAATTCAATGGCCAAGTAGCATTATAACTAAAATCAAAATAAATATGTTATCAATTTTAGTACTTGACAATTATATTATATTTCACTTTACTATAAATATTTTAACTTGTTAAAATAGTTACCTACAAACCATTGTTCCTCTTTTTTTCGTAGGTATGCACCTTCTCTACACATTGTGTGTCGCTCTACATAGTTTAGGACCTCTTCATAGTCATGGTCAACATCTAGTTTTGCAAGTTGTCTTGTATTTTTAAGACATGGATGTTGAGAATTTTTTTGGAATGCCTACAGTTAGAAATACAAATATACTAGTTATATCATAGACTAAAAATAATTTATTTAATATATTGCATCTATATGTCCATTTTTTAAAAACATGCATGTATGTTTCATTGATGTGGATCTTCTCTAGGATTTCATGCCTGCACAATATAATGAAAATATCTTTCAACACTTTTCCATTGCTCTTCATTTGACCAATCAATATTGTCCATATTCGGTGCTCCATATATCCATATGAATCCATGCACATGCGGTGATCCCCTATGCTAGCACTCATATTTTCACCAGTAATCTTTAACATTCATTCCTTTTTCTAGTATTTCTTTTCTAAATATATTGAATGTCTCAAGTGCATGTAATGTGCGACTATATGAGGATAGTCAATGACATTTTGTTTTCACCAATTTTGAGCCTCCCTGGAGTAGCTAGTTGTGTTCCTGGCATTAATGCATGTAAATATGGCTAATACATGTTTGCAACACTTAAAGTGAAGAATATTGTAGGATAACCTATTTGATGAAGCATGTTAGTTAGTTATGCACAACATTTTGTCTAATATGACCTTGTACCCCTTAATGTTGTTCCAAACTGCATCAACCTATTAGCTAGATAGGACTGTGGCATGTTTTTCATATGATCATGCAACTCATTGATGGTGATTGACATATCTCAATTTATTTTTTTTACAAATACAACAGATGTATTTTGTGCATAATATCTCATTATCATGCTCATCATGAAATATCTAAATCTTGGATGACTACCAAAGTGATGATCCTTGTATCGTAATAGGTGCTTGAAAAATTCATGTAGATGCACTTGCCTCATTCGTGGTTCTAACCAATCACATTTTCCATCAGGGAACAATGTTGGGAATGCCATATCAAGTAATCCTAAATTGACATATTCATTTATAGTAGATGCACTTATTCCTGCCCAATCCATCAATGTTGTCGAATTTGCATTAGGGTTATTAACCCATGCATGAATTAGTTCCATTTCTCTTTGGGCATTAGGTGGTCTATAAGCCATTGATGTTGTGTGCTCAATTATATTACCTTGATCCGTCTCCATGATTGGACCAACAAATATGATTTCATTCGCATCAGAATCAAATTCCATATGCACTATCTATAATCTGTTGAAAATATTTTCATCAATTTTTTTGGATAGATCATTGAGAACATTTTCATCAATTATGCCATTTGAATAAAACTTTTCATGCTCTACTTTGTATTTTAATGCCTTACACACACGATCTTTCTTGATTATAAAGTTATAATTTGTGCCACATTGATCCCTTCTTCAAACAATAATAATTGGGAAATTTTGTATTGAATGTGGCAAAATTTTTGAAACATGTTCCACATTTTGTGGAAAACTTATCATGTGTCCTTTGTATTTATATTGACCACCTATTATATGTGTAACTTGTAGTATAGGGCTAGTACATGCAATCAACATTTCTTCTACCTGAGTCAAATTTGCAAGCTCCTTTGGTTGTGGCTCGGGATCCATATTATTTGAAGCTAAAAGTATATTATTTCCTCTCTCTTGTGGACATCTAGTGCATATAGGACCTTCAAAGGTCCGAGATACTTTGATTCCTAGATAGTATTCTTGACAAACTTAACACATGTTTGGCATTCTAAAGCTATCTAATTGATGTCGAAATTGCATTTGAAAACTTTAAAAATTAGCATGAAGCATTCCATTTGGATTTGCTATGTTTTGTACATTGTCTTCTACAACTAAATTCATATCAATCTTCCTTGCATGTTGAGGTGTTTCTAATACACGTTCTATTGACCTTGAAATTTCATTTCCAAGATTCAATTGAGTATTTTCATGAGATGCATGGTTGTACCTCTCACTTGATTGGGGATCAAGTTTTTGTTTTTCTTCTCTTTCAGAATGAGACATTTGTTCAGATGTTCATTGATGACTATTTCTAATATTATTTGAACTTCCTCTCTCTTTTGAATTTCTAACTCTTGTACTAATACTTATGCCCTTCGTCTAACATATCTTCATCTTTTAGCATCATTGCGCCTTCTTCTTTGTTCTTCCCTTTCAGGGTGATCCCACAAAGCTGGTTTACAATTTCTGAGAGGAACTAATTTTTGTTGAAATCACATATTTTTAGAAAAAATAATGATTTAAGCCTTTAAAAGTTCCATTTTAAGGATTCCAATTGAAGAGGGTTTGATCAAACCACCTTAGATCAAACCCCCTTGGATAGAACCTCGCTAGTTTTAAACCATACCTATAAATGAGTCTCCTTTACACCTATCAAAATGTTGATAAAAAATCACTTTTGATTTACCTTTTGGGGGATCAAATGAATTCATTTAAAATTTATTTGAAATTATTATGGTAGTCCTCAAAATGAGCTATCCCATGAATATAATTTTAATATGTTTTGGTTTTATTATGTATGTATTTTTTTAATTTTATTAAACATAGGTTTTTCACCGAAAATCAAGCTCTCTATTTTGCACATGTGGAAAAATAGAAAATTATCAAAATATATTTTTTAAAAATATGTTCGTGCTAGGAATTGATGTCCTTGATTCATTAAAAAGAAAAAATTGAATTTCGATACATACAAAACAAGTTATGTTGTATACAGTCTGCCTATGTTTGAATTACAATTGATTTGACTTCGAAACTCTATTAAGGAAAAAAATATTTAATAAAAAACTATGAGACCAAATGAAAGTGCTAGATATCGTAGTTACAAATCTAATTTAAAAAAAAAAAGAATTTTATCCTTCATACAAAAAAGGTAATGTTTTATACGGTGAGTGTCACTTTTAAAAAATGTTGTTTTCTGAAATAAACCATTTTCGTGGGAGATGGAAAAAGAAGTGCAATATTATTCCAAAAAATTTGAAAAAAATATATTTAGAATTTATAGAAAAAATGTGATGAGACTCTAGTTTGCATCATCTTCAAATTCCTCAGATTTAGTCGCTATAGGTGCCCGAATGTGAAAATTTAGTTAAAAATAATAATTTTAGTGTCCAGTTTGGCCAAAAATTGTAAACCACTATTGTGGGATCACCCTTCAACATCTGTCATTTTTTCTCATTGCCTTCTTCGATATTCTCTTTGATATTCTCTCGGATATTGTCTTCTATGCTCGTCAGATTCAAAATTCAATCTTGGTCTTGCCATATCTATAAAATAAATTGAATATTAATAACACTTTCTGATCATCAAGATCCCTCGAAGGGCAAGATGAGAGCATATAGTGTTATATAAAATGTTTAAAATTTTAATGTATTTATATGCACAATGGTGAATACAACCATCTAGCGGCATTGCCTTCTAGATGAAAATGAAACATTCATTTCAAATTAATTTATAAGAGAAAAGCTTAATTTATAATTTAAAAAAAGAGAGTATGATTACAACCATGTGGCGGCATTGCCTTCTAGATGAAAAAGAAACATTCATTAAAAGTAAATTTATAAGAGAAATATTTAATTTCTAATTTGAAAAAAATAAATTAGAGTATGGTTACAACCATCTTGTGGCATTGCCTTCTAGATGGCAAAAGAACATTCATGTTATCATAAAAGAAAAATACTTTATTTCAGATGTCAAAAGAACTAATTATTAGATTATTGAAGTATTATAAATAAAATTATAAGATATTAAAGTATAATAAAGATTTTCTTAAGAAAATTAAAGTATATTAAAATAGTATTTCTAATTTACAAATCCTAAAATCGTATAAACTTTTTCCTTAAATACAAATATTCATTCTAATAGAAATTTCAAATGAGTCATATAAAAAACAAAAAAACATTGATTTTATAAAAAATAAAAAACATTGATTTAATATTTTATTTCAAAAAAAAGCTGAAAGCTTTAGTAAACTTCAAAATATAAAGTATGAAATAAAGCGGCATTACTCTATAACCGTTCTAAATTTAATTAAATTTTTTATAGAATTTATATCCTTTAATATGCTTCCACGATTTACATGCTTCTATGTTCTGGTAGCATGTTAACGAATGGTGTGAAATCTGCATTTACAGTTGCCAGATACATTTGGTTTAATTATCAATCTCAGCGATTTATTTATGCTTTGAATTGTTTTAAACGAAGACAATGTTCCGGTGGAGAATAATGGTGAAGCTAAATGAAATAATCTGAAAAGATAGGCTTGCACTATAATATTGCGTAACGGTAGAACGCATGTAAAATGTGCAAGCATAGTCAAGGCACGTGAACTGTTTGACAAAATGCCTCAAAGAGATGTCATCCCATGAAACACAAGGATTGCAGGATAAGCATAGAATTGATTTTGTGAGGATGCTCTCAAAATGATCATTGAACTAATGAAGCACTCTAGAAAATATCCTGACATTGCAAGCAAGGCCTTCCATGTGAAAACATAGCCATGCAGGTTTAGGTGAGGCTCAAATGGTAAGGAATAAATGAAAGGTGATGGGAATTTAAAAGATATTTGGGTGACTATACTTTCAATTATGAACTAAGATCATAGGCTACAGATGGCCATGAAGATTACAAAAGAATCAACAATAACATATGCCGCTGATGGACATCTAGGCTCTGTGTAAAGCTATTCTCGTTGTACATTTATTTTGTTGTTCACCATTTTCAAATCATATGAAATCAACGCTTTAATGCAGATCCTCAATGCAACAATAAGTCTCAAGAACATACACGAGCTCAAATATCCAAAGGTATGGTGAGTAACAAAAAGGCACAAATAAACTAATGACTTCAAACGATGCAGGCAATATCTTAAAATGTTACAAAATAGTTGATCTAAAGTCTGCATAGTTAGATGAGAGATGAAACACATATATTTGTACCTTGCGTTGATTTTCTTCCCTGTCATCTACCATCGCTCCTGTGACGTTACCAGACCCTTCATGCTACTCTCGTCTTCCCCAGATGGCTTTGATCTTTTAATGCAATTTATTTCATTAATAAACAATTATGATTTCAGAATAGGGCTTGTGCAGATCTAATATCTATGGTTTTGTTGTAGTCGTTTGCATTTGCAATAGATTAGACTGATTGTGGAAAGACTCCTCCTCCGGGCTTCAAATGCCCTGCTCATTAAGATGGTAACTATGAATCGGAGGCACCTGTAGGTGGTGAGTCTGAAGAAGGGCAATAAGAAAGGGATTTCGGTGGTTCGATTGAGGTTTGTTTGTAGGCGTTTGCCTTAGTAATAGAACGTGGCATGCAAAACAACAAATTTAATCATTTGCAGAAGGTAGCCTAGCATTCATATTTGTGCCATAAATTAGAGCAGACAAAATGCGCGATTGGGAGGTCATATGTATTGATTTGAAGACATTTCAAGCGAGGTCAAATTTGGTAAAGGCCACAACTCTCTAAATCTGCATCGCAAATTCTTCTCTGAGTAGGAATTCATTTCATGTTAGTAAAGACTGTCTATAGCGGGCTTGCAATACAAGTCTCATGTTCATCATTTCATGCAGGCCTCAAGTATTGATTTCATGGAGACTGCAAGTAAAGACCGGGGCTTAATTGTCAATCAAATAGCTCGTGAACCTGATAATCTTCATCGGATACTTGACATTTTGATTGATAGAAAGTGACCACCTGAGAATTAATATTTATGAAATAGGAAGTCAAGGTTTCTATGTCATGGCATAATGTATAAAGCATTAATCATTTCGATGTTTTATAACCATCACTTATAAAGCATTAATCACTTAAAATTAGTCTGCTAAGAGGAAAAAAAACTACATTATCTACTTCTCACTTTACTCTCGATACTAATCAATTTGCAATAGAGATGATTGAATGGAAAATAAGTGAACATGGTTGCTAGCATCTACATACCTTTGCAATCTAGACTGGAGTCCGCACTTGTCTATATACTCTTTCCTTGTGATCTGCACTACAATCTGTACTTGTTTCTCTACTTTTTGTTGTTGCGATGTCCACTACAAACTTGGGTTTCTACATCATGGTATAATGTATAAAGCATTAATCATTTCAATTTTTATAACCATCACTTATAAAGCATTAATCACTTAAAATTAGTCTGCTAAGAGGAAAAAAACTACATTATCTCATTCTCACTACATGCTCACGATACTAATCAATTTGCAACAACGATGATTGAATGGAAATAAGTGCACATGGTTGCTAGCATCTACATACCTCTGCAATTTAGACTGAAATCTGCACTACAATCTACACTTGCCTCTACTCTTTTGTTTGCAACAACCTTAGTAACACGAAATACAGGAAACATCTTCCAGAATTTCTTCTTTGTTATAATATCTGTCAAACTTCCATCGGACTCTTGCACTCCCATTACGGGACTCTTCCACTTCCGATGGTTATGGATTGTTAGCCGATGCATGCCAGGCGCTGTTTCCTACCAAACTCAACAACAGCTAAGCAGGATAGAGGAGGTGTTAGTCTTGGCTATAACGGTTCGCTGAGATATTTAGAATCCTGATCAACAGATACTAAGCACGACGATCAACTTAAATGCTGAAATGTTTATATGTCACGCCAGCCACTGTCTTTTCCACTCTCGGCGTAACTGTACCTCTTCCATGCCCACCAGCCTCTTCAGTCCAGTTGATGCCTATTGATTGCCATTCTAACGTCAAAATAAATGGAAGGAATAAAAATGTAGACGGGTGTTTCCACCTATTATGTGACTGTAGGACGCCTCTCCACTTAATTATATGAGGAATCAAATGAGGTGGACAAGACCACTATTGTTGAGGTTGTTATATGAGGAATCAAATGAGGTGGACAAGACCATCATTGTTGAGGTTATTATATGAGGAATCAAATGAGGGGGACAAGACCATCATTGTTGAGGTTATTTTCAAGTACATTGTGGTATTTGAAGTAAATATGAAGAATATCAAAAAGGATATTCTTGATGATGTATGGTACATCTTACTCGAAAGAAGGGAAGAAGCTATTAATCAGCATGAAAGGATAAAAGATGAAGCCTTGGAAAGAGTTGGTGGTTCACTTTCGAAAGATGGTAGGGCCACATTGGTCACTATATAGAACAAGGAAATGATCAAACTGACTTGGAAAGAATCCAAAAAGAAATCAATGACAAAGTTGAGGAGATTGTGCAGAAGTTAGGATTGCTTCCGATGACTAAAGAAGAAATGAATGTTGGTTCTAGTGCTCTAGAAATTAATATAGAAGAATATGTGCAGACTGATGATGCTCAACATGAGCATGATACTAATGAAGAAGCTATAACAAATAACACTCCTCCAGAAGTGAAGTATGTGTCAAATATGAATGAAGAAGAGGCAATGATCATAGAAGACATTACAAAGGAAAATATCATCACTCCTTCGGTACAAAATGATGAAGTCATTCCTCTGATAAATACAAAAAACATTAATGAGGAAGTGAATGTAGATAAAGATGATGATGAGGAAAAGGTTGAAGAAGAGAAAGGCGAAGAGCAAGAAGAGAAAGCTTATGAAGAAAAAGAAGAAGAGCATGAATAAGAAGAAGAAGACAAAAATGTGGATGCATCCAAAGGTGATGAGAAAGAAAAAATAGTTGACTTTGGTAATACTGATGATAAGGGAAAGGCTGCAGCGGTTACAAATTCTCTTGACGAATCTTACAACTTTTCCAGAGGTTCTCTAAGAAATCTCTTAAGTGTTCAGCCTAGTTTCTAGCCAGTTGTGTCTTCATAATTGTTGCAACTGCCGATGAATCAAGGTAGTGTGGACTTGAATAAGATCTCTCCTATTCACAAGCTTCAACTAGGGGAATTATTTCATACATCCACTAGAAAGGAGATAATTGATTCACAGCAAAGGAGTAGAGAACTAATGGATGAGGTAGTGAAGACATTGCATGAGATCATACCTGGAACAAGAATAGACACATCTATCGCTAATATGGATAATCTCAAACTTTTGATTGATTCATTCAAGTCATATGCATTCAGTTTGAAGGTAAAGGTAGAGAAGGAAGTTGAGAAGAGATTGAGTGACAAAAGAATGTGGGAAATAACAGAGAAATGTGTTGCTGCACATAAGATTTTTTTTGAATTGTTGAAGGATGCAAAGGCATGTGTAGGAGAGGCAAAGGAATTATTGCAATATGGTATGAAATGGCCTACAACCACACTAAATATAAATAAGGAGTTGGACTCTATTGAGTCTCAGATCAATACAACCTCTAATACCTACAACCCAAATGTTGACCTCAATTATGCTACAAGGAATATCATTGAGAATCTACACAAGAAGTTCTTCCAACTAAAAGCTCAAAAAGAACACATCATTTTGAAGTTTGGAGAATTAAGGGATCTAGTCTTGATCCCAAACTTACACTTTTTTCTCAAGCTCTTCTCAGTGCAGACAAGGCAAAGAAGATGGATCTGGTACCTACTACACTAAAAGAAGGAGAAGAACTAATACTGGAGTTGGAAATGAAAAATAGGTTGCTTGCAGAGGCCAAGCATGAATGGGAAGATGAGGTGAAGAAGTTACAGATCTCAACCACCTCCAATTGACTTATTTTCTATCCTTTTATGCATTTATGATTACTTGTATATATGCAGACATATAGAGTTGTATTTTAGTATTTTTTGAGATTTCTGCTCTGGTACATGACTCAGGGGGAGTCTATTCAATTTGTATATATGATTACATAATTCAAGGGAAGTACTGGTAAGAGTCAAAATAGTTTTTCATAGGCACTCGTTTTCCTTGATGTCAAAGGGGGAGAGTTTTGGAGAGCATTTTGGCATGTTGCCATCAATGACAAAGGGAGAGATTGTTGGAAGCTTGAGGATATTGTAATTGATTATGTTGTTTGGCAACATGGGCATGGAGAATGTACATAGAAATGTAATATAATGTTTCATTGATGTTAACATTGTTTTGAATCATTTTGATTAAGTTTTACAAGAATATTTGGCTCAAAAAGCTCAGTGGTGTGGAAATCTAAGTGTCAGAACTGCTAATTCAATGTAACAGTGTATTAGTATTTGGGTCCACACCACTCCGCACAGGAAGATTTTTCTCTACGATTCTAACCTATTTTTTGTGGTTTTTGGAAGAATCTAAATCCAATATTTCATCTAGTTTGGAAAAGTATTATGAGAGATATGAATGACAGAGTTTGGTCTAGCATAATACAATAATTTCCTATACAATGTGTCAGTGTGGGAGATTATGCACTCTTTGAGAATGAGTTTTTGATGTTGCGGCGTTGAAGATATGTTGCTAGATGTCAAATAAATGTGAAATTCTAGATGCTGTCATGTTTTGAGGTCCACACACACATTGTGAATATGATTAATAGTTGAAGAATTTTTGTTTAGGTCTTATGGCGTGTCGACCTAACATGTTCAATGAGTATGTGAAGGGTTAATATGTGTTGAGCCTTCACATAAGATCTATTTTATGTCCATGCCAACTTATCTTAAGAAGTTTTGAATTGAGGTATGTGTTATGAAGGATAAGGTTTGGAGCCTATTAGGACTAAATAAATTAGCCTTAAATTTCCCACAAAACAACCATTTTTTGCCAAATACCTCGCCACCTATCATACCATATTAAATTTTATCATTCAAAATACATCATTTACATGCCCTATAGTCATCACCTTAACAAAATGACCTTCGTCATCCTACCCGTATAAGAAGAAAGTCATGTTGATGAGACTACACCCTATCGACGAAAGTCATTCTTAAGTCCCTTTGAAGGAACGACATGAAGCAAGATAGTATGAACATTATTGAGGAGAGAATAGCATATCAAGGGAGCTTGTCTTAATGTCCCTTCGACAACTCGATTGAAATCTTATCAAAGACACTTTTCCATATTGGAGGGTAATGTTTGGGAGTCTCTTTGATAACCCAAGACATAGACCACCAAGGAACATAAATATTTTAATTACTCTGGCATGGCTTTCGGAGAAAATACACTTCAACATTTAGGAAATAGAAAAACATCTCTCAGACATGACTCATCAATGTATCAAAGTGACAATGAAAAGTCGCAGAGGAAATGCTTGACTTACACAAGGTCTGAAGAATTAAAGAGATTATGGGATATTGAGATGTGTGATTTATGAGTCCCTTTGATATCATGTAAGTGGAAAATTTCATTGAAGAGAAAGATATACATCGACGGGACAAGGAAATGTGTCTCTTCTATAGAGCGATAACGCTTATTACAAAAGGGAATGGAAGAAAGTCAAAACGAGGATCGAAAGGACTGTAATATTGAAGTAAAGTGATTCTTTATTTTTTTATTTTTTTAAAAGAGGAAATATCAATTGGGAAAAATATCGGGGGAGGGGAAGGGATCTTATCGGTAAGAACCAAATATTTGTCTCTTCAATAGCCCTAAAACAATGAGTGAATGATTAAGCTAAGGATTTCATTGAAGGGAAGAATACATATCAGATGGATGAGGATAATGTTCCCTTCGATAAAGCAATAACACTCATTGCCTCGGTTTTAATAATAAAGAAAAAGGAGTAAAATATCGAAGCAATAAAAGGAATTCGAAGAGACCGTTTGTAAGGAAGGTTCAAGAGGACAATGTGATTTTAGGATGAAGCCATATGGAGTTGCTTTGAAATCTCAAAGGAAAGAAAGAGGGTATGCTAGAAAAAAAAATATAATGGGAAAAGGAAAATATCAGTGAGGGGTGATCCCACAATAGTGGTTTACAATTTTTGGCCAAACTGGACACTGCAATTATTATTTTTAACTAAATCTTCATATTCGGGCACCTATAGTGACTAAACCATGAGGAATTTGAAGATGATGCAAACTAGAGTCTCATCACATTTTGTCTGTAGATTCTAAAAATATTTTTTTCAAAAATTTTGGAATCAGATTACATTTTTTTTTCCATCTCCCACAAAAACTAGTTTTTTTCAGAAAACAACATTTTTAGAAAGTGACGCTCACCGTATACAACATAAATTTTTTTGTATCAAGGATAAAATTCTATTTTTTTCAAATTTAGATTTTTAACTACCATATCTAGCACTTTCATTTGGTCTCATAGTTTTTTATTGAATATTTTTTCCTTAATCAAGTTTCAAAGTCAAACCAATTGCAATTTAGACATAGGCGGACTGTATACAACATAAATTTTTTTGTATGAATCGAAATTCATTTTTTCTTTTTTTAATGGATCAAGGACATCAATACACAACCTTAGTGTATTTTTAAATTTTTTATTTTGATAATCTGCTATTTTTCCACATGTGCAAACCAGAGATTTTAATTTTAAGTGAAAAACCTATGTTTAATAAAACTAAAAAATAAAATACATAATAAAAGCAAACCATATTAAAATTATATTCGGCAGATAGCTCATTCGGAGGAATATTATTATCTAGTTGGGTTTCTGAAGTCTTCTATATTTTCATTTTTAAATTGTGCTTTGAAAGACAATTTTTTACAAAAAAAATCAAATTTTTGGGGAGATTGGGGGAAAAGGGTGTTTGGCCGAACACCCTTTCGGCCGAACCTCTTTAAAAGGTTCGGCTGAACCTATGTTCGACCGAACACCCTTTTCCCCCAATCTCCCCTTTCAGCCGAACCTCTTTAAAATAATCAAGGAAATTATTTTAAAGGGGTTCGTTCGAACCACACAAAATTGGTTCGGCCGAACCCCCTCACTATACATCCGAAAGTCAAACATCTTTTCCAAGTTTGTTTGTGTTTTTCCGAGCTCCTGTGTAAACGACGGCGACCCTTGTGCTTCCAAGCCTATCAACTGAAAAGGACATTTCACAGGTTAAAAAATGATGAATATTTTGATAATGTTTGTTATTGTTGCATTTGTTTTTACTGTTGTAAGTTTTTTCAAGTATTTTAAGTTTTTTCAAGTTTTTGTGATAGATTTTTTGCATTTTGGAGAAAAATTTGTTGTTGGTTTAAATCAATCATTTGTATTTTGAAGAAGAAAATGGGACAAAAAGCAAAAAGAAAAAACAAAGCTCAATGAAAATTTTCAAAAGATAAAGAAGAAAATAGACACAAACAAAATTTGACAAATTATCATAGAAGGAAACAGGGTACGTGTTTATTTCTTCTTTTTCTCGTCAAATATGGGTAAATTTATTTATTTACAATTTAGTGGGTTTATCATATGTTTTATCTAGCAACAAGGAAAAATGCATCAAATAATTGATATATAAGAAAATTGAAGGTTCCTCATTTCATTTTTTTGGAAATGAAAACTCAAATGCACATCATCAATGAGTTCTATAAAACTAAAAACTGCAAGTTATCACTAGATTTTATGAATCCTTATACTAAATATTTTACTAGTTTTGATCTACAATATATTCTCTTTATTTGTATTTTTTTGTGGCACCCAATTTTGCATCTATCTATGTTTATGTCCTTTAAATTATTATATTTATTTCATCCAATTGTGCATCATCAATTATATAGATATGGTAGAAACACCATCTTTCACCAGTATTTCCTCCTCTATCTTGGTATCTCCCTTTGTATCAATACATGAAAATCAATAGTAGGGAAATCATTATGTATAACCAAATTGGATAAAAGAAGATGACACAAGATAATTGAACAAAAAGAATTTCTAAACTCATCTAAAAAACCTAAATAGTGATAATTAGTTGAGAAGGCGGGGATAGCTCAAACACCCCACAAACACACAAAAATTGGTAAAAATTACGAATATTATAATAAATAGAATCATATTAGTTAACAATAACTATTTTTGGATTATGATAGATCTAACAAGTACGATGAATATACACATAAAACATACATTAACTAAATAAGTTTATATGCGAGGAACATATAATGTAGAAATATCTATCTAAAATAATATTTTCTAAATTTTCTAACACATATCTAACATAGAATTAGAATATTCTTCATAACAATCAAATAATTCATAAAGAAATAAACATATTGATAGTAAAAATAAAAATGTATTGAATTTGATTACCTAAATAAAAAGTTGAAAGTTTTTTAACTAACTTTATTCCTAGATAAGATTAATAACACAAAAATACTATCCAAAATATATAAATCAACAAGTATAAATGGTCTTATCTAAATTGGTTTCACCTATATAAACTATGCAAGCTTATTTTTCCTATTAAAAAAAGTGCTATGTTTTTATTAAACGAAATATTAAAAATGGGATTTAATTATAAACAAAGAAAAACCTAGAATGAGAGTTGAGAAATAGATATCTTGAATCATGTGATAGGAATCTAGAATATGAATCAATAGAAGATAATAAAAATTAAATCATGTTTCCTAGATGGTAGCATGACTACATTAAGACCTCTATATGACTACATAGATTTTTGTCAAGTACATAAAAAATACCAGTTTATACAAAAAATTGAAAGTCTATAAAATAAGAATAAAATACACAACCAATAACAAGAAACTAAATAGTAGAATAACACATAAATTTTGTAAAATAAATTCAATGATATAAAATGGTCATAATGTTATTTAAACTGAGCTCTAAGATAATATAATTATGATAGATAGGAAAAGACACAAAACTTTCATATGAAGAGATTTCCAAGAATACATGTAGCTAGTTCCACAAAGGGAAAGGGGTGAATTTTGGTTATCTTACCAATATTGTCAAATCTCTAATTTGGTATTTTTACCTCCACAAATAATCAAATAAAAATACATTAGATTAATATGGTTGTGCTCTTATCCTATGTGCGTCTATAACTAAGATGAGTACAACATAAAAATAAATATATAATCTATAGCAATAAGTGTATCCCTTAGATATATGAAAAAAGAAAATTTGAGAAGATGGATCAACAAGAATTTCCAAGAGAGATATGAATCTACAAAAGAAATATGAAAATTTGTGATTATGATATTTTCTTAGGTAGCTTCCTCAATGAATATAGCCATCTAAATATGTCATCTTCTTCTACATCTCTTTCTTTTGCTATAGATTCTTATCATAATCTTAATCTATATTCATATTCAAAGATATATGCACTATCTAGCCCTCCATGATGTATAAAATGTTAATTCTTCTTTTTGGGAGTCAAAGATTTCATTACATTCTACATGAACCAATTTGAGATTAAACAAAATTTTAAAAGCACCAAAGAGTCATTTTGAATCTCAAACACCGCAAAATTTATTTTTCCTTTAAACCCAATAGGTTGACCTTTATATTAGATACCATGTGCTAATGAAAATTTTGGATCTTCTCCCTCATCTAGTACTATATCATAGGGAGTATCATGTAAATTTGGTTTCCCAAGCTCCTCCCAATTTATTTTAAGAATAATTTTAACATCTACTCCCAAGTTTATTAATATATTTTTCATCCATAAAAATGAGTTCTATATGATTGTGCCCATTTAAAAATATTAAGATGTGAAAGAGATGCATTTTGTTGTAATTATCATGTTCTTAGAATTAATGTCTATTCTAACATGTTCCAAGCCAAAAATTAAATTATGAGTGTTGAAATTTATATATATTTGTTGTTTTATAATTTGAAAATTAGATTTTGTTCAGTATTAATAGATAGGGATTGAAGGTTGAGACACAAATCCTAACGATCTCTCGTAATGGGATACCTTATCTAGAAGAAAAATAAAATATTTAAATTTACTAGATCTTGACTATCTACTTAGGTACAAAGAGGCTCATAGACTTACAACGTGCTATCTAAGATTTTTGTCCCGGTTTTCTATCTTTTTTTTCCTGTTTTCTTTATTTCTAGATTAGAGTTTTTTTTTGTTTGTGCTACTAATCTGTTTGTTTTAGCATGTGTCCAGCTGGAATTAGCTAAATGTTATTTTAATTGTTTTTTTTCTTTACAACTTGCATTTTACACGCATTGGTTAAAAAAGAACAGACATGCAAATGCATATGGGTTAAAAAGGACAACACACTTTATTTTTCATTGGGTTTAAAATTAACTCTTAGATAGAAAACACTACAAACGGTTAAAATTAACCTTTTTGCTTGAAAAACACTAAAAATGGATAATATGAACCTTGTGCATTCTTTGTTTGTTCACATTTTGATTTTGTTTTAAAAAGAACACCATGCGAGTGTGATTTGAAATATTCATGTGCTCTTTCTTTGTTTTTAAACAAAGATCAATTGAACTATGAATATTTTGGTTCGCTTTTGTTAAGCCTTAGATCTTGGGCCTGCTTTGGTGGAAAAAATTACTCACCCCAAAGTGACTCAAACTGGGAACGTGCTAAAGCCAAGTGATGCCCAATCGGTATATAAATTTGAATGTTAAGGAAAGCTTAGCATTACAGAACTTCCTACGGACAAGCAATTGACTCCCCAGTACCCTTGTGGTGCATCGAAACCTGCAGAACCTAACCTCTGCAGACTGGGATGATAATGCCTCTCGCATGGCCTTCTGAACGAGTGCTCGAAATAAATCCTTTATTTTATAAAACCACAAACCTTCTATTCTTTGGTGCAACAACGGTAATTGCTAAGGCACCCTCACCTATGCAGTTCTTAGTAGAAATGATCAATCTGCCATGGGAGTTTCATGGAGATTGGAAGCTTGGTTGCCCTGAGAAGTGAGTGCAATGTAAGGGGGAGCCCGTGGGGCTAAGCTTCTAAAATTCATTCGCTAAGGATATGCGGTTCGTGGGATCCATAAGAATACTATCCTTGCAACCTTAGGATTTTTTTTTTGTAAATGTCTTCTATGTGGTTGATTTTCATTCTTTACAACACCACGTGTTTGCCAACTATTTTCAGACAACATGAACAAATGAACATCATCCTGCAAATCTAAATCAATACAGTCAAACTATCAAGAGTCCCCTAACACCACCCATGACACTAAGTCACAAAAACCTTCCATTAGTCATACCCACCCTAACCTTGACAAGGGAAACCAACCATCCACATCATATCCTAGTCCTTCATTCATGTCATATCCTAGTCCTCCAATCATGTCATATCCTAATCCTCCATCCACATCATATCCTAGTCCTCCATCCATGTCATATCCTTGCATCGTAGCCAAATTTGGACCTAGAGTTGCATTTGACCTCTTGCATTCTTAACTTCTCACATCATATCATACCATGTTCATATATGTCATCTTAGAATCATATCCTTTTCATTGCATCCTAGTCTTTAAATATTCCTACTCTTGCATACATAGAATATATCATTTCACCTAGGTCTTGCATGTACAACCCCTTGCATATATATCAAGATCATATCGTGCCTAAGTTCCAAGTTGCATAAATTCCATGAATTTAGTCCTTTGCATAGTCATAATTGATCAAATAGAACCCTTAGCTCTTGCACGAGTTCCGCTACTCTTCACTGGTCTCAAAACCAATCCATTTTTTATCTATCGCCCACATCACTTAAGGTTTATCATGGACTTTCAAGTTAGGGAAAATATCATTATCCTTGCGTGTCTAGGGAAATCCTTTTGGAGTCCATCATCTCCTGCATACCCTCTCTTGATCATTGTTCCCTTGTGTTTATCCATCATAACACAAGTCAAGCCTTGCATCATAACCAAATTTGGACCTAGAGTTGCATTTGACCTCTTGCATTCTTAGCTTATCACATCATATATCATACCATTTTCATATATCCCATCTTAGAATCATATCCTTTTCATTGCATCCCAGTCCTTACATATTCCTAATTTTGCATACATAGATCATATCACATAGTCCATGTATACATATATATCATTTCACCTAGGTCTTGCATGTACAACCCCTTGCATATATATCAAGATCATATCGTGCCTAAACTTTCCAAGTTGCATACATTCCATGAATTTAGTCATTTGCATAGTCATCATTGATCAAATAAAACCCTTAGCTCTTGCACGAGTTCCACTACTCTTCATAGGTCTCAAAACCAATCCATTTTTTATCTATCGCCCAATCACTTAAGGTTTATCATGGACTTTCAAGTTAGGGAAAATACCATTATCCTTGTGTGTCTAGGGAAATCCTTTTAGAGTCCATCATCTCCTGCATACCCTCTCTTGATCATTGTTCCCTTGTGTTTATCCATCATAACACAAGTCAAGCCTTGCATCGCAACCAAATTTGGACCTAGAGTTGCATTTGACCTCTTGCATTCTTAGATTATGACATCATATATCATACCATTTTCATATATCCCATCTTAGAATCATATCCTTTTCATTGCATCCTAGTCCTTACATATTCCTACTTTTGCATACATAGATCATATCACATAGTCCATGTATACATATATATCATTTCACCTAGGTCTTGCATGTACAACCCCTTGTATATATATCAAGATCATATCGTACCTAAACTTTCCAATTTGCATACATTCCATGAATTTAGTCCTTTGCATAGTCATCATTGATCAAATAGAACCCTTAGCTCTTGCACGAGTTCCACTACTCTTCATAGGTCTCAAAACCAATCCATTTTTTATCTATCGCCCACATCACTTAAGGTTTATCATGGAATTTCAAGTTAGGGAAAATACCATTATCCTTGTGTGTTTATCCATCATAACACAAGTCAAGCCTTGCATCGTAACCAAATTTGGACCTAGAGTTGCATTTGACCTCTTGCATTCTTAGCTTATCACATCATATATCATACCATTTTCATATATCCCATCTGGGAATCATATCCTTTTCAAATGAATTTTTTCCATGGAATTCTTAAGTTCAAGAATCTTTGATTTCATTTGATTTCATATGTTCAACTCCACTTATATATCACCATCTCTCACTTTCTTTGCACAATATTTTGTGACATGTACAAATGGCTCAACAAGCAAGAAGTTCTCAAGCAGAAGTCAAGCCCAATCTAGATATTGGACCAAATGAATCAGTTGAAGAACAAATGGACCTTGAAGATAGGGAGGAGGCCCAAGTTCAAACAATGCATGTTGGAGAGGTGTCGGGATCACTTCCTTCTACACCAATGGATGAGCGTATAAAAGTAGCTGAAACAGTGGGGAAACAAATTTCTTATAGAAATTTAGATCATTTACTTGAAATGGATATGGAGAAACTGAAATGTTATGCCGACCAACCTAAAAATACAAGTAAGAGGTCAATGACTAAATCTATAAATAGAATAATCCATGATCATTTCAATCATCTTGAAACACTTGAAAAAACCTAATTGTTATCACGTTTACTTCTTCGTGATGAGTTGAAAGAGTCATTACAATTGTTGGGTGTACATTCTGCATTGAATAAGAGGAAACACATGAGACTGCAAAAAGATATTGTTGAAAATGTAAAAAAAGGTTTAGATTCCATTGGGAAAGGATCTCGATCAGTGGATAGAACCATTGCAAGAAAGGTGATTTTGACATCTGTTTTAAATAAAGAAATATCTAGAAAAAGAAAAATGTCAGCACTTTCCACTGAATTTGGTTATAGTAGAACCACACTAATAAAATATGAGAAAAAAAGAAAGGTTTTAGATGATAGTTTTGAAGGAAATTGGACAATTATGTGTAGAGCTCCTTGTTCTGATAGGATTGAAGATGCTGTTAGGAACTTGATCTCAAGTTTTTGGAATGATCAGACCCGTCCATCATCAAATACTAGAGATGTTATGAGGTGAAAGATTGGACTTGGTATTTATGAAGAACATATTAAACATTGGCTAGACATAACACAGCTTGAGATGTATATGAACTTTTGTAATATGTATCCTCATATAAAGATTGGGCAAACAATGTTTGAAAGGTTAAAGCCATACTATGTGAAGATAAACAAGTTTTTTGAAACTTGTTGTTGTCGTTATCACATTGAATTTGATCTCTACTATCGAGTGTTTCGAAAGATGAGAGAAGAAAGATATGGTTTTCAAAAGGCACCTCCTAAATAGGTAAGTTTGTTCATAAAGAATCTATTATGTGATCATGAAAATGGACTTCAAATAAAATGCATAAAAGGACTCTGTGAAACATGTGGAAATTTGGCTAACTTTCCTTCAACAAATGAAAATGTTGACCTAACAAAGACAGTAAATTGCAAAATTTACAAGTATGTAAAATTTCAAACAAATTTTGGGAAAGAATCCACAAGGTTAAACTATGTAGAAGAGGAGATACCTATTGGGAAATTTATGGAAGATCTTGAAAAATTGATACAACCATACATATAGCATTCCTTTTATGCTAAGTGGCAAGCACATCAATTTCAAACATTAAGAGATACTTTCCCACTTGGAACAGTTCTATCAGTAGTTGACTTTGCAGAAAATTACTCTTTTGTACATAAAAAAGAGACTCAATCAGAATATTACTTTTCAAAACAGGTCACTATTATGGTTCATGTGTGTTATCGACATGCACATTGGAATTAGATGGTGTTGAGAGTATAGATGAACAACGAGCCATCAAGAAAGAATCACTTTTATATTAGTGATGATAAAGAGCATGACACACTTTTTGTACAACATTGTTTTACAAAATGTTTTTTTGAGAATTTGAGAAGCAGGGGTGTAAAATTTGAAAAACATTTTGTATGGTCAGATGGATGTGCGGCACAATTCAAATCATCATGACCATTTTATGCACTTTCTAGATATCATAAAATTTACAACATACCACATGTTTGGAGTTTCTTTGAGAGTGGGCATGGAAAGGGTGAACATGATGGCACAGGAGCTTGCATCAAACGTGCTTTAAGAAAGCATCAAATGAGTTATTCAGAATATCATATAGATGATGCACATGATGTTGTTGAATGGTGCAAGAAACACTTTGCATCAAATGAGGTCGGCACATCTTCAAGAACAAACTGAAACATTCCACATAGAGTGTTTTGGGAGATATCAGGTATGTATAAATTACATTTAAAATAAATAAAATTATTTAAATTTAAAATTTACACATATATATATATACACACACATGTTCAAGTTCATATAAGTTTTTTGCAATTACATTTATCTAGGTGTGGATAGAAGATCGATGCATGGATGCAAGAGGGTAGAAAAAACAAGATCCTTGCATTGTGTTATGAGTTCGGATAGTCACCCTGGATGGACATTATACACAAGAGATTACTCTTGTTTCTGCACTGAGTGCATTTCAGGAAAATCTCATGCATGCAACAATGAAGAACTTGAATATGTTAGTAAATGGGATATGGTGCCACTATTTGTTTCAGACACATATGATGAAAATGAGTGGTGCAGGAGCACCTAGGAAACATTAGGCAATAGGAAGTCTAGGATGCATTTTGTTTTAATGTATTTCCTTGAAGGTCATGTTGACCATTGGAATAGAGTTAGAGGTTTAATAATATGCCTTGGTCAGGAGTAATCAGTAGGTTAAGGAGGGGAAAGGTTTAATGAGTTTGGAAACTCACTTTTCCTAGTTTTCTTTGAATAGGCAAAAGTGGCAAAATGGTACATTTTGCACCTTTGCCACTTTGTAACCAACATGTACGACCAAGGGGAAAGTTAACTACTTTTCTAACCTATATAGGGAATGCTTTGACCTGTGTGAAAGGTTGGAATATTTTGTAATTTTGGAAGTTCATGAATGCTAGTGTGGACAGTGAGAAGGATTGACTAAATTTCTGTGTTATGCTTTAAATTCAGTGGTCAGGAGCGATCATGGCTCTTTAATGTGTTGTAGTTTGTGGTGTGGAATATTCTCTAATTTTGTGTGGTAGTCTTTAGGGTGTGTGTTCAATTTTAAGGTGTGTTTGGTAGTTATTTTGTTTCTTTTGAATTGTTGATCTGACTGGCAACCTATTAAGAATGGAGATTTAGTTCTCTTTCCCACTGTACCTAGTGTACGGGCTTTTGGGGATTGAGGCTAGACTCCATGGTTGTAAATATAGTAGGCTTAGGTGTGGTTAGGAGTCCTAGAGTCATGGAGAAATTCTTCTCCTAGGCGAGATTAATAGTGCCCGGCTAGGAAAGACAGGGAGTAAAAGGCACTTAATGTGCAAGGGTGGTAATCTCCAGACAATGCACGACATGGAGAGGGCAGGTGAATGCCTTGAAAAGGATTACTAAGAAGGAGGAAGCCTCATCAACCTGTTTGATGAGAGAAAACCTTTGACAGTCTGCAAAATACAGGAAAAAGACCTAAAAAGACCCAAATTCTTGGTCAGTTCCAGTTTGTGGAGTTGTACAGACAGTGGAGACCTAAGTTTCCAAAAATCTTTGAGAGGTGGGAAAAGGTATCAGGAACCTCAAAGGAATAATGGATGTTCTTTGGAGAATTTGGAAGTGAAAGCTTAGTTTCTTGGAGTTGGAGGCCTAATTGGTGCTCTTGGGCTAGTAGCCTAATAAACCCTAACTGAGGGTTTGGAGGTAGCGAATGACAAATGGAGTATGGTGGATTGTCAAGAACCCTAGGGAGATGGTTAGAAGCCTTTGGAAACATACCACACCCCTGCAAAGATCAAATTGAGTATGGCATTTAGATTAGCCTTTAGGGAATATTAAGGGCTAAGGGAGTGTTAGTGGCATGGCACCAAGATTGGCTTGGTAGATTGAGAGTGAGATGATAGTGGGGTTGGCTAGTAGAACTAGGGGTACCTATACATGAGGTAGGACCTAAAGGTTAAGGTGGTAGAGTCACCTAGGAGTTCTTGAGAACAAGGACCCAAAGCATGGAACAATGATTGTTCCATCCAACCCCAACCCTATCAGATTGGTATCAGAGCAAGTTAAAGATTTGGGAGAGAATCTTGTATGTCCAACCTTGAATCCAGTGGTTCCACAACCATGGTGAGAAACATTGAGTTGGAAACGAAGGTTGAATATCAGGAGGAAGATAATAGGAGGTTGAGAGAAAGACTAGCTCAACTGGAGCAAGCATTGAACAATGTGCAAATCAAGGCCGATGAGGTCAGTGATAGATTGGAGGGTAGGGAACCAAAGAGTGAAGAGGTTGTAGAGGAAGACAAGACCCCTAAACTTGACCCTGTTCTACAAGAGGAACCTTTCTTGAAGGCATTGAAAGCTTTGAGTGGGAAAGCACTTGAAGGCATACCACTGTTTAGTGGCAAATTGGAGGCTGACCTAGTCCTAGATTGGATAGAAGGCATGGAGAACCATTTTGAATGTGATGGAGTCACTGAAGCACAAAAGGTGAAGGTGGCCAAGTCTAGATTGAGAGGATCTACCTTGACATGGTGGAAATTTATTCAGACAGAGAGGGAAAAGGAAGGCAAGAGGCCTATTTCAACTTGGAAAGGTATGGTGGCAAAAGTGAGAGAAGCATACATACTAGATGATTATGAGATCCAGTTACACAAGAAGAGACAAAGCTTAAGGCAAAGAGACCAAGATGTGAACACTTACACTGAGGAGTTTCAAAAAATTTGTGTGAGGTCCAATGTTTTAGAAGATGAAAGTCTCAAGGTGGCTAGGTATCTTAACGACTTGAAGTGGAACATCCAAGAAGAGATGACTCTTCTAAGTCCTAAGACAGTACATCAATGCTATCAGTTAGCTATCAAGATTGAGGAAAGAAGCAAGAGGAAACATGATCAGGCTTCTAAGAGTAGAGGCAAAGGCAGAGATCAAAGGGATCAAAGAGCACATAGAGGTGGCTACCAAGGTAGAGGAAGTGAGCAAAGAAACCAAGGAGAGTCTAAACTCACTAAGCATGGGAGTGAAACACCTTCTAGAGGAGGTTATGGAGGAGGTAGAGGTTCTCAAGAAGGATCAAATAGAGGAAGAGGAGCAGGTAGGAGCAATTCATATTTTGCTACTATGAAATGTTACCATTGTGGGCAAGTAGGACACCCACCTTATAGGTGCCCGAAGAAAGCATCTTCATCAAATGCTGAGAAGAGGGTGACATATGCACAAGAGGACACCATGAGCACCAAATCACCTGAGATCAGTCATATTGAATCTGAAATGGGGGAGAATCTGATGTTTAGGAGAATTTTGATCAGACAACTGGTCAAGGAAGAACCAAAACAAAGAAGAGCTCTATTAGAGTGAGATGCAAGATACTTGGAAAAGTATGCAAGGTCATTGTAGATTCAGGTTCAACAGACATCATCTTAGAAGAGGCAATAAAGAAGCTAAAATTGGAGAAGGTACCCCACACTAACCCCTACAAATTGACATGGTTAAACAAAGGGCAGAGTGTTCTTGTTAATGAGCAAGTAACAGTGGAGTTTTCTATTGGAGGGTACAAAAATAAGCTAATTTGTGATGTATTACCCATGGATGCATGCCATCTACTATTGGGCAGACCATGGCAGTATGACAGAAGTGCCATGTATGATGGGAAGGAGAATACTATCTCTTTTAAAAAGGATGGGAAGACCTTTAAGTTGGAGTCACTGTCAGAAGAAGAAGAGGGACAGTCAAAGACATCAAGTGTTTTGTTAAGTAGTGGCAAGGAGTTCCTTAACAACCTACATCAAGGGGGTGAAGGTTATGTGATCATGTTGCGGTCCAAAGATGAAGACAAGACTGAGAAAACAGTCATACCCGGAGCAGTCCAGAATTTGCTTGAGAAGTATAAGGACATAGTAAGTGATGGTGCACCTGTAACTTTACCTCCAAAAAGAGCCATTAGTCATCAGATTGAATTCATACCTGGAGCTTCATTGCCTAACAAAGCAGCTTATAAGCTTACGTCGGATCAGAATCTAGAGGTAGCTAGACAAGTGCAGGAGTTGTTGGATCAAGGCTTGATTTAGGAAGAGCATCAACCCATATCTTTACCAGTGGTCTTAGCAACCAAGAAAGGAGGCAAGTGGAGATTATGCACTGACTCTAGAGCAATAAATAGAATCAAAATTAGGTATAGGTTCCCTATTCCTAGGATTGAAGACTTGATGGATTGTCTTGGAGGAGCTCAGTACTTCACCAAGTTGGATCTCAAGAGTGGATACCATCATATCAGAATCAAGGATGGAGATGAGTGGAAGACAACATTCAAGACAACAGATGGGTTGTATGAGTGGAGAGTTATGCCATTTGGCCTCTTTAATGCCCCTAGCACATTCATGAGGCTCATGATCAAGGAATTTATAGGGTTATTTGTGGTGGTATATCTTGATGATATACTCATTTTTAGCAAGACAGTAGAAGAACACCTAAAGCATGTGGAGCTGGTTCTTAGAAGATTACAAGAGGAGAAGTTGGCCATCAACCTAGAGAAGTGTGAGTTTTTTAAACAAGAACTTGTATATTTGGGTTTTGTAGTGTCCCAAGGATCATTGAAAATGGATCCAAGCAAGGTGGAAGCTATCCTAAACTGGCCTACACCAACCACAGGGACCGAGGTAAGAAGTTTCCATGGATTAGCTCAATTTTATAGGAAATTCATAAGAAACTTTAGTGGCATATGTGCACCAATTCTAGAGACAATCAAGGGTGGTTTGAAAACTAAGTTTGTGTGGACTCAAGAAGCTGAGAAAGGATTTGAGAAACTGAAACAAGAAGTGGCAACTCAACCTATTCTCTTATTACCAAGCTTTGACAAATTGTTTACTGTGGAGTGTGATGCTAGTGGAGTTGTCGTAGGAGGAGTGCTTAGTCAAAAGCCTGGCCCATAGCTTTCTTAAGTGAAAAGCTTAATGAAGCTAAGAAGAAGTATTCTACCTATGATCTAGAACTTTATGCTTTGGTTCAGTCACTTAGGAAGTGGAAGCATTACCTTCTACCCAAGGAGTTTGTGGTCTTTACTGACAATCAGGCACTTAGTTATATCAACACCCAAGAGAAGTTGAGAAATAGACACTTGAAATGGATGGAGTACATCCAAGCTTTTACTTTCACCATCAAGCATAAGAAGGGACAATTGAACAAGGTAGCAGATGCATTGAGTAGAAGATTGCTGATAGTGCAAGAGATACGGATCAAGAGCATTGGCATAGAGAGTTTCAAGGATCTCTATGGGGAGGATGAAGATTTCTCAGAGGCCTACAAGGTATGTTCTGACATTGAGAACCATTTTCATAGCCAATACTCAGAGTTGCAAAGTGGATTGTTGTTTAAAGGGAATTAGTTATGTGTTCCAAAAGGGTCAATGAGAGAAAACCTCATTCAGGAAAAGCATAATGGTAGTCTTAGTGGACATTTTGGCATCAATAAGACATTAGAACTAGTGCAAAGGTTCTACTATTATCCTAAGTTGTCAAGAGATGTCAGGAGGTATGTGGAGCAATGTGTTGTGTGTATGAAAGCTAAGGGAGGAGCTAGTAATGCTGGCCCATATCAATCCCTACCCATTCCTAACAGACCATGGGAGTGTGTTAGTATGGATTTTGTGGTAGGACTCCCTAAGACCAAGACTGGATTTGATAGTGTGTATGTAGTGGTAGATAGATTCAACAAGATGAGTCACTTTATCCCTTGCAAGACCACTCATGATGCTAGCTATATAGCTCACCTTTTCTTAAAAGAAATTGTAAGGATCCATGGATTGCCTTTAAGCATTGTTTTAGACAGGGATGTGAAATTCATGAGTCACTTTTGGAAGACTCTATGGAGCAGATTAGGTACCAACCTATCTTTTGGATCAGCTTACCATCCTCATATCGATGGTCAAACAAAGGTGGTTAACAGGGTGCTAGGTAACCTTCTAAGGCGCCTAACTAAAGAATATGGACAGACTTGGGATATGGTAATATCATAGGCTGAGTATGCTTATAATGATAGTGTAAACAGAATCACAGGGAAGAGTCCTTTTGAGATTGTGTATGGAATGCACCCAAGAGGTATATGTGAGCTCAGGGATCTAGGAGCTATGGAGAATAGGAGTGGACATGCAGAAGACTTCACTTAAACCATGAAAGAGATTCAGGAGCAGGTAAAGAAGACAGTCACTGAGGCTACACAAAAGTTGAAAGACAAGGTAGATATGTCAAGGAAAGATTTGCAATTTGCAGTAGGAGACTATGTCATGGTTCACCTTAACAAATCAAGGTTGCAGAAGGGTATATCAACCAAATTGCAGATGAAAAGGGTGGGACCATGCAAGGTGTTAGCCAAGTATGGGAAGAATGCATACAAGGTGGAGTTACCTGCAGATTTGGGAATTTCACCAATTTTCAATGTAGCTGATTTGATCAGATACAAGGGATCAGTCAATGAAATAGATCAAACTAGTAAGGAGATCTTCAAGGATGTCAGCAACATAGCCTTACCTACTAAAGCCAAACTACAAGCAAAGAGCATCTTGGAGTCAAGAGTGCAGAAATCTACAAGGAATAGAGTGTACATGGAGCACCTCATCAAGTGGAAGGAAAAGCCACAATCTGAGGCCACATGAGTGGATGAAGCTCAGTGCAAGAAGTAGGGCATAGATGTCTCTCTACTCTCTCCTCACATTCCTTAGAGTTTGTGTAGAGGGGGAGAATGGTGCAGGAGCACCTAGGAAACACTAGGCAATAGGAAGTCTAGGATGCATTTTGTTTTAATGTATTTCCTTGAAGGTCATGTTGACTATTAGAATAGAGTTAGAGGTTTAATAATATGCCTTGGTTAGGAGTGATCAATAGGTTAAGGAGGGGAAAGGTTTAATGAGTTTGGAAACTCACTTTTCCTAGTTTTCTTTGAATAGGAAAAAGTGGCAAAATGGTACATTTTGCACCTTTGCCACTTTGTAACCAACATGTCCGACCAAGGGGAAAGTTAACTACTTTTCTGAGCTATATAGGGAATGCTTTGACCTGTGTGAAAGGTTGGAAGCTTTTGTAATTTTGAAAGTTCATGAATGCTAGTGTGGACAGTGAGAAGGATTGACTAAATTTCTGTGTTATGCTTTAAATTCAGTGGTCAGGAGCGATCATGGCTCTGTAATGTGTTGTAGTTTGTGGTGTGGACTGTTCTCTAAGTTTGTGTGGTAGTCTTTAGGGTGTGTGTTCAATTTTCAGGTGTGTTTGGTAGTTATTTTGTTTCTTTTGAATTGCTGATCTGACTGGCAACCTATCAAGAATGGAGATTTAGTTTTGTTTCCCACTATACCTGGTGTACAGGCTTTTGGGGATTTAGGCTAGAATCCATGGTTGTAAATATAGTAGGTTTAGGTGTGGTTAGGAGTCCCGGAGTCATGGAGAAAGTCTTCTCCTAGGCGAGCTTAATAGTGCCCGGCTAGGAAAGACAGGGAGTAAAAGGCACTTAATGTGTAGGGGTGGTAATCTCTAGGCAATGCACGGCATGGAGAGGGAAGGTGAATGCCTTGCCAAGGCTTACTAAGAAGGAGGAAGCCTCATCAACCTGTTTAATGAGAGAAAACCTTTGACATTTTGCAAAATATAGGAAAAAGACCTAAAAAGACCCAAATTCTTGGTCAGTTCCAGTTTGTGGAGTTGTACGAACAATGGAGACCTAAGTTTCCAAAAATATTTGAGAGTTGGGAAAAGGTATCAGGAACCTCAAAGGAAGAATGGATGTTCTTTGGAGAATTTGGAAGTGAAAGCCTAGTTTCTCAGAGTTGGAGGCCTAATTGGGGCTCTTGGGCCAGTAGCCTAATAAACCCTAACTGAGGGTTTGGAGGTAGCGATTGACAAATGGAGTATGGTGGATTGTCAAGAACCCTAGGGAGATGGTTAGAAGCCTTTGGAAACATCCCACACCCCTATAAAGATCAAATTGAGTATGGAGTTCAGATTAGCCTTTAGGGAAGATTAAGGGCTAAGGGAGTGTTAGTGGCATGGCACCAAGATTGGCTTGGTAGATTGAGAGTGAGATGATAGTGGGGTTGGCCAGTAGAACTAGGGGTACCTATACATGAGGTAGGACCTAAAGGTTAAGGTGGTAGAGTCACCTAGGAGTTCTTGAGAACAAGGACCCAGAGCATGGAACAATGATTGTTCCATCCAACCCCAACCCTATCAATGAGGATGAAAGATTTCAAGACATTCCTTTGATTTCAATTGATTATGACCATATTTCAGGATTGGTTAGAAGGTACATGTGTAATTTTTCAATAATTTAAATATTATATAAATTTAATGATCTTTAACTTGTGTAGAGACAATTCTATTTTTTTAAGAATTTTATTGTGTAAATTTGGTGTACAAGAGATGTTTTTGCTGTTATAGCAGAGCTTGGAAACATAGAAGGTGTTAGCTATTATTACTGCGTTGCACAAAAGAGAGGAATAAGCTAACACAACCTGGAACAAATGATGGAATGTTATTTCCCACAAGTGAGTTTGAATTTCAAATTATATATATACATTGTGTACATGTGTACATTACCTTAAAGACATTAAATATATATTGTACAAACCTTGAGCATGCAAATGTTGTACACATGCACATGTATTACCTCAGGTTCATGTTTATCATGTAGGTTCTATTGTTGTGCAAGGGATATATCTAAAACAAGTCAAAGTTTCTCAACATGGGATTCATTTTGTGGACTATCAAGTTGATAACAAGGTATATCAATATAGTCACCTTATAATTGCTACCGCCCTACATCTTCATGCAGTTCCACATGCACGTGGACGCAAAAAATGGAGACTAGATAGTGATGACCATCAAATTTTTTTACATGTTATTCAAGAGCGGGTTGAACCAGAATGTTTGAGTTAGATTATATCCATGATTTTCAAGTTCACTTGTACATGTACATACATGTTCAAGACGAGAACTTATAGTAACTTGTTTGAACTCTGGATTGTTTTAGTTACTTATAATATATGTTGATGACAAGTGTTTTAAATTTGGTTGGACACAAATTAGGGGTTGAAATACATTGAGAACCTTAAATTGAGTAGATATTTCCAATTATATATTTGTTCCATGGAATTCAAGTACTTGTTATGTACATAATGTGCAAACCTTGTCATAAAAAAATTCATTGGAAGAGTGATGGTGGGAGTAGAAGAAAATTTAGTGTTAGTTTCAATGATCCCCCAAATCTAGCATCTCAACAAAAAAGACAATTGGCACACAAGGATATGTTACATGAATACATCTCAAGATGTTTCTTCTCCTATACATCCAAGAAAATCATTGATTCATTAGTCCATGTCTTCTATATATATAAAGTGAATGTTGTCTCAATCTTCTTTTTTGTTGTAGAAAAAGAAACCTAACATATTAAAATTTGTGTCTTGTAGAATGTTTTACCAAAAAAAAAATCCCAAAAGTGTCTAGTATGGACATGCTTCATGTTAAGTCAAAACCCATAGTGTGTGTGAAAGAATTATATATAATAAATTAGGGAAGATTGATCTCAAATTCATTCTCTCATAGTATCCACCTAGGTCAAAGACCTTGAGATGTGATGGGAACTTCTCTTTGTGTCTATTGGTTGTCCCATCTTAGACCCACTAAGAAAATCAAATGTCTTATTGAATACATTTTAACCTCAATCCTACATAATTTGGTGCATAAAATCTACTAATATATTAAGATAAAGTTGATCTTCACATGTCAACATAACTAAGTATTCAAAAACAATGAATCACATTTTTCACCTAATTTTACTTTTCTTAAATCCTTTTCTACATTCCTCCTCTTCTTTTCTTCCATCATCTTCTATATTTCATATAAAATTTTCCTCATAATTCTTCTTTTGAGAGCTAACTTGTGTATTTTTTACACAAATAAACTCTTGAGTCCAATCATCATCAACTACCTAATATTTTCTTATTCCTCCACCTAATTGAGGCATATCATTATTTTTTTCATCTCTTATAATTCATTCTTCTTAAGTTCTTTTTTTTGAAACAATGTTATTTTGAACATCATCTTGTAGGACACTAAAATAATTTTGTCGAGCCACTATTATTATTTTATCATATGTACCATAATTAAGATCCATTATTATTCATTATCGTCCATTAATACTTTATTACAATTTAGTGAATTAATTCCTATTATTTATTTAAAGTTAATTAATTTCCCGCATTTAATAAATATATTAAATTCATATTGTCCATCTCTTATCCATCAAATAATTAATTATTTTATCAAACTCCACCTCAAATGCACACATTATCCATTTAAATAAAGAATTAAAATTTCTAGTTCCATCTCATTTAGTTAACTAATAAATCAAGATTAATTAACTCATTAATCATGAATTAGTCCACTCACTGAATGGTAATATTATGCTAGTATAATGAGAACATGCATATCATTGTTATCTTGAGCACAATCATACAATGCTCAATAAAAGGTTTTCTTGAGTTAGTTAGGATTTTAGATTTTTTCTTTAATGCCAAAAGTTATAATTTAATGCTTATATGAGTATATGGTTCTATTTTTATATGATTAAATGATTATATTTTTAAAATACTATATGCCTACATGTTGAGATTATATTTAATCCCTATGTACTATTGTTTCTCTTTTCTAGCAATTTCTTATATCCTATGAATGCAACCAATTTTTGAGAGGGAATATTCTATCACTAAGGTTTTCCTAGTTAGATCTATAAATAGTTGCAAGTGCTTATAGAGGTCCATCTTATGAAAAAATATACATAGAAGGAAAACATTCAAGATCATATATATCCAAGGCATGTGTGTGCAAAATATTTATTGTGATCAACATGTGAATGAACTTAATTATAAAGTGGCATTCATTTCCTAAAATTCTACTCTAGAGAGATCAAATGTATATATCATATAAGGAAATGTAAGTTGTAAGAGATCATCAAATAAGCAAATGTATGTATATTGAATATAAGCAAATGTATACATATATCATATAAACATTTCAATATTGATCAATGTATAAACATGTAACATGTTATAAGCAAAGTGCCAAATGTATGTATATCATAAAATCAAATGTAAGTTAAAGATCATCAAATGTGGAATACTAAAGATCATCATATATAAGATCATCATATAAGGAAATGTTGAATACTAAAAATCATCATATATAGCAAATGTAAGTTTCAGATAATGAAATTTCAAATACTAGAAAGATCATCATATAAGAAAATACATGTAGTAACGATCATAATCTAATGCATGGCCTAATACAAATGTCAACTCCTAGTCGAATGACCATCTGAATGAGAACGGTCCTGCTCTGATGGATGTACTGAGCCCTGCAAATAAAATGGTGTACAAAATGTGTTAAATATGTATAATTTATATTAAATATGTATATAGATCTATGCATACATATTCATGTACATATACACATGTATATATAAAAATTTAAAACTCACATGTCCACTAGCATCAGATTCATCCACAGAGTCACGTCGATGTGCACGATCTGGAACAAGGCTAGGAGTGACATTAGGTATGTCCACCTACAAATATATAAATTCATATATATTAGTACATGAATATCTAGTTATTAAAACTAAAATTTAAAAATAATTATAAAGGAATTGAAACATGCACATGCACACATAAATGCACATCATCTGATATCGGATGACCCGAGTCCTCTGAAACGGCCGCCTCCACCATATCAACTATACGATCAAGCGACGAATCAAGATCTGCATCCCTCTGATTTATCTCATGTCGTGCCAGCAATGATGAGTGGAGAGGACTATGTAGGTGAGATGGCATCGATGATAACGAACCGGCACCAACCAACATCTCAGTAAAACCCATAGTCTATGTAGCTATTGAATGATCAGATGGTGGATCCTGACGTGCGCTAGTGCTGGGTTGAGAGTGATGGGATCCTAGAAGTGAATGACCTCCACATGCCAAACGATCTCTAACATGCTCTATACTGATCCCATAGCTGGATGCAATGAAGGCATATGCCTCCAAGAGTTCCTCAGCCAAACAATGCAGAGTCCTGCGTGCCATATCTCCTGTAAGTGCCTTGAGCTCTATGGGAGTAGGGATGCCTGTTGCTATGAAAGGATCCATGGTGGTACACTGTGGTGAATATGGCATGGGCTGGGGATGTCTAGACATCAAATACTGACCTACATGATCAACAGATATCCTAGTGGTGGCAGCTGCAATGTCACCTATAGCATCAATTGCTTCCTTTTGGGAAGCAACGACAACCTCATCTGCTACAGGGGCTAGAGCTAGGGTGAGAGTAGGAGACCTCTCACCAACCAATACCCTAAACACTGGGGTCAGTCTATTTGCTCGATGATAAGTGGGTCTGTCAGCTATCCTGCCACGCCCCTAACCAACATATGGTGGAATGTCTAGGTAGTTGACTTTGAGGCCCAAATGGACCTCAGCATACAACTGCTGAACAAAATATAATGGAATTTGGTCATTGTTTGGGTATTGACCATGTGATGCGAGAAATCGTGGGTAGATCAATGAGGCCATAGCATGATCGACACATCTAGTGACCTGGTATCCCCTAACCTTACATGCATTTTGATAAAATGGAAAACAATTGGTTTTTATCATTTCTTTGGTCACACTATCCTGTATTTGTTTAAGGGGAACCTCACCATGTACTTCTTCCTGCATGCGGGAAAGAATAACATCTACTCTATCTGGAGAAAATGCACTAGTCCTCTCAAGTTCATCTCTTAGTTTTTCAAGACTATGCAATATTGACATGCATGGTTCAGAATATATCCCTGGGTTTGCACTTTGTGCTAATGAGTCTTTCAATTTATTAATCTCGTTAGTGGTATGTGCAAACAAAGATTCTGGAGGTGGAACATCTACATTATCCATGTTATGTATGTATGTATGTGTACCTAAAGGAGCAATGAGACCTTAGTTTAAATAATATATCTAGATATAAGGAATATAAATCTAAAACAGTTCTAATAATTCATCTACTCATCAATAATATTTCCATACCATTAACAAAAAACATGTTCAACATCTATCATAGTTTTTAATAATCAAAACATTCACATTACTAGATTGCACAAAAAACATAATATAAAACAATTCTAAAATTTAAATTTACAAGTGTGCGTGTGCACTCTAGTACAAAATGTGTCATTAAAGACAGTTTAAAAAACATTGATAAAGGTTGCATCTAAGATTTATTTCCTACAACTAGTAATAAAGGGAAAACATCATTACTTAACATTGGTGGTCATGTAAAATCAATTTAGTCATTATTGAAGGCACAAATAAGAGAAGAAAATGAGACAAATGATAAGCTTGTAAATATGATTTCTAAACTATGGAAGGACAACATTAGTGCTTCCCAAAAAATTCTACTTCATGAAAATATAATCGTTTGAAATTGGATGGAAGAATCTTAATGCTTAAAGCTATGATCTAATACATTCTAATCTATATGATGTCATGTTTATTGATCCTCTTCAAGATCTCTCAAGATTTAGATAAAACAATAAAGAAATTATTATGGGTGGTTCAAATGAAAGTAAGTGTATTCCTCTTATTAAATGGGACACTATATGTCTTCCCAAAGGTCTTGATGGCTCATGAACTAAAGTCTTATCAAAATGGAAATAAATGATTAATTACCTATTTAGAATTATATGAATGTAAATATATCATAGAAGATATCTAGGGTGGTTATATGCTTAATTATTTGAACCATGTGGATTATCCAAGTGGCTTATAGTGGACTTGGAATAATTTTGATTTGGCTCCCATTCCACATAAAATCAAAAGGATTTTAAAACATGGATGAATTTCACAAGTAAAAAATTATATACCACATAGGACAATTATTTAATATTATATAAACTATTTAGCCATAATAAAAATAAAAATGTTGAACATGAAAGGGAAAATGTTGCAAAATGTTATGAAACACATATTGAAAAGAGTAACATCATAGAAAAATAAGAATTCAAATTTAGAAATATTTTTGAATAATGTAGAAATGAACCCCATGATATTAAAATTATACTCCATGATCCAATTGTTGATAATATTAATAAAATTGATAACACACATAAAAAAATGAAAGTCATTGTATCTCCAAGTTACTTAAGAAAAGAGAGGACCTTTCCGAATAAGAATGATATCCCATATTCAAAATTTTCTAATGAGCTTGATAAAATTGTAATAATTCTGGAACCCAAAAATGGTTACTTAAAATTGATGAGAACATAAGATAAAGTCTTAAATTAAAGAGATCATCATGAACCATTCAATTTTGAGCTTCAAAATTTTTAAATGAATACTTTTGTAAAATTACTAAAGTTGTAAAAAATAAGACCTTTACAAAATAAATTAAATATTTAGGCAATCAAAATTTCTAATTAAAATAAAATTATTATTAATTTTTTTTTAATTCTCTCAATTCTATTAGGATTACTAGTAAGTAGAAAGATAAAAGAGCTACTTGTAGAGTAATAAAAACCTCAATAGTGAGAAATAAATCAATAAAGGTTTGATTAATGAGGCAAACTCATCTTCACTTAAGCATAAATTGTAAAATATTGTGAAAAGCACTAGCAATAAGATCAAGACTAGATAGTCCTATTGAAAATGGTACTTGAGATTTTAATGGTAGGATTCCATGAGTTCATAAAAAGCTAATTAATAACACAAATGATGAAATTGAATGATTTTGGCACTTTAACTCTAGAGTATCACTCAATGTAAATGATGTTTTAAAATAAAAAAATTGGTGATCAAGACCACACACCACATATTAAACATTAATTGGAATGTAGCCAAACAAAATTGTGTAAAATTTCTTGAAAAATATATTCATTTAAAAATATCACAAAGGGAATTTGAATCTTGTAAGCCTTTTTATTTTATGTCTCTTAAAATTTATAATACATATTGTAAATACGACATGTAGTTTTTATCTATCATGAACTATTATGTAATATTAATTATACTTTGTATATACTAACCAAATTTTACAAGAGTGTGGTACAATTAAAATACCAAATTTATCCAAGGACTTATTAGATTTATTTTAATGTGTTAGATACAATGATTGTAGTTTTTGTAAAAATGTGTTTAAATGAGAAGCGTTTACAATGCGGTGGGTTATCAAAGTTTATATATCATGTACCCATGATGGAAGAAAAATGATTTGGGAAATAAAATGTTTGAGAAAAAGAGATATGAGATAGTAAAATACAATTTGAAGAGTGGAGGTGAAGATTCTAGATGTGAGTTGGTCACAAGAGAAGCACTGCTAATTTTATTTCTTTGTGGAGACATATGATATAGATCTTAAGGTGGCATCTAATATAATTTATATAATTTTAAGTAGTGATTCTTAATCTTCCGATATATTTTTTGTAATAAATGTTAAGTTGTAGTTGATGTCAATTTTATTTTGCTTAACGTTTTTTAATATTTAAATGTAGGTGTTTTGGAGAATTTAAATATATTGTATATGAGGATTGTGATCAAGAGGTTAAATAATTTATATTTCATCATGGATACTTTCAATATAATTTGGATACAATTTAAAAACATCTATTAAATCAACATTTTGAGGAGATATTATATTTTTTATATTTAATTTTTAAAAAGTGTGTTTCTTGGAAATTTTAAAATTTGGTAATGATGTTACCAAAATATCTATGAAATATGTTTGCAAATTAAAATTGTGCTATTGAGGCCTTGATAAATAAATGGTATGAACTTGTATTATCAATATTTGATGTTTAAAATTTTGGTCAAGCTATATTTGATTGATAAGGTTGTGAGAAGATCTTTCTTATGCTTGAATACAAAAATGGATTGTATACCTTCCTTGTTTAACTCTATTTTCCTTCTTTGTCCCTTGGAATTGCATATGGAATTTGTTCATGTGATTTTATGGTTATTTGATTGGTGTGTCCCATCCACTTTGTTTGTGGTTTTCTTATGGGCACTATTGCATTACTATTCAATCAAATCAGGTTATCAAATGGAAAATTTAATATTAAATTCCTTAGGTTGGCTTTCTAGATTGTGTTGGGGAAATCATGCCTCCCAAAAGCTAGTGCATTTTCCTTAGATGAAATTTCACATGAGAATACTTATAGGATATCTAGACAAGTCACACATTTTCCTTCACATATATCTATCTCTAAGGTTTCTACTATGCATGTCTACTAAATAATCTTCCAATCACCTATTACTCAACTATTCATATTCTTCTAAGTTCTAGAATTAGCATTGTTGTGAGTTAGAATGGTCTAATTCCCTCTCACAATATCTCTTATCTCTATTTATCAATTGAAAATTTATGCTTATCATTTAATTCCACTTGGGATAGAATATGGAAGGCTAGCCCATTTAAGATGAGTTAGAATTTATGGAAAGAAATAAATTGATGAATATTTAATGATAGGGACATCCCATTTAATTCTTTACAAAATAAAATTGAAATCATCATTTATGAGAATATTTCAACCAACTTTAGAATGGTTTTACATAGAGAAATTGAGTTCACTAGCTAGGACAATAGGATGACAAATAACTTAGAGTTAGGTTTTAGTCTCCTATTGGGTTTCTCCTATTGCTTGAGTAAGGTGGGTATGATGGAAATCAAATGGTTGGAACCTCATTTTGGAAGATAATAAATAAATGTGGATGAGGCTTGCAAAGGTAATTGAACTCCAATTTGAGTTGCTTCTATAATAAAAAATGACAAAGGTAATCTCCTTTGAGTTGTATCTAAGATAATCCACCCATCCACACATAATGAGGTTGAGTTAGATGACTTATTTGAGGGGATAAGATTGTACGAACATATCATTAAAGTTGTGGGTATTGAAGGAAAACCCTAAATTCTAATTAATTTTTCTCTTTTAGAAGATCACCAATTATAGGCTTAGCTCAAAGTTACAAAAAAATATTGTTATTTTTGGATTGTATGAGGCCCTTCTTGATTAGAAAAATATGCAAAGAGGCCAATATACATAGGTGTAACACATGATCCAAAACACACATGATCTATCAAAATGATATGTGAAGTAAGTGAAATATTTTTTTGGATCAATCAAAGTGATATATGTAAATCATTTTTTTCAATGTGAAAACATATTCATATTTATATGCTATATTTTTCAACCAACCAAAAAATTTATGAAATAGACTTTACTTCATTACCTAGACCAATTATAGAGTTAAACACTATTGTATAATTGGTGTTTCATCTATCAACTTTGCACTAGATCTAAAGTATATTTCATCTAAATTCTCATCCATCCTAATAAGTTCCATATATATTGAACACCACTCTTTTTATGCATCCTAATTAGCCAATAAAATATATGTGAATATATAACTTTTAATGCACAATTATTTGACTATATGTAATATGCTAACCAAATATGATGCTCCTACTACTTCCATATATAATCTAAAATTAACCTTGCACAACTCTCTAGAATAAGTGCATGATCATCACTAGTTTAAAATAATACCAAGTTTCAAGGTCTTTCTATCTTCCTTTGTATTTTTGTTTGGATTAATGAATGTTATATGTACATAAATATTTCAATTTGAGTGGAGTTATAGTATTGTGATTCAATTTCTTAACTACATGAAGTTTTACATTTTCCCTTTTTTTCTCCAAATTCTTCTTAAATCCATACCTTGAATAAATGTTTCATGATCTAATTAAATTGGAAAAGATGATATATCTTCATCTATGGAGTTCAATTTCTTAGTTTCATGAAGTTGTATCATTTATTATCTTTTTTTTTTTTGATATTTGAGTCTTTGATTATTTTCTTGGTGTTATGTTGAATTATATACCAATCAAATACAATTATTCAAAATAATCAAAACAAAATTATTTTCAATTATCAAAAACAAATTAAAAACATGGAATCAATTATTCAAATTATTAAAAATATAGTATAACAAGAAAGTTAGATTAGATGATGATGGAAAAAATGGGGGTTTTGGAACAAGGTATGGATACCCATCAAAGCATGATGGAAAAAATGGAGGTTTTCGAACAGGGTATGGATACCCATCAAAGAAAAAATGGGGGTTTTCGAACAGGGTATGGATACCCATCAAAACATTTAAATTCAACAACAAATGAATGGAATTTTTGAAAATGCTTTAGAAACTTTCAAACAAATTCATGCCATGAATTTTGCACAGTGCAACTAACCTGAGAGGACGAAGGTGATGGAGGTTGTTGGAAGGTTCACATGTTTGTGGGTTGTGTTTTTGCAAGTGCTTCTTTGCCGGTTCATCGCATGCATTGCCTTTTTTGCTGGCTGCCTCTTCACTACTCACCGAACTCTATTGGCAAAAGTGACAGAGTTTTTTTTTTAAATCTCTATTAAAGGGGTTCGGCCGAACCCCTTTATTTTAATACTTTTCCCCATAATTCAATGGGGTTCGAGTGAATGGTGTGTTCGGCTGAACCAATGGGTTCGGCTGAACCCCTTCACTTTGTGTAGTGGGGAAAAATGACTTTTCCCTTCCTCCATAAAAGTGTTCACCACTTATGTGGGTTCACCCTGAGATCAAAATATTGTCATCCCGATGAAACAAAAGTGTTGACAAGACAACAACATGACGAAGAGACAATTTGGTAGTGATGATGAAAAAATCAATGGCTTATATTCAAAACAATTAATTTCTTGCTGAATGGTCCATGAAATTTCCATCAAATGACATTAGTGAACTAGAGCCAAAGGCATTAAAGGTCCAATTCTAAGCATACATGGAAATCATTAAGAAAACAAAGAGAAAGGAAATGGAGTATAGCAGTGGATGACGACAATAGGACCAAAAAAGGTATTTTTTTCCAAGTACCCAAAGCTTGAGGTGAAGATTTTAGAATCTACAAACCAATTTAGTTATCAAAGCATAGAAGTAGGGTTTCTTTCTACAAAACTCATATTATGGCAAGTACATCTGAAAACTCTAAAAATAAGGACAAAAATTGGAAGAAAGACATCTAAATCAGGACTTAATTGATCAATGTCCTAGATCTGGATAGAGGTATAGGAGGAACACACAATTAAACCCTCAAGCTAAATAATTGGAGGATAAAAACAAGCAAGTGGGTGATACATGGACCTTGACAAGGGGATATGATTTATTTATAGACCACTATAGAAATGCATAGATACCAACTAGTCTCCAACCTATTGAGACTCAATTTATGAAAGTTGGTGGTGCCTAATGTGTTTATCAATGTTGAATTTTTTAAGGCACTAACAAACAAATATAATCCTCAAACTTACATGAATTGGAAAACAGGTCTTCTTTCATCCCTGTTACCAAGAAATATATTTCTATGGTGTTCCAATAAGACACCAGTATCGACATGAAATTTAGGCTTAGGGATCTCCTAAATGAATACCACAACTTGAGCATAATTTAAAAAAGGTGGAAATTCCCATTACATAAACCCCAAGATGAGGGAAATCGATTCAGAGTATTTTCGAGAGAGGAACACCCTCCATATTCTATGGACTTTTTTGAAGGATACTTCCAATACACATATTATTCTATTTTCCAAGTGCTTGGCTTGGACACCCCATATTCATGGACATATCACCAATGGTCCTAACAATTGATGTGTAGAGTCGGGATGCTCGACCCCCTGATTATGCTGAATACCTAGTTGATGATATCCAAAATGCACTTGTTTCTATCAAAAATAAAAGTGGAGGTATCAGATTCATGCACTATTTATTATTCATGCACCTAATTTTGTATGAAGGACAAAGTATGGGAATATGGGATGAGTGTTTAAGAATAAGAGACTTAGATGATAATGGAAATATCATACCAGTGTAGATGTGGATGGCCATTTGGGATAGTAGATGTGAAAGATCATATTATTTGTATTTTGAGGAATATTTTGTGAAACCTTTATACAAACTCCTTGGTTACCCATGCAATTATAGTTTGTCACTAGAAGTAAAAATTTTCCTTAGACCCAAGGATAAGGATGAAAGAGGGAAGGTCAATAAAAATTGGGATGATTGGTATGCCTGTGGTGACTGTACAAAAATTAGTATATGGATATGAAGGAGCACTATTTCTGCTACCAAAAACATGTCCAAATAGGGTTGCATATTTAGAGATTGTGAGGCAATTAGCTAACTCAGATTTCATGCACCTTAAAATTCATAACAAGAAATCACTGATGCTTGGGATATTGTGCTTTGGAGATTTCACTATGGTTTCTAAAAACGGCTATGAGTTAATTGATCTAAGAAGTTACAACATTACAATTTTCCTAAAGGGAATGCAAGGGAGAAGTTTCACCCCAAACATTTTATAAATGATGTTAGAAAAGCAAAAAACTGAAAGTTTATCATCACATACTTTTTGAGGAAGATAATTTAATAAGAAATGTTGATGAAAATTATGCAGCTAGAAAGAGAAGCCTATATCATAGAGTGATGACAAAAAAAGCTTGGAAGGCATCTAATAATCCCTTGTATGAAGGATCCTTTATGGAAATTGAAGATCCTATCAAGAGATTGGATGCACTCATTCCATATGAAGCAGAGTTAACTAGGAATGTGCCTCCTTGGGTGTTCACAAAGAAGAGAAATGAGGATATTGGAGAAATACAAGCCTAAAACTGAAACCCCACTATGTCAACTATCTCCTCAACCTACACCGGATATTAGTTTCTTTGTTGACACATCCATTGCAAAACAAGAAGTAGGGAGTGATGTTGAAGGTGTATAGGTGATTAAGCTTGTGATTGGAAATTATGAGTCCCTAATCGAAAGAAACATTGTTATGATGGAATCCCCAACTAAGCTTTTAGATGATGTAAGGCATAACTCCAACCAAAAAATTACTTTTGGTGATGATTTTGTTAAAACCTTTGAGTTTAAGACCTTTGTGTATGAGTATAAAGGTAAGCTAATTAGGGAAAGGATTAAAGATATCACACGTGAATAGGAAGCAAAATCATTGAAAGAGCTACAGGATGAGGTTGATAAAGAAATGGAATCCATTACCCATGAAAATGGAAGAGCATTGCTAGAAGAGGTAGGGATCATGTTGCTCCTTGAATGGGATATGAGCTTTGTCATTTTGTTTGAAAGCTTCCGAAGAAGCTAGAATAAAAACCCGTAATTGAGCACAAAAGGAGTAGATAAAGGATATACAAGATCAAGTTTCAACCCAGATAATGCAACTTTGTTGATCTGGGCCTTATACCCACCAAACAAGAAACCTATAGTCATTGATGATCCTGATAAGGCATTTGGCCATCTCCTTGTATAACAAGTTGAATATATTGATCCTTTGGAGATTGCAAACTTGAACGTTAATGTTGCTAGATTCACTAAAGCCCAAATTGAAAGGCTAATGAAAAATAATAAGACATATATGAGTGAGAAAGAGGAATTTAGGGAGGAGATTCCAATTATAAAGATAAGTTTCCATCATCTTCAAGTACCTACTCCCCATGGTTAGACACTGATAATAGGGTATTAGAAGCCATGTCTGAAATTACCTATTGTAAGCATAGAGTTGAGAGATTCAAAAAAAGGATGATAAATTAGAAGTGGAAATAAGGTCCATCAAGTTCAAAATGGTCTCAAAATGGATAAAGAAAATATTTGAAAAGATGCTTGAAAATGCTTAAAGGTATGGGTGATTTATAGTAAAACACATGCTACTTACCAAGAGCACAAAAGGCTACATCTTAGAATGATGGAAAATAAGGAAGAGCTAATAGCTAAGGGAAATGTTGATAAGAAGGTATTCAAGATTTATGATGAATTAATTGACATGCATGAGAAATTTGGTACTGTGTTGACACAAGAGTTTGGTGATTTTGACCAACCCCTAGATATGGCTTTGCCTAACTTTTTTGATGATGAAGGAGAACTAAAAGAACAAGCATATGGAAGGATGAACCGGCTCAGATATTACCAATGGTTCTTGAAAAAGTAAACGATGAATCAATGGTACTTGAAAATACACATTCACAATTGGAACACATCTTTACAAGTTAGAGTTTGTTATGAACGACATAATCAACAATGTTGATACATATGCTGACACAGACTACATCAAGCATATTTCCAAAGTCAACATGTTCATTTCTCAAGCAACATAAAGATCTAAAGTTTCATTGAAGTCACTCAGCAGCATGTACACTATCATTGAGAAAGGACCTTGAACAGATCTTAAGTGATCATGGGTGCCTTACAAAGATTAATGGAGTGGAGTGTATTGTGTATGTTGTGGACTTGATCATTTATCTTTATTAATTTCATTTGTTAGGGTTTATTTTACAGTCAAAATAATGTAAATGAAGAGACACCACCATAGATGTAATGGTTTGAAGCTTGTTGCTTCCTGTATATAAGGGAAACCAAGACCGAGTTTTGAGAAGAATCATAAGCATCATATTTCATCTAGCTATACTTATAGAATAGAACACATAAAGACTTCTGATATGAATTGTATTATCTTTGAAGCAATATAATGGAGGAGAAAATTTAATTTGGTGGCCAAATTCATAGTGTTCAATTGTTTGTCAAAATTTATTCATACATGTTATATCTTGTTGTCTCCAAAGTGGTATGCTCTTTTTATTTAGATTGACTATATCAAGGATATGTTTAATTTGTCAAGACACATTTGTTGCCTTTGTGTGATTTTTTTGATTGGTTTATGTAAGAAGATAATTAAATTCCTTTTAAGAGATCCTTTTAATTAGTTTCTTCCCTGAATTAAAATCCTTTTAAATTAATCATCTTATCTGGTTTCCTTCAAATGAGAATTAAAATCCTTTCAAAAGTCACAATAACCTAAGGAGATATCATTTATATTTGTAAGAAGAGCTTGATAACTGACAAATTTGCACATTTATACAAGGTAAAAACTTCAAAAGTGCCAAACAATTAGAGTTAAGACAAGAAGGAGGATCCACATACCATACACATCTTGAATCTATTTACCCAATAGGATTAGGCACTGATCACACTCATTTCACAACAATACTTCATAAAAACCTTATTCACATATTCAAATTTCAAACATTATCAGTAGTTTTAGTTGTTAGCTTTGCATCTATTTCGCATTTACATGCCATTGTGGATAAATTTCCCAAGTTAGAGAGTACACATGACCTTTAATATTTTTAATATTCTTATTTATTAGGGTGCACCCACCTAGGTCTAGTAGAACCTAAAGAGCAGAGAGTTCTAAACCATATTGGTTAACTCTGTTCGTTGGCCAAAACATTACAGGCCTGACCATAGAGCTTGGCATCATCTAAGGGTTTGAAATCTACAATTATGGGAACCAAAAAATTGGAAACTTTGCTAAGGAGTAGCGTAGTAAACTCAGAATCCAAACTGTTTCAATACAGAGTCATAAAATTTTACATTTGTGTAATTACACCTTCATATAATTGAGTACGAAATTCTGCTAGGGATAAACCCAAAATAATCTCATTCAAACCTCAACACTTAGTAATACCATTTTCCCACTTTTGGAAAAGTGGGTGGAAGCTCTATTAGATCTTTGAAATCATTACATGAGTGAAAATTTAGAATATACATCAGAAAGGGTGAATTCCAAGCACCAAAGTATCATAGTCTCTCATAACATGGATGGTAGAAGGTCTTGACATAAAGGAAATGAAAATAAATATGGTAAGAAATTGAATGATAAAAAATTCCCCCATTTTCAAAGGGAATTGCTAATAAGAATGGAATAACATCAAATCCACCAGAGATTACACAAAACAATACCCATAGTGATCAAGAAAATACATCAGAACAACCTTTTACAATACACAACAGGTTCAACCCTTTACATGGATAATATTTTCACAATAATGGAGTATTTCTATCAAGGGAATATCATATCTAGCCTGAACAAAACATTTTAAATGGTACTATCCACCATTTCAAAGCTGACCCCCAAAAAATGAGTGAGTTTAATGACCGTGCAGAAGAAGAAAGGATATGAAACCAAAGAGAGTATAATTATAGAATGACACTACAATAGGGTGAAGAAGCCCAATATGCATTTATGGATCAGATGGCATCTAAAGAGACTCATGTTAGTTCACCAAAATATAAACAGACTACTAAGGAGGTTCAACAAAACCTAAAAAAACTACAAGAAGAGCTCAGGTTAGCCAGACTTAAAGGAAGAAGAAGAATGAGTGAAACGAGAGTTACAACAGATAAAATCTCTATGTGCAACAAGCAACTCAAAATATATATCACCCCACAAGCAAGGCGGGCATGCCAACACAAGTATTTCATAAGGGTCACACTAGAACACAAGTGGTCCTAAGGTTTCAAAAGAACCTCATAATGCAATAGGAAATCCAACCAACATAAATTATGTACAACAAAATATTCCACCACAAATCCCAAATCCACAAAATATTCCTATGACTTACCAACCCATGGCTAATACCTACTCACCCCCTGGTCAAAAGTATGTCCCGCCTCATCAATATCACATACCTCAACAAAATCTATAAGATAATGTATACCCTCACCAAAATATACAACGTGTACCTCATCATCAGTACCAACAAGGTCCTTAGTATCAACAATACCAACATAATAAAAATCCTTTCCTACAAGGACCTTTGAATATAAACAGATACAGGCAACTAGATTTATCCAAATATCAGATATGCCCAGATTCAATTAGTAATGATTTGAGGAATGCACTCCCAAAATTTTTGGGGAATCATGCCATTTCAGTAGAACATATAAGAAATTTTGAAACAATTATGGATAACTTCAATGTACAGTATGGAGATGTCCTCATGAAGTTATTTATGTTATCCATGATTAAGGATGCTAAGGACTAGTATAAGAACTTTCCTAATGCTTTGATAAGTTCTTTGATAGATTTCAAAGGTCAATTTAAAGAATAGTATGGAAATCATTGTGACCCAAATTTTATCGTGCATGAATTATCAGGCATCCAAAAGCACCACAATGAATTAGTGGTTGATTTCAACATGAGGTTCTTATTACTATATCATAAAATCTCACCTGAGTTGAAACCTCTAGATGGTATGACTATGGCTCTTTTCCTCAAGGCCTTTGATCCTAAAACTGGGTATGAACTTAGAAATAGAGCTCCCCTTACCCTTACAGAGGCTCAAAATTATGTTGTAAACATTGAAAATAATAGAAGAGCTGCATGGAAGATTAGAAAGAGAGATAATTTTAGAATTTCATAGAATCTTAATAACCATCAAACCAAGCAGGCAAATTATTATAGAAATGAAAGGCCTATATTACATGATATGCCATACAACACTAATTAGAAAGATGGAAGACTTGTGGACAATAATAATAAAAAAAATTATAGTAAGGACACCCTTGACCCTTTGAAGAAGCATGGGACACACCTGGTAGAAAATAGTCCATGGTGCTTAACATGTAGTCTACCTCACTCACCTAAATATGGTGTAGTGAAATTCATTACAAGAAAAATAAATATTTTATGATCAGGAGAGGCATGATCATACCATAAACATGATAGGGATGAGACCCCATCAAATTGATGAGGAATACTCATCTTCTAAAGAGGACATGTTTGAATATGGTGTGAGTAGTCAAAAATACAATATTAACATGAGTCGGCAGAATATCTTTTTCAATCAGGAAGATGAGAATGAAGAAATTACTTATATATCTAATGCAACGTCACAATTCCTATTAAGGAGACTAACTAAAGAAGATAAAATGGATCTTACAATAGCTATTGTGGCATAGGCTAAAAGCAACTACAACTTGAGGAACATAACCATATATATAGATTAGGGAACACCTAGAAGCTTATTCATAAAAGATCAAAAGAATAGGAAGGATGTCTTAGATAACCAAAAGAAAGGTTAAAAGGAAAAGGCTCAAAAAAATGTACCAAAGGAGACAATAAAGACTAAGAAAGGTAAGATGAAAGACAATGTTAAGATGCAATTTGAGGAGAAGAATTGCACTAAGATGGAGAAAACAGAACAATCAATAATGAACCCCCATTTGACATAGCACAAGCATTGTCTTAGATCAAAATGTCAGTACCATTTCTAGAGATGATGAAAGTGGATGAATATAGAGATAGTGCTCTCAAATTGATCTCAAATATACCAAACAAGCAACAAAATCATAATAAGAAAAAAGAAAGATCATAAACTAAGGTTGAACAAATGGCCATAAAAACACCTAAAGTTTATCTTGGTGATACCTTAACAAATAACCCTTCTTAGGTGGACCCATTTTATACTACACTATTGATTAACAATAAATTGGTAAATAATTGCATGATCGACTCAGGAGAAACAATAAATATCATTCCAATGGTTGTTATGAAAGAATTAGGCTTATGGGTGGATGCAACATATGGTAAGTGTTATGCAATGGAAAATAGGTCTTTTCCCATTGTTGGAGTAATATGGGATGTAGAATTTAAATAAGCCTCATATCCTGAAGCCACTTATAGAACCAACATCATTGTAGTAGACACTCCACCATATTATGATATGTTGTTATCCAAACAATGGATTGTTGCAGTCGGGAGAAATGTCCAATTGGACTTGTCATATGCAACAATACCAGTAAATGGAAAAGAGGTCAAGTTGTATAGAGAACCAATATCTAAACATGTTATAGAGCATTTTGATCCAAAACAAATGATTTTTTTTTGTGATGTGGATCTTGGAAGCTTCAGAATTGAATATTCACAACTTGAACTACAAAACACAGACCCCATCAATAGGGAAGCTCAATATGATGAACATGGTGTATGGAAAATTTATTTTGATTGTGCATGTAGCAAAGATGGAAATGGAGTAGGAATAGTATTCATATCACTATCTGGAAAAATATTCAAGTACTCATTCTTATTAACATTTGAATGCACTAAAAATATAGCCAAATATGAGGCATTGCTATTGGGCCTAAATATTGCCATAAGTTATGGAATCAAATTTCTAGCAATGCATGGAGACTCTGAACTAATTGTCTCACAAGTTAGGGAAAAATATTCATCAAAAAAGAAGAGGTTAAAACAATATAGAAATTTTTTTTGGGACACCATTGAACTTTTTGATGCATTCTCTATAGATTGGGTAGATAGATCTAAAAAAATAATAGCAGACTTCTTGAAAAATGTAGCTCTGGAGAGAGATGATATTACACTGGTAGAAATAACAGAGGTGTAGTTCAAAAATAGACCTGCAATTCCTGATAACATCTATAATTGGAAAGTGTTCAACGATGATGAGGACTTGATTAAGTTTCTTCATTGTATAGATCAATATGAATCTCAATAAATAAATTTCAATGCATTTGTGGAGGAAGTAGATGGTAAAGAAACTGTCTTTAGGCAAGAGGTAGTACAAATTAAGACAAACAAAATACCAAAAGGCCTTATAGCCCTGGAGAGAGTATTTGATGGGCATGATAGATTTAATTTGAAACCTGCACTTGTCAAACATGAAGATATTGAAGAAATCAATCTTGGGACAAAAATGGCTCCTAAAAGGCTATGCATTGGAAAAAGGATCAACCCTAAAGTCAGAGAAATTCTTATATCCTTGCTCAAAAAATATAAGCATGTATTCTCTTGGTCATATGATGATTTGAAAGCATACAGAGAAGACCTCTTCCAACACGAAATACCATTGAAACTTGATGCTAAACCATTCAAATAAAAGCAAAGGCCCATAAATCCCACATTAGCACCTAAGATGCAAGAAGAGCTCATGAAACTCAGAGATGGTGGTATTATCAAGCCAACCAAACACTCTTCTTGGGTCTCAAATTTGGTACTTATAAGGAAGAAAAATGGATGTCATGTCCCTGAAATAACAAAACCATAAAGATCAAGTGTTAAAATACAAATCAATTAATAAATAAAATAAATAGCAATATTAATATTAAATATAAAATAAATGTGTATCATATCAATATATAAATATATAAAATGAAATAACAAATATAATAATAATATATAGGCAAATTATTGTTATTACATTCTAGTATTAAATAACTTAGTATAAAAATAATAATAAATAAATATTATAATCATTACACATCAAAGATTGTAATACATTAGAATAAAATAATAATAAGATATTGTCAAATTGTTTTATTATTATACTTTAATGTTAAAATATGTTCAATAAAATATCAAAATAAAATAATAAAATAAATAGAAATCTGAAATATCATAATTATAGTAATAATATATTATTTAAAAAATAAATATTATTGTGATAATAAAGGCAGCAATTAAATCTAACAAAGGGATGTATTTTATGAAAAGTCACCTCTTTCACCAAACAATACATTCCCCCCATGAGTCACCTACCTTGAATGGTATTAATAGAAGGAATGAAAATAAGGAAGGGGGAAAGAAACATGGAGAAATAGGATTTGCAATTTAGAACAGCAGCAACAATTATTGTTACGCATTGGAATATAGAGCCATTAAATATATATATCATTTAATAGGCATGCAAGTATATATGCATAGATATAGATAAATTTTATAATGAATAATATGCAATTAATAAAGAATATATATGAATAAGGAAAGAATAATTATATAAATATATATATTTGGATTGTCCTCATCCTATAATCAATTTAGTACAAGGTTGAAGGAAGCGAGTAAGGAAACATGGAGAGATATAGCAACTCAGGTGATGTACTCACTTAGCAATAATATTTAGCATATTTTGAATATAAGAAATAAATATTTCTAATTTGATTATTGGTGTAATGCTTTCTTTAGTATTATCTTGATGATAATGATGTTGATATTAACTTAAATAATTAGTAATAAATGCAAATGTATTTGATTGCTAAAAGATTGTCTTCTCTGTGTTTGTAAGCCTACTAGGGTGGAAGGGCCTGAGACAGGTGGTGCCTAAAAACCCCACTTAACAATCCACTGCGGCCATGGAGGGGTGGTAGGCCTGGAACCCCTTATAAGCTCCGCTAGCTTCCCCCAGTAGGTTGAGTGTCTTTCGAGGTGATGGCATAGGTAGAGAAAGCAGGTACAAGTGTTTCCTCTAAGCACGCCACTCTGAGACGTTCATATCGCTCGGGGCCAAGGGGTGGGTTGTCCTGATAGGACGCTTGTGCTCTTGGGCTTAGATGGATAGCTTTAGGCGGCTCTACCCATGCCACTCCTCATATGTCTTTATTATTGATTTGTGATTATATTTATATTTGGATATCTAAATATTAATGTTAATAGATATATGTACATGTGGAAATATTAAATGCAGACTTCAATCCAAGATTACTTAGTTAAAGGGAACATTCATTTGAAAAAGAAGAAACTCTAAACTTGATCAACAAGCGAATTCTAGGGCAAAGTCGGGTAAGGGACATTACAGACATAAGGTTGTGTGTGGATTTTAGAAATTTGAATATCTTATCATTCAAAGATAATTATCCTCTTCCAAACATGGAGGCAATGCTACAAAGGGTGTTAGGTTGTGAACTATTGTCTATGATGGATGGCTTCTCAGGGTATAACCAAGTAAAGGTCAAGGATTCAAAACAATACAAACCTTCCTTCACCACACCTTGGGGCACATATGTTTATGTGAGAATTCCTTTTGGCCTCACTAATGCTGGAGAAACATTTCAAAGGGCTATGGAAATATCCTTTCCCAATCTAATCAATTCTATAATGGTGGTCTATCAAGATGATCTGATAGTGTATTCCAAAAGGGTAGAAGACCATTATTTTCATTAGAGCATTAAAGTATGGCATATCTTTGAATCCAAAGAAATGTCATTTTGCTATCACAAAAGGTAAATTGTTAGGACATATAGTCTCAAAGGATGGAGTAAGGATTGATCCCGAACGAGTGGAAGCTATTGATAAGATCCCCATTCCTAAGACTATAAAGGCCATCCAATCTTTCTTCAGAAAAATTAATTTTGTTAGGAGATTTATTTCAAATTTTGTAGAGATTATAAAGGCAATCTCAAAGATGTTGAAGAAAGGTTCAAAAGTTGATTAGACAGAAGAGGCCATTGATGCATTTGTGTCAATTAAGTGAGCAATTAAGGAAGCACCTGTATTAAAGTCTCCAGACTTTGATAAACCATTTCAGATCTTCTCCTTTGTATCATTTCATACAGTGGCAACCATAATGTTACAAAAGAATGAAGAAGGGTATGAGCATCCTATCTCATTCTTTAGTAAATCACTTCAAGGGGAAAAACTAGAATATGGTATCATCGAGAAATAGGCCTACACACTAGTAAAGGTAGTAAAGGCATTTAGGCCTCACTTGGTAGGAGCAAAAGTAATTGCATATGTACCAAATGTTGCAGTTAAGGATATCTTCTCCCAAACATAAGTCATAGGGAGAAGGTGCACATGGATAAACCGTATCCAGGAGTTTAATATTGATATTCAAATTACCAAACTAGTGAGGGGGCAAGGATTAACAAAATTGATGGTCTAATCAAATTTGGAAGCAATACAGGTTTATAACGTGGACGGAGAAGAAAAGTGGGTATCAAGCATTGAGCACATGCCCTAGTACACAAATATAGCGTACTATCTTAAACATATGAAGTGTCTTGAAGGCTTAAATGAAAACTAGAAAAGGACCTTAAAACTCCAAGCGTTAAAATGTGTTTTTGTGAATGGAGACCTATATTGGAAGAATAAGGATGGTATCTTACTGCTATGCTTAAACGAGAAACAAGCAAAGTATATCTTAAAAGAAATGCATAAAAGTGTATGTGGAGGTCATTTCTCGGAAAAAACCATTGCCCATAAGATATTGCGAGTAGGCTACTACTCTCCTAAATTATTTAGTGATGCCCACATATATGTAAGGAAGTGCAAAGAATTCCAAAGGTTTTATGGGAAATCAAATTATCAAGGAGCCGTACCATTGAGACCAATGAAAATTGAAGCCCCTTTTCATTAGTGGGGAATCAAATTTATAGGAAAAATTATAGACATGTCTAATGGTGGACATAGATGGATCTTGGTGGCCACTGATTATTTTACAAAATGGATAAAGTAGTCCCAACAAAATAGGCCACTAGCAAGGTGGTGATTAACTTCCTATTAGAGAACATCATAACTAGATTTAGGGTTCCTATAAGGCTCATCATAGATAATGGCATGTGCTTAAGATTAGATGAATTCAAGAAATTTTGTAACTCTTATGGCATAATGATTTCACATTCTTCACTATACCATCCTCAAGCAAATGGGTAGGCATAATATATTAATAAAAGTATTATAAAAATAATCAAGAGGATGTTGGATAACAATAAGAAGGCGTGGGATTCCAAACTAAGATTGGATCTATGGGCATACAAGATTATTGTGAAGGGGGCCACTAGAAAATATCCATACATAAACTTTTACCAATCTACAAGTTTATCCGGCAAGACGATATAGACATCCTTGAGCCCATGGAAGAGAGGATAGAACAACTGGCTGAGTTGGATGAAGTAAGATCTCAAGCACAAGAAAAAAATATGAAGATTCAATCATAGACAAAGTACCTATTTGACAAAAGGACAAAAGATAGAAAATGACAAAAGATAGAAAATTTAAGGTGGATGACATGGTCCTTATGTGGAATGCCAAAAGCCAAGATAAAGGGAAGCATGGGAAATTTGAAGCACTGTGGTTGGGCAATTTTATCATTATCGATAAATATGGTGAAGACTCATACTATCTACAAAATATGATTGGTGAAGAACAAGAGTTTCTAGTGCATGGACAATTCCTAAAGTACTTATTTTCTTGAAATATTACTTTCCATGGACACTAGATTAGGATTTTTAGTTTTTCTCCTTTCACCACCCCCACCCTTGGTCTACATCCTATAGAGTACTTATGAATTATTACAATGACATCATAGTAAATCATCCCCAACTAGAGTCACTGTTAGGACTAAAAAAATAGCCTTAAATTTCCCACAAACACCCATTTTCCGCAAAATATCCCACCACATAGCATGCCATTTTAAAATTTTATCATTCAAAATATGTCATTTACCCACCCTATAGTCATCACCTTAACAAAATCACCTTCATCATCCTACTTGTATAAGAAAAAATTCATGTTGATGAGACTACACCCTATTGACAAAAGTCATTCTTAAGTCCCTTTGAAGGAACGACAAAGCAAGAAAGTATGAACATTATCGAGGAGAGAATGACATATTGAGGGAACTTGTCTTAATGTCCCTTCGACAACCCGACTAAAATCTTATCAAAGAAAATTTTCCATATCAGAGGGTAATGTTTGGGGGTATCTTCGATAACCTGAGACATAGACCATCGAGGAACATAAATATTTTAATTACTCTGGCACAACTTTCAAGGAAAATATACTTCAGCATTCAAGAAACAAAAAAACATCTCTCAAACATGACTCGTCAATGTATTGAAGTAACAATGAAAATTCCAAGGGGCAATGCTTGAATTACACACCTAAAGAATCGAAGAGATTATGGAATATCAGGATGAGTTATTTATGAGTCCCTTCGATATCATGTAAGTGGCAAAGTTCATCGAAGAGAAAGATATACATCAACGAGACAAGGAAATGTGTCTCTTCGATAGAGCGATAAAAATTATTACAAAAGGGAACAAAAGAAGGTCAAAAGGAGGCTCGAAAGGACTCCACAATATTAGAGTAAAGTAGTTCTTAAAATTAGAAAAAGAAGAGGAATATATCAATTGGAAAAATATCGGGGGAAGGGATCTATATCGGTAAGAACCAAATATCGGTCTCTTCGAGAGCCCTAAATAAATGAGTGAATGATTAAGCTAAGGACTTCATCAAAGGGAAGAATACATATTTGATGGGCGAGGACAATGGTCACTTCGATAAAGCAATAACATTCATTGCCTTGGTTTTAATAATAAAGAAAAAGGAGTAAAATATCAAAGTGATAAAAGGAATTCGAAGAGACCTTTGTAAGGAAGGTTTGAGAGGAAAATGTGATTTTGGGACGAAGCCATATGGAGTCTTTGAAATATCAAAGGAAAAAAAGAGGGTATGCCAGTAAAAAGGATATTGGAGGAAAAGGAAAATATCAATGAGATCAAAATATTGTCATCCCGATGAAGAAAAAGTGTTGACAAGACAACAACATGACGAAGAGACAATTTGGTGGTGATGATGAAAAAATAAATGGCTTATATTCAAAAAAATTAATTGCTAACTCGATGACATGAAATTTCCATCAAACAAAATTAATGAACTAGAGCCGAAGGAATTAAATATCCAGTTCTGAACATACTTGGAAATTATTAAGCAAAAAAAGAGAAAGGAAACAAAGTATAGCAGTGGATGACGACAACAAGACCAAAAAAGGTGTTTATTTTCCAAGTAAGTACCCAAAGCCAGAGTTGAATATTTTAGTATTTGCAAACTAGTTCAGTTATCGAAGCATAGAAGAAGGGTTTCTTTTTACAAAACTCGTATTATGAAAAGTACGTTTGAAAACCCTAAAAATAAAAGATCGTTGAGAAAGTAAGTCTCAACTTCCAGTTTGAAGCCTCATAAATTCAAGACTTGGCGAAAAAAATGTTTCTTTTAAGCCTTATCCGCTTTACCGCAATTGTGTCATCATCCCTTGGCAGTACCACGATGACTGTCTAGGCCATTACCGCCTTACCACGTGTGGTGAGTTCTCTCACTGCAGTGGTGCAGTAAGGCCACTAGCGGCCTGGCTTGACGATTATTGTCGTACTGTAGGCAGTGGTCTCCCTCACTGCAGTTTCCACAGTGAGACCACTAGCGGTGGGCTCGATGGTTACCGCCATACCACTGGTGGTGGTTCCTCTCATCGTGGTGTCTGCGGTGAGACCGCCAGCGGTGGGCTCGACAGTTACCACCATAACGCTAGTTGTGGTTCCTCTCACCGCGGTGAGACCGCCAGTTGTCGGCCTGGTGATTACCACCCTACCACAGGGTGGCCTAGCAGCTCCTATGATAGCGCGGTATGACTACCAGTGGTTTTCCCGGTAGCTACCGCCACACCGCGGGTCGACTCGAACCGGGCAATGGTAGCATGGGGATGGTGGGTTTGGGCTCGGTGATGACTTGGGTGAGCTCGACTGAGCTCACCGCCTTACCGCAAGATGAGTCAGTGAGCTCGGTGGTAGTGCGGTAAGAGCTTGGTTAACCGAGTTGGACTAGATGGTCGAAGTGACCAACAAATGGCAGATGGACATGTGGCAGTTTGTCAACAACTTGATTGGCTAAAGTCCAATGTAGTAAAAGCAGTTATTGCATGAATTGTGCGACTGGTAGAATAAACCCGACTATGGAAAGGAATTGAATGCCTGAGTGGCTAGATGAAAAGGAAATCAATCTGTGCAGATCGATGGCATACTGGAAGTTCGATGCATGAACCTGAAGACCATGGGATTGGTTGAAATGTTAATGAGATGTATGACTTTGTTAGTAAGATACATTAGTATATTTGTATACCAAAAGGTGACGGTTAGGTTGCAAGTCAATGTAAGAGATAGTTTTGATTGTATACTTAAGAGGAAGTATTGTAACAATGAAGTAGAATAATGAGAGTGTTGATGTGAGCTGATCAGAGAGTAAAGACTAAATAATTTGTATGTAATCTTTTATTGTTGTAATACAAGTTGTCTTTGCTTGGTGTGGTGGGTTTTTTACCTGAAAAGGTTTTCCCACGTAAATACTTGTGTCATATGTGAATGCTTAATATTTTGTTATCTCATTTATGTTGTTGGTATTCATCTCAGTAGTTTTAGAAGCTATTTGAACTCATTTTTTCTCTTCTCCTCTGTTGTATTAGTGTTAAGGGAATGAATTCCACACTGTTGGGTCTTTAGATCCATCCCTATTTCCCCTTCAAAGTTAAAATTGGAAAAAAGACATTTGAATCAGGACTTAATTGATCAGTGTCCTAGATCTAGACAGAGGTCCAAGAGGAATGCATAATTAAATCCTCAAGATGAGAAATTGGAGGATAAAAATAAGCAATTGGGTGATATATGGACCTCAACAAGGAGATATGATTTTATATACCAATATAGAAAGATGCACAAACACCAACTAGTTTCCAACCCATGGAGACTCAATTTAGGAAAGTTGGTGGTGCCTAATGTGTTTATCAATGCCAAATTTATTAAGGCACTGACAAACAAATATAATCCTCAAACTCACATGATTGAATTGGAAAATGGGTCTTCTTTCATCCTTGTTACCAAGAACTATATTTCTATGGTGTTCCAATTAGACAATAGTATCGACATGAAATTTAGGCTTAGGGCTCCTAAATGAGTACCACAACCTGAGCACAAGTTACAAAATATGGAGATTGCCATTACACAGACCCCGGGATTAGGGAAATCGACTTAAAGTATTTTCAAGAGAGGAACACCCTCCATATTATATGAACTTGTTTGAAGGATACTTCCAATACAAATATTATTTTGTTTGTCAAGTGTTTGGCTTGAACACCCCTATATTCATGGACATAACACCAATGGTCCTAACAAATGATGTGTAGAGTCAGGATGCCTGAACCCTTGATTACACTAAATACCCAGGTAATGATATCCACAATGCACTTGTTTCTATAAAAAATAAAAGCGGAGGTATCAGATTCATGCACCTAATTTTGTATGAAGGAAAAAATATGAGAATATGGGATGAGTGTTTAAGAATAAGAGACTTAGATGATAATGGAAATATCAGACCAGTGTAGATGTGGATGACCATTTGGGACTATAGATGTGAAAGATTATATTAGTTGTATTTTGAGGAATATTTTGTGAAACCTTTATACAAACTCCTTGGTTACCCAGGCGATTATAGTCTGTCACCAGAAGTACAAAGGTTCCTCAGACCCAAGGATAAGGATGAAAGAGGGAAGGTTAATCACAATTGGAGTGATTGGTATGCTTGTGGCAACTGTACAAAAATTAGAGTATATGGATATGAAGGAGCACCATTTCTGATACCAAAAACTTGTCCAAACAGGGTTGCATATTTAGAGATTGTGAGGCAATTAGCTTACTCATATTTTATGCACCTTAAAAGTCATAACGAGAAATCATTTATGCTTGGGACATTATGATTTGGAGATTTTACTATTGTAGACATCTAAATTTGACCACTTCTACATGGTCAAAATCGTCTACTCTATTCATCTATTTCATTAATAGTGATTAAATAATCTATTTAATCATTATTTTATTTTTTGCCTAAGGTTCCTAAAGTATCTAATTAAATAAATTAAATACTTTACCTTACCCCCTTGTCTTCTCTTCTCTAAATTAAATAAACATGACAGATTATTTAATTTAGTCATTTAACCCATTTGGATTAAAACCAATTTTTAATTCCCCTTTTTCTCTCTCCTTGTCACATTCTCCATAACCCTCTCCTAATCCAGATTAAATTAATTAATATGTGATTAGGATGTGCACCACTTAATCAAGATTAAGTGTCACATCCTCCATAATCTCCCACTTGCCTCTAATATCTCATTAATTACCTTAATCATGTGTTTGCACAACCTTAATCATAATCATTAGCCACATTTGGCTTACCTTTTTTGGTCAACCTTCCCACTTACCATTTTTAGCCTGGACTCTCTTCCCCATGTGAATTTTTAATTCACATTTATTTGCCCAAGTTTCCTCTCCTCCCCATGTGAATTTTTAATTCACTTTTATCTTTCCAAGGTCTTCCCCATCCCCCATGCAAGATTCTAAAAGCCTTGACTTGTCACTTCACATGTGCCAAGGGCTTCTAGAACCTTGGACTTGTCACATCACCCACATGTGACAAATCTCCAGCTTTTTGGAGACCCTCTCTTATCCACTAGATTCTTCCAATCATTGTGAATTTTTAATTCACTTTTATTCCTCCAAGGAATCTTCTCATCCCCCAAGATCCACCTCATTTCCACATCACTCCACCCTAGGACATCTCACCTTCCACATGTCAAGATGTGAGGGCTTGTGAGTCCTCAACTCACCATAGCCCTTCATCTTGATCTTTGTTGGATCAATCCCAACCGTTGAATTCTCTAGAGAATCCCAATTAGCCTATAAATACCCCTCATTTCTCTCATTTTTGAAAGGGATCAAGTCTTTTGCAAATAAAATCTTGCAAAATTGTCATTCAAGCTCTCATCCATTTTAGCACCCATATTGCATCAATTCATCTTGCAACCACTTCATTTCATTGCCATCCAAGGAGCACACAAGACTTCAACATCAAGGGCCAACCAAGGAAGCAACAACATGAAGGTATAACAACAATTCATTTGTTTATCTTGCTTTGATATTGTTCATTTTCTTAGGCTAATCATTGAGGTGCCCTATTATCTTGTTGTTTCTCTTTATTGCACTATTAGTTTTATCTAACATCTCACATTTAGGAAGCAACATTTTATTAGGATCACAACTATGGTTTCTAAAAAGGGATATGAGTTAATGAAAAATAATTTAGAACATTACAATTTTCTTAAAGAGAATGCAAGGGAGAAGTTTGACCCCGAACATTTTATAAATAATGTCAAAACAAGCAAAAAATTGAAAGGGTATTGTCATATACTTTTTGAGGAAGATGATTTAATAAGAAATATTGATGAAAATTATGTAGCTAGAAAGAGAAGCCTATATCATAGATTGATGACAATAAAATCTTGGAAGACATGTAATAATCCATTGTATGAAGGAGCCTTTTTGGAAATTAAAGATCCTATCAAGAGATTGGATGCGCTCATTTCACATAAAGTAGAGTTAACTAGGGATGTGCCTCCTTGGGTGTTCACAAAGAAGAGAAATGAGGATATTAGAAAAATACAAGCCAAAAATGAAACCCCACTATGTCAAATATCTCCTTAGCCTACACAAAATATTAGTTTCTTTATTGACACATCCATTATGGAACAAGTAGGGAGTGATGATGAAGGTGTATAGGTGATTAAGCCTGTGATTTGAAATTATGAGCCCCCAACCAAAAGAAACATTATTGTGATGGAATCCCCAACTGAGCTATTAGATGATATAAGGCATAGCGCTAGCCAAAATTTTACTTCTAATGATGATTTCGTTAAAATCTCCAAGTTTAAGACCTTTGTGTATGAGTATAAAGGTAAGATAATTAGGGAAAGGATTAAAGATATCACACTCGAACATGAAGCCAAATATTTGAAAGAGCTACATTATGAGGTTGATAAAGAAATGGAATCCATTACCGCAAAAAAGGGTAGAGCATTGCTAGAAGAGGCAAGGATCATGTTGCTCCCTAGATGGGATATGAGCTCTGCCATTATGTTTGACAAATTTCGAAGAAGCCAAAATAAAAACTTGTAGTTGAGCATAAAAGGAGTAGATAAAGAATATACGGGATCAACTTTCAACCCAAATAATGAAAATTTGTTGATGTGGGCCTTATACCCACCAAACAAGAAACCTATAGTCATTGATGATCCTGATAAGGCATTTGGCTATCTCCTTGTACAATGAGTTGAAGATAACAATCCTTTGGAGACTGTAGAATTGAACATTAATGTTTCTAGATTCTCTAAATCTCAAATTAAAAGGTTGGTGAAAAACAACAAGACATATATGACTGAGAATGAGGAATTGAGGCAGGAGATTGCTAGTTATACAGACAAGTTTCTATCTTATTCAAGCACCTACTCCCCATGGTTAACATTGATAACAGGGTATTAGAAGCCATGTCTAAAATTAACTATTGGAAGCACAAAGTTGAGAGATTCTAAAAAAGGGTGATAAATTAGAAGTGGAAATAAGGTCCATCAAGTTCAAAATGGTCTTATAACTGATAAAGAAAAGATTTGAAAAGATGCTCAAAAATACTAACAAGTTATGAGCGATTCACAGTAAAACACATGCTACTTACCAAGAGTACAAAAGGCTACATCTTAGAATGATGGAAAATAAGGAAGAGCTAATAGCCAAGGGAAATGTTGATAAGAAAGTGTTCAAGATTTATGATGAATTAATTGACATGCATGAGAAATCTCGTACTGTGTTGACACAAGAGCTTGGTGATTTTGACCAACCCCTAGATATGGCTTTGCCTAACTTCTTTGATGACGAAGGAGAACTAAAAGAACAAATCATATGGAAGGATGAACTGACTTAGCTATTACTGGTGGCTGTCGACAAATTAAACGATGAATCAATGGTGTTGGAAAATACACATTCACAATTGGAACAAATCTTTACTTTAGAGTTTTTTTATGAAAGACATAATCAACAATGTTGATACATATGCCAACACAAACTACATCAAGCATATTTCCAAAGTCAACATGTTCATTGCTCAAGCAACATAAATATTAGAATTTTAATTGAAATCACTTAACAATAGGTACACTATCATAGAGAAAGGTCCTTGAACAGATCTTAAGTGATCACAGGTGCCTTACGAAGATTAACAGACTGGGGCATATCATGTATGTTGAGGACTTCATCATTTATCTTTGTTAATTGCATTTTTTAGGGTTTAGTCTACAGTCAACAAAATGTAAATGAAGAGACACCACCATAGATGTAACAGTATGAAGCTTGTTTCTTCTCGTATATAAGGAAAATCAAGATTGAGTTTTGAGAAGAATCATAAGCATCATATTCATCTAGCTGTACTTATAAAATAGAACACATAAAGACTTCCGATATGAATTGTATTATCTTTGAAGCAATATACTGGAGGAGAAAATTTAATCTGGCGGCAAAATTCATGGTGTTCAATTGCTTGTCGAAATTTATTCATACATGTTATCTTGCTAGCTCCAAAGTGATCTGCTCTTTTTATTTGGATTGACTATATCAAGGACATATTTAATTTTTCAAGACATATTTGCTGCCTCTGTGTGATTTTATTGATTGGTTTTTGTAAGAAGAGAATTAAATTCCTTTTAAGAGATCCTTTTAATTGGTTTCTTCCTCGAATTAAAATATTTTTAAATTAATCTTGTTTGGTTTCCTTGAAACGAGAATTTAAATCCTTTCAAAAGTCATAGTAATATGAGGATATATCATTGGGAATCGTAAGAAGAGCCTGGTAACTGACAGCCTTGCATTATAAACTTCAAAAGTTCCAAACAATTAGAGTTAAACCAAGAAGGAAGATCCATATACCATACACATCTTGACTCCATTTACCCAATAGGATTGGGCACTGATCACACTCATTTTGCAATAATACTTCATAAAAACCTTATTCACATATTCAAATTTCAAACATTATCAGTAGGATTAATTGTTAGCTTTGCATCTATTTCACATTTACATGTAATTATGGATAGATTTCCCAAGTTAGAGAGTACACACAACCTTTAAGATTTGTAATATGCTTATTTATTAGGGTACACTTGCCTAGGTCTAGTAGAACCTAAAGAGTGGGGAGTTCTAAACCATATTGGTTAACTCTGGTCATTGGCCAAAATATTACAGGCCTAACCATAGAGCTTGGCATCCTCTTATGGTTTGCAATATGTAATTTTGGGAACCAACAAAGTTGACAAGTTATATTTTTGGTGTTAAATCCAATTAGGATGACCTAATTGATTTTACACTTGATACCAATATATATGATATATTGTTTTCAACGTTTTGTAATAAGAGAGATGATGAATGTGAGATGTGTGATGCTAATCCGATCATAGCAAAGATAAGTTATGAATTTTGAGATTGAAATTGTGTGAATGCAGAGAAGAGCAATGCATTGATCTAGATCAGTGTGAAGTTTGTATTTGTGCTTTATTGGAACTATATCCCTGCTTATTGTAGATGCTTTTGTAATAGTTCAAAATAGGCTATGAGCCACCTTCTTTATTCTATATTTTTCTCTATGGACAGTGATTCCACCTACAATGAACATTTCTATAATATACTATATTTGGTTATAATACATTGTGAGCTAACCCTCACTCTGGTTTTTCCCATTTTGGGTTTTCTACATAGAAATCTCGGTGTTCATGTGTTATGTGATGTTGTGGATGTTTTCATGCTTTATTTCCTTATAACAGTTGAATATGCTTTGGTAATTGGATGACTAATGTTTGAATGGTTTTATAGAATACTGATTCACCCCCCCCTCCCCTCCCCCCCCCCTTAGTATTTTGAGTGTTAAACATCTAGTTTTTAAAGATAAAACTAGCCTTACTAAGAAACCATGGACCATCCAAAAGGGCTTGGAAATAATATTCATGGTTTGAAAAGGATATTAGAAAGAATCCATTCATAAAACCCGAGATCTCAACTTGGCCACATAGTTTCCATATTCTTTGAGCCTATTTTTTAAAAGCATAAATGTTTGGCCTAGATCCTAATTTTTTTCCAAAAAGATAATTCTCCAACCTAGAGGAAAATATTTCTACAATTGAATCAAGGACCATAAGAATCATGTGCTTTCCTTCCCCAACTTGTACCAAATACATATTGAGCAAGAATAGAGAACTTACCTTTAACAACTTTATCCTAGGATTTCTTGAAAGGAAACCCAGAAATGGTGCCTATAACATCAACAAGCTTAGGAGACACTAAAAGCCTATCCTTCTTTGTCTCCAAATATTGAAAACACTAGCTATGAAAACCCTAACAACATAAATACAACATATTTAAGCCCAATTAGATTCAATAACTCTAACTCACCATACACCTCATAGCAGAACATTCATGGGCACCAAAATAACTACCACCAACACATAGACACATAAGGGATGAGAAACATAGATCCTCCTTCATAATCTTGACAACATACATCACTCAAAAATCCTTTAGCTACATCTTTCCTTCCACCTTTAGAGCCACCAAGAGAAATCACACAAGAAACAAAGACAACGCCATATGTAAACCTAAGGAGAAGAAGAATCCTTTTAATCCTTATAGAGTCTCATTGTTATAATAAATCCTCACTCTATAGTAGTTAGAATAGTATGGGAAGAACACAACCTTTAGCATTATAGAGCCCCATGAGGGCATTCTTTCATTGCAAATTGCATCTTAGAAACTTGAGATTGACTAGTCTTTCTTCCTCTTCATCTAAATCCCCATTCCACTCATCTTTGTCTTGCTCATTATCCTCATCTAGGTCTACTTTGATCCCTAATAAGGACTATACCCTTCTCGCTTGTATTTACTAGCTCTATAATATAATTAAACTCTCCCAATAAACACAAACTTATATATCTTAATATTATATTAATATCTCTCATATTTAATATTTAATTTTACTTTTTCAACTTAATAATGCCACTTTATTTTACCAAATCTATAAAATACTGAACTTTGTCTTTTTATTTCTAAAATAAAATAAATTTTAGTAAACTTAATTATATATGCATAAAGCATAGAATGATGAACTTTTGTTTCTTATATTGTTATAATCACGATCTGGTCTTTCCTTTCACACTTCTCGATAATTAATATTGAGATGAACATATTCTTGAATGGCTCGTTGGAAAAACATCCTTTCTCAACTTTATATACATTGTTAAAACCGCCTCTAACACTTGATTTCATTATTTAAAATCCTTATCTCTGCCATTTGTTTTATAACGTACATCTTTGTTAAGATTATCCACATACAATAGAAATCAGAGTTAAGGACTTACTTCATTATAGTTTTGGAGGAGGGTTTTGTGAAATGATAAGCATTATAGCTACAATGGCTGCCCCCTCCATAAGCTATCTTTTGACTAAATATAAAGGTATATTTTAACCTAAGTACTAATTTTAACTAAATTTGCTCCATTCAATCATGTTTACTAACTAACTTTGCTCCATATGTGCCAAATCACTATATAGGCTAACACTTCATATTAAAAAAAATTAGTTACTAATTTATAGAGTTGATATTCATTAAGAAGAGGGATTGGGAGATCTGATTCTTATACAATCTATCAAAGTATTTTAGGATTTTCTTTCCAAGTTTTTGTTAACTATCTTTTTATTGATTTTTTTTGTTTTCTTTGATATTTTTTGTAACATTATTTTGATTTATCATATTCTTATGAAGTAAAGGGTTTAAATGCTTTATATTTTTGTTCTGATTATATTTTTCAACCTCATTATTTGTAAACAATTTAGTTACACCCCCAGACTCCATTGAATTAGCAATACTAGGGGAAACTTGGGTCTTGGAGGCTTGAGCCAATTTATTAACAATAAATTTTCTTATAATATATTTGATACAAGTTCCTTTACTTTTTTTGGGGTACTTTTTCAATCTTTAATTTTAAAAAAATTCTTTAATAATTTGAAGGCTTTCATTATTCAAACAATCCATTTCAATATATACATTGCTAATCTTATTAGATACATCTTCTTCATTTTCTCTCTATTGACCTTAATAGTATCTCCATGTTGCGAATTATTATTGAGAACCTCCTCTATGTGCATATGATTCTCATTATTCTCTTCACTAATCACTTTTTAAAAGTTGGTTTGTTATTTTATATAGATTAGAAATTATAGGGAAATCTTTCTTTTGATTCCCATCTTCTTTTAGAGAAAACAAGTATTATGACCCCCAAACACAATTTCATATTTATGCAAGGCTTTTCCCAATTGAAATTTAATATTTATTGAAATTTTTATTTTATTATTTAAAGAGATGAGAATTCTAGCATTCATGTGAGGTAAGGTAACCTTAGCATCCTCTACTTGTAACACCTTCCCAGGTGGGTCAAGAAATAGAGATAAAAGGGTCCAAAACTGGGTTCACACGGTTTTTATAGTCATCCAACTAGGGATAGAGTTGGGCAAGAATTTCCTTGTGTGATGCCTCTAGAGACTAGGACACTTATTTGAATATTTGCTTCCCAATATTTCATAATTCCTTATTTAGAACCCTTTTTTGCATGTTATGATTTGTGAAAAAGACTAAAAATAAACTCTTTTGAATCATTCTACATAATGAAATGTATGTACCAAGTCTCTTACCTCAAACATTCAATAACTAGTCATTAAAAAACTTTCTTGGGGGAAGATTTTCATTTTCCATATATGATAAAAAAACAACATTCTTTAATCTATTATCCTCTTCATTAATAGCCTCTAATATTTTATTATTATGATTAAATCATGGGGTCTTAGGAAAAATTTCACTATGATCTTATTAAATTAAAAAAAAATCTTCTTCACCATGTTGCTCCCCATCTCCATAGTTTTCCTCTACTTCTAGTTTCAAATCTAGTTATTTTCAACACTTCGCCTGTATCTTTGGTATTAAGAACTTCATTGTAGGATTTTTTGGTTCCTTCAATAGAATTCTCCATCATTTCAATAAAATTGTGTTCACAATTCTCCATGAAACATCATAACACGTAACAATTACTACTACCTAATACGTCACAACCAACCCACACCACCAGTACTTTGAATTAAATGTAGGCAGAAGGGTGAAAAATCACGAATTTAAAAAACATAAAAATGCAATTCAAAAACACAAACTATGACAATTTAAAAATTTAAAAGTTAAAAACAAATTGGTAAGAAAACACATAAACCCTAAATCAACTTCAGGCAAACCAATTCAAAGGATAAATGGGATGAATGAGACCAAGAGTGATGAAGAGCACTAATGAGAGTCAATTCTAGCCAAATGAGCTTCTCTTGGGTTGGAAATGGAGGATGAATTTATTTGTCTCCCTCACCAACCTTTGAGCTCCCCTATTTAGAAATAGATTTTTTCTATTTTATAACAATTATATTTTTTATATTTTGAACATTAGGAGAAAGTATGAGTCACCTTTCCCAACAATTTTATTTGTACTTAATCTACAAATAGTGACAGTGACGTCCTTAAGCATTATGATATTTTAACTTTGAGAGCCTTTCCATCACATTTTTTAATTCACGATGCATATTTTATGGTATCTATTCTCATAATGCAACCCCTAATGGTTAGCTTATATATGATACTTAATGTGATAAGGTTACATCTCCCATAGTTGGATATGATAATGTTATGATATGATACTATTCATTCTACATGTCATGATGATTTTATTCACATAACATATACATATTTATGTCTTACCTTTTGCACTAGATATAATCACACAGTCTCCAATTATCATGCTTTGATTTCATAAAAAAGATCTCACACGATTGTACATACACATAAGTATATACTTAAGGGATATGATATGCTCAATCAACTTAAGAAGACTCCCACCAATATATCTCTTTGGAGCCTAATGTAGCTTTTATCAAAATCTTATATAGATATTATGAAATGTAAGATTTAATTAAGATAATAATTCTATATGATGTTACTCTCACTAAGGTTATTTCTATTCTAAAATTGATTCATCAAAATAAATCCAAGGTTTATTTTGCACCTCATGAGTTACCTTCTTCACACATCATTCAAGAGAATTGACCATTCTACTTATAGTTACATATGAGTTATAATTTGAATTAAAAGATAACTAGTTGATAATGGATTGGGCTTAAATATTTTTAATAGGGATTTTCTATGTTTCATTATATTTGATTCTATAATTATGTTAAAATTTATGGTGACCATTAAAGGGTTTGAGAATCTAGTCAAATAATATCTTGGTTGTGTCACTTTACCATCCATTACAATTAATACCACATTCTATGTGTTTTCATGTGTTTAATTATATTACATCCTCTTAGGTTATCCTTAGATACACACCATGAGTGTCATTCCCTCTATATTTCACCATAATGTGAAGTTCATTCATAATTATAAGATATGTATTATTATAATTGGTGATAATCTCTATTGATTTTTTGAGTGGTGTAGAAACAAAATATCTTAATATATCTCAATTGATTTATTACACCTATGACACTATTAAACAATCCACCACCTCATATTGATCCCGAAGATAATTAGGAATCCCTTGATTTTACACCATCATGTGATATAAAGAACACAAAATGAATGACAAAGAGTGTAACATTCTTTCTTTCTATATTAATAATACTATATATGTTCAACCACCTTTGGCTCTTCATGAATACATCATTCTAAGTGAAGGTGTTCTTAATCATGGATTCAAGGCTAGTAATGTCTCTAATTATGGTTTATATCCATCTGAATTAGCTACCTAATAATAAGGTATTTTCCATGTTATAGAAATTTGCGTATGATGGAAAAGGTTTAGGCGCAAGATAATAATGTCAATTAGAAGCCATTCAAACATCAAGAAATACACTAACGATGTAGGTTATTCCATTGGGTGAAAACACAATAGTGTGTGTCAATTTTTGTCTTAAGTGAGACACTAAAAAATCAACATCTTTTAGTGTTTTCTAACTTGTGTGAATTATATTGAACAAATGGCTATGAATTTAAGATGATGTAAAATAATGAGTTGCGAAATTTTTTATGTATATTTAATTTGTAATTATTTTGAATTGTTTAAAGAATAATTTCTATCATTTTTATAAAAAAATTATTACTTTTTATTGAGTGAAATTTTGTCATGTCTGATAACTTTCACTACAAATACATTTTTCTATGATTTCTTGTAATTAGATCACTAGCTCCACTTTGTAGGGCACAAATACTTTTTTTAGATTTTTATTGAATATTTTATTTATTATTAATTTTTAAATTGGTACTAACAAAATTTTAGACCTATATTTTGTTGTAACATATTCCTTTTGACATATATTAAAATTATTTTATCCTTTTTTGTTTAAACAAGGACACTCATGTGGAGGACATTGTATTTATTTGAGATTTTCTAACAATGTTATTCTTAGTGTCTTGAATAGAGGTAGCTTTTTTAATAATTGACTTGGATTAATTATAAATTAAGAAAGTACAATATTAAAAAAATACATATTATAATTCTAGAAATTTAACACTAAGGGCTACATACAAAGTTAAAATTTTAAATGACTCCATTTGATCCCTCAAAAGGTGAAGCATAAATATTTTTTATTAGTATTCTGATAAGCATAGATGAGACTATGTTAAAGGTTTGATCTAAGGGGTTCAATCTAACTCCCTTAAATCAAAACCCCTTAGATGGAATCCCCTCTAGGAAATTAAATCATTATTTTTTCTAAAAAAATGTACGATTTCAAGCAAAAATGAGGATGTCCCACAAGTGGGACACATGGGATCACCCCATACCAAATACCATAATACAAAAGGATCATCAAGAACAATACTCCAATAAGCTTGTGTATTTAATCATGGTATAAAACTTTCATTTGTACATATTGAGTTAATCTTCATTTATTTTTTGGATACAAATCCCCTTAGATAATTTTCTAATGATGAAGCCCTTGCTGAGTTTTATCAAGATAGAGATTTTCCATTTTATACTTGTTATTATTTTGAGGTAACATATCCTTTGTTAAGTTATTCTCTTGATCTATTAGATTCTTTTCCTACTAAACCATTTATTTAGGTTAGATACACATTAGCCATCCAAAGAGAGCTTTGATGTGGCAATGTATAAATTAGATAAAGAATTTAAGTGTTAAAAATTGGTGAATGTTTAAATGCTTTTGAATGATTCAATATGTCAAAATGCTCCAAGATTATGGATAATTACTTCCATGGACTTACCAAGACTTGTTAAGTGTATATAAGGATGTTTCCATGAATAAAATTATTCTTCACCTTGATGCTAAACCTATGAAACAAGAGATTATAAAATACATCCAAAAGTAGCATTAATGGTTAAATGAGAACTTGAGAAAATGTTAAAATTTATTTTTATTATACCGAATGTTATTACCCATGTGATATTTGAATATGGTACATATCTCTAAAAATGACGGGTGTGTTCACATGTGCATTGATTCTATGGATCTACATAAAGTATCATCTAAGGATGGCTCCCCCTTACTTAATACTAATATTATTGTATATTCCACTATTGGGCATGATATATTATCCCTTATGGATGCATTTTTTGAATTAATAAAATTATCATTGACCCCTTTGATGACATGAAGCAATATTTGATGACTATTATTATTTGTGCTTATTGTTCATGGTAATCCTTTATAGTTATATATTTCTACTAATGAGTTAACTATTGGTGGATTACTAGCACAAAATGATGAAAATTGAATGAGCATGTTGTATATTACATTAGCTACACATTATTAGCCCATTAGACTAGATACATTCACATTGAGAGGTTATGCCTGGTTGTCATCTTCTCACCATCAAATTTGAGACATTACAAGTTGCATATGGAAACTCATGCGATTATCAAAGATTATTTGAATTTTTTTGTAAAGCTAATCTTTTAGGATGTGTTGCCTGATGGATCAAATTAGATTGAAAATCCATTAATCAAAAGTCTATTTAGGGCCAATTTATAGTGGAACAATTAGTTTTTTCTCCATCCTCCACTCATGTTACTATTGGTAAATCACTTTTTAATGAGAATATGTTCACTATTAATTATTCCTTTTAATGGATTATGTTCTTTGACGGTTCTTAGTGAAAGGCTAGTTCAAGAGCTAGGGTAATATTGATTCCACACATATGAGACTTGATTCCCTATCAGATTGGCTTGATTTTTAGTGTACTAATACTATTTCCCAATAAAAAACATTAATAAAATTCTTTCAATTGATCATATCTTTTGAGAGTTAAATCTATTAACATTAATGATGATTCACAACTAATGGCTCAAAAAACCATTTAAGAGATTATAAAAGTCAAGATGCTCAACTAGTTCAATATCATGAGTTGGTAATGCAATTTATTAGGTATTTTGGTTCATAAATTATTGATGTTATTCCTAAAATAGATAATATACATGTTGATGCAATGGCTAGAGCTACACCATTAATGAACATAATTGATAATGGTATTTATTTCACACTGCTTATTCATAAATTGTGGCAACCTACTATACAAGATAACTCTTCATTAATATATGCTACATTAAATATAAGAAGGTGGTTCCCTAATAGGTATAATTATCATGAGTTGAGGACCTTTCCTCTCAATTTCTCTAATAATGATCGCGAATTCATCTAAAAATCAGTGACCAAATACTTAGCTATATTTGAAGTAATATGTGGTTATAATGTTCTAGTATAATTTAGACGCCTTAGTGATAATGAGAAATCCACTGCCCTTCAAGAAGACCATGTGGGGTCATATGTGGTGACAATGTGAGCACTAAATTATTTTCAATTTTTTTTATGTATGGGATATTATTGGATAAAAATAGAGAAGGATTTATATGACTTCGTTCAAAAGTGTGCAACATGCCAAACATATAGTAACTTAAATCATGCACCCACTTATGAGATTCACCAATTTACTTCTCCTTGGCTATTCTATAGATGGGGATTAGAATTGGTGGATAAGATTTCCTCAACTTCTTCTAATGACCACACATTTATTATTATTATTATCATTTTTTATTTCACTGAGTGGGTTGAGGCCATTCATTTAAATTTACCATAGAGGCCATTATATATAATTTCATTATGAATAATCCTATTTCTAGATTTATCTTACCATCTAATATAGCCGCATATAATGGTACATCTTTCAAGAACAAAGATAAAAATATATATTTATATAAGTTTCATATTCAACCATGAATTTCTACTCCTTATTACCCATAAGGTAATTTGGTCAAGTTAAGAGTATGTGGAAGGAAATAAGGCACCAAAAGGGGGTTTAAAAGTAGCTACTTTTTTCCCAAAATCAATAAAAAATGATATTGGATGAGAAATTCAAGATAGACAAGCTCAAAATTTGAAGATGTGACAAGAATAGGATTATTGGTGGTAATAATCTAGTTTCTAAACTACTTTTTTCAAAAAATGGTGGAGATTAAGAGGGCTAAACAAGGGAAACACATAATGTCCTATTTTCCAAAAAAATATAAAATAGCATAGAGTGTGCTCCCCTAAAATGTTTATTTTTAAAGTATTTAAAAATCACTTAAGTAGAAAATTAGCTAACATTACATAGTTTATGCTTGATTTTTCTAGTTATTTTTTAATGAATATATAATTTTTTACTATTTTTAAAAGTGGAAACATTCTAAAAAACAAAAAATTGAGTGCACCCCCTTAATTTTTTGATAACTAACCACAATCACTTTTTTTAATTTGTATAAAATAGACTCTAAAATGTAAAAATGCATTTTTTAAATTTTTTGGGTGAGTAGATATAAAATGAGACAAAAACATTATACATGGGTTTTCATAAAAAAAGAAGACACTAGTAAAATAAATTGAAGATGAAAACCTTAATGCTTTCAAAATTTAGAAACAATACATGGATAGAAATGTAATCTAGAGCTAGAGGTCATCGAGGCATTTTCTAGACCAACATCAAAAAATGTGCAAGCCTAATGGAGAGCACACTTGGGTGTTGACATGAAAGTCCAACCCTGTAGGTTGGTTTCCTAAGGAAAATCCAACCTCGAGGGTTGGTAGTTTCCAAAGCAAGAGATAATGTGAGCATGTTATAACACACTTGTACATTTTTGTGTATATAGAAAATAAATAATAATCTAGAAGAATGTGAATCTCATGATTTTTGACCCACATGATCATAAAATGTGACTGCATGATTATTATAATGTGCTTGTGTTATATGTTGTTTGGATCAAAAAGTGGTTTTGGCCACTATTTGGTCCCCCATCTTTGTGCACATTCCCCTAAATCTATCAATAGAACCATTGAACAAATTTTAAGAAAATAATTTTATAAACATGGAACTGATTAGCACATATAAATTAATCCTATATTTTGGCTTATAGGATAATAGTATTCACACTCTCATGTGGGGTATACACCTTATTCACTAATTTACACTATTGAGGACATTATATGCCCCTAAAGTTAGAGTTCCTTCTATTGAAAGTTTCTCTTCATATTATTATTGATGATACTTCATACAAAGTACATAAATTAAAAGGATATGAAATATTATATGAAATAAGAGTCAAAATGTTAGAAAATATTTGAACATATCAAAGACAATCAATGATAACTTATAATAAGGGCATCATTCACAGAGATTTCCGATTAGGTGACTTAGTTCTTCAAGCTAATCCTAAAATAAATGATAAGAAATAATTATGTGGAAAATTTTATCCTAATTGAATTGTACCCTTCATCATCACTTCCTAATTTATATTTAAATATTTTGTCTTATCTACTTCCCATAAAAACTAGTGAAATATCTAGTAAGCATTATGAAACGATCCAAATATATGTTCACATAATCTTTATCTTATAATCTTGCCTATCTTAGGGACAATCATTTTTACAGATACCTTCACAATCCTATCTTACTTATCTATGTTTACATGCTTATCATTTGACTTGAATTACATAGTTAGTATGCTTACATGATCATTAACTAGCATTTAAGGCTAATTTTTTTGCATCATTTCCAATTTAGGACATTACATGTTTATTACATGATGATACATTTTGACATGCTATATGTGCTTACATGTTTACATCATTACTTTACTACTTTTGTATCAATCTATCCTCTCCTCCAAATATTTACATCCATTAGATACAACCAATTGGAAAAGGGAGATATACCGTCTCTAATAATTTTCATGGTTAATATTTTAGATAGTACCTTGTTGGATAGATAGAGACTCATCATTATTTCTAGACAAAGATTTATCATATTATCTACCCACATACACAAGGATCTATCATGTATTACCGCATCTCATAACATACTTGCACATTATGTAAGCTTTATCAAATTTACCATATTGCATGGAGATTGATCAAAGTGTTGCATCATGTAGAGTTTGATCACATTTCCCAAATTTCAGAAAGTGTTGCTACATTGCCAAATCATGTGGATTTTTATCACATGGTCAAGTTGTATAGAATTTTATCAAATTAATACTTAGAGGAGTATTTTGTATCACTTTTTATACATGCAACATTTCTATCTCCTCACTCTAATTTCTATTTTTATAGATAGTTGAAGCAACTTATAGTTTTTCTCTTATTTTTATTATGTCACAAATATTACTCATTGCATAGTTTTTGTTATATTTAAGGCTTTGATAGAGCATTCATATCAAGGAGAGTACAAAGATAATTCAATGATAATTTGTTACGTTATGCATATCAATATCCTTTTGTGAGTGTCTAAATATTTACTTTTCATGTTGGTTGAGAATGTCCTTATAGTTTGAAATATATGCTCATGTTAGATTTGCACACACATCATTGAAGTGGGGGGAATCTATATAATGATGAAATTAGTATACAAGTGTGCCATTTCATATTTTATTTTTGTGCCCATCTTGTTAGAATATCTTAAGGAAACACCACATCAACTAGTATAGATAACTTAAATACATCCATCTAAAAACACCAAGAAATATTAGTTATGAATTATTTTGTTTGATTACATTGCTTACTTTATTTATTTTTAAGAGATTTTGTATAAATTACATCTATTGAATTAACCTACATAAATTTTTAAAAATATTTTTTTCTTTCACAAATATAAATAAATTAAACTAACAAAACTTCATTAAATTTCATTATACCAAACTTTGTTACTTTTTCTTACGAAAAAAAACTCAAAATAAAAGACCACCAAAACCACCAAAAAGTCATTTGTGTGCCAAATAGTGGAGAAACCTTTGCGTGAAAAAGCTACCTTCATTATGTATGTGTGAATAATTTAATTTAATATAAATTATATATTATATATATATATAAATTGAGTATGATAGTATGATAGATGTAAGCTAATGGAAATATAAATTGTGTATTAAAATAAAAATAAGAGGGTTAAGGTTGTGTATTTTGAAATGCACATTTTCCTTAATAATACTTATAAAGAAGTTCAAAATTAAAATATAAAATTAGATTAAAGATCAAAAAATTGAGAAAGTTAGAATTTGAAAAGATAGAAGTTGGGATATAATAGTGACAACTATTTTGTCTGCTTCAATATATATAATGGTAGCTTAAGTTAGATTTGACTTACAATGTCTACAACATTTATTCACCTAACATTATTTAAAATAAGAAAATAAATGACATTAAGGAAAATTATAAGGCTTGTTATACTTGTGTTAAAGTTTATGACCTTTTTTTGCACTTTAGTCAAGTCTCAAGATTGAATCAACAATGCAAATAAAAGATATAATGTAGTTGATGTTGATGTACATAAGAAAGATCGATGCACTATGAGAATGTGTTGTCCTAATAATGCTCTCAATATGATGTGTGCTCTCAATATGATGTGTTGTGATATGAACTAAGGATATTTTTTTAAACACATGCCTTAGACAACAAATTCATTTTTTTTTGACATACATACTAATAGTTAACAACCGTGTTCAATTTGTCAAGTGTGAAATGTAAGATTTTAATATTTAAAAAATAAACGAGATAACAAAATTACAATCATATTCAAGAGAAAAATAACCATTACAAAATAAATAGAGGGGTGCAATCAGGCCAATTACGATTGATTTCAAAACGAAGATTGATCACTATCCGAGTTATGCTTGATTTTGCTTGATATTTTTTTAAGTATAGGTCTCACAAATCAATTTTTTTTTTTGACATGCATACTAATAGTTAACAATCATGTTCAATTTGTAGAGTGTGAAATGCCAGATTTTACAATCCCATTTAAGACGAGGAATTAAAAATTATATTAATAACATTGTATAAAATATTAAAATATAATAAAATACTAAATAAATTGTAAGTCTCTAAAAAATATAATTGTTTAACACAAAATAACCTAAAAAGAAAATGTGACTGACTTCTATTCTATAGAGAGAGTTGTTTCATCAATTCGTTTGTTCGTACTCAATACTTTTAGATTAGAGCCAAAGATTGAGAAGTATCCACACTTAATTTATTTGAAATCATGACCTAATCCCATATATATAATGCTTTTAAAAAAATTTAACTTTGATAAATCTCTAATCCCTTCTTTTTAGCTTAAAGTCAAAGATCAAAGATATCCCAATTATATTAAAACACCTTTAAATCAATTTAAACTTTGAATAAAAAACATAAAAAATCCACCATACAATTACCACCACCATGTAAGAAATTTTGTTTCAGGGCTGAAAATAAATTATAATGTCTGACACAAGTGAAGACTTGATTGGAGTAACATCTATAATAATATCTGGTTATACCCATTCAAAGATAATTGGCAGAAAAGTTTTCAACCCCACAAGCACGGAAAGAAGAAGAAAATCAACTACCAAGTAAGTCACAATCACGCGTAAATTTGACGGTAAACCCTATTTGTCAAACAAATTTAGGGTATTTGAAATTGTTTTATGTAAATAGCATACATTCAACCAAAATTCCTATCTAAAATTTCTTTCATATGTACAGTATTTACAGTATTCCAATCCAAAATTTCTTCTTTAAATCTACATTTTGAATTGTATTTTAGGGGAAAAATCTACGAATACGGCCATACGGCCAGCAAATTGAGGCCTTGATTAGCAGAGTCACAAAGCGAAAGCGTCGCCGGGAGCTTGCTTGACTTTCACGCGGCCTTTACACGGCATATTGACTTTGAGGAATGCGGGCCACCCATCCCACTCAAATTTCTTCGTACATATCGGTTTTTTTCTTTTGTGGTACCCACATTGTTATCATACCACGCCTGTTGCCTGGTTTTTTAGACGCCTTTGGTTTTGTGCCTGCCCTGGAATGTCAGTCTCATTCTCATTCTTCTTTCTTGGCTTCTTCCTTCAACGCTCACTAGCGGATTTTAAGGATGGGATAAATAAGGGCAGTTGGGGTTAATTTAATTATAAGCCTTGCAAAACTGTTGACAAGATTTATCAGAAATTGGATACGTAGACTGGTCTGTAATTGGGGCCAATCAAGATTCGAACCCTTGGAATTTCGATAAAACAACTGTCAGGCAGATTGAAACGGAGACTGGTATGTATATTTGAGTATCAGAGATAAAGTCTGGGGGTAAATAGTTGCAGTAAGAGGTAATTAGATTCAAATTGTTACAAGTTCAGTTATAAAAAATCTGGGTTAAGTTTATACAGTGAAACTGGCCTGTTTCTGACAATAGGTTTGAAATTAAGGTAGAAGAGGCAAGATTAGGGTATATAATTCAGGCTGTGCAAAGTTTGGTGAAAGAAAATATTTGGGTTAAAGTGATATGGAGACTGGCCTGTATTCGACAATTAGGTACAAAGATTGAGGTTAATAGGGGTTTTCGAGGTATAATTAGACTCCAGTTAAGTCTTCTAAGAAAAGGAATCTGTCAGAACAATCCAGACTGGTCTGTGTTCTCACAAACAGACATAGATATTGAATGTAAATAATGGGGTGCAATTGAGGTTAATTAGGCTTGACCTATTTCAATACGGAGACTGATCTGTATCTGGGTAATGCTTGATTTTGCTAGGTGAAGAAGGAAAGGAATGATGAGATCGTGTTTGAGACCGTTAGAGAGATTTCTATGTGCCGGCAGGGGTATGACCGATCGTGATGCACTCCAGTGGCACAGGGATTTGAAGCCCCACTCTGCTGGGGATTTTTCTATTGCGGTTGTGCAGGCCAATTCCTCGCTGGAGGATCAGGGGCAGGTGTTGAATAGCACCTTTGGGACTTATATTGGCATCTACGATGGCCATGGAGGTCCTGAAGCTTCCAGATTTATCAATAGCCATTTGTTTCCTCATGTTGAAAGTAAGTAAATTGCCTATTACTATTTCAAGCTAAGATCGGATTTTGTTATTGTGTGCGCGCGCGTGTGTGTTTATACGTTGACAGTTTGTCCACTGCCTTATAGTAGCATTCGGTTTTAGTGGTTTTGTTTACTAGTTTTGCTGAACATTGCAAGCGTTGTGTATTATTATTTTTAGTGTCAAATTTTTCAATTTAACAGGCTTTATGCCTGCCCAGGTTTGAACCTGGATCTTTTTGCATGGGGGATAAACATGGTTGAACGAGTGGGTAGCTCTGCTTTTTTTTCTTTTTCGGAGAATGCATTGTTTTTGAGCTATGAACCCACTATGAAATTACATAACGTCTCTCCTTTTATCTGACTGGGGAGGGACTTAAAATGTACTGTTATACTGATACATTATAGTCATACAAGGTTGGCATTTTTATGGCACTGTAATTGAGTGCTCACTCCATTTGCGAGGTTTACCTGCAGGGTTCAAACTGGGATCTCGCAGTCACTGGGACAGTGTGTTACTGCCGCACCTAAGGCTTTGAACCCTTTGAGCAGCTTTGTACTTGTGTACACTTGGATTTTTTTTTATTGTATTCCCTTATATTTATTTATTTATTTATTTTGAGCTGGTGAGGATAAGTTGTTCAAACGGTAATCCAAGTTTATTGGGATGCACCAGCCAATCTCGGCAGGGATGAAATTTTCTAGCGGGGGATACAGGAATATGCTCCAACCCCCCTAGGCTGGAAAGAAGGGAATCACTGTGAGCTGGGGACATCACCTGATCTTATTAGCAGGATCATTTGTTATTTCTTTTCCATCAAGTTGAATTAGGTCTCAATTTTCTTTGGACGGATATTGTTAGCACATTCAATGGTATATGACATTTATTAGTGAAAAAAAACCCCAAACAATGGGCAAGGAAACATCTTATAGGTTTGCTATTTCATCTGATTTCTTTTTGGATGTATATGATGTTTTGGCTACCTTAGGAATTGTATATAATCAGTAGTCATAAGGCTACATATTCATTTCCTTGCCAGCATTGTTCTGAACTTCTGAGTAGTGAGCATTGGTTTTCTTTGTTTGATTGCTTTTATATCACCCATAGTTCATCCAATTGCTTTAAGATAAATGCTTTTCATATATATATATGAAAAACACTACAATCATGGACTGCGCAGATCTGATGGTTGCCTCTGTATCCACTGCTAATCTGTATAACTATAGCCCAGGAGCTGTTGTTACTAGTCTTCAAGTTCAGAGGACCTTGCCAATGATAAAGGTCCATTAGTCTCTGAAGTGGTCTGTGGTTCAACTGGTGAAAATGTTTAACCCATAAACCACCAGGGTTCCATTCTTTCCAATTGCAAATCCGCCTTGGCAGATTAGCCAAAGGAGTCTAGAAGTTTGTGCAACCTAAATGTTATTGGTTGTCTCAACTCAATTGGGAAAATCCAATAGTCTCTCATCAGCCATCTACATTGCCAATAAAAGTGTTTGTTCTGATTCACCCTACTTAACCCTACTTGCAATGAATTGATGGATTTTAGTTTATAGTTTATACCATTGAGCAGTTGGTTGATGTTTCAACTTTGGATATTAACCTGTACATACAGGAAATTGTTTCTGGTAATTTTGTATCCCTGTTTCCAAGTTGTTGAAATGTTTCCCTATCCTGGAAACTTTTTGAAACTTCTAGAGGGGCCAGAAACTTTTAAAGATGTCTTTGGGAAATTTGGAAAGTCTTTCACATTTTGAAGCTCTTTCAAGATATTCTCTGCTCTGGGCTTGGTTGTGTGAAATGTTTCTTAAAATTTCGAATATCATTCACAAGAGTTTCTAAGTTTTCAATAGTTTCCAGAGTTTTCTACTAATTATAATTTTATGGTACCGATTTATGTTGAAGTCATTTCCTTAAGAAATCTACCCCACAATTTCTTCTGATTCATGGCCTTGTCAATCGCTGCTTCCAATACTCAATTTCCTGTCATTGTTATAAGTTTACAACTTAGGTATCAGCAAGGTTTTAATGTTTTTAGATGATGTGAATTTTATAATTATACATGGAAAAACTGAAAACATTATGTGTTTTGGCAAATAGGTTTTGGTGTTTTTCGTATGCAGGTGCTACGGGAAATTTATTGAGGAAGGTGGTTAGTTATACTTATCTTTTAGTTGGGGGCCAAGTGAGTATTTGGTTGAGAGAGTTCTGTCTTTTTGGCATCTTGGTTTGGAGATTTGGTGTTTGAGTGGTGTGATATGTTTGTTATGGAATGAAGATTGTGACTCAAGCAGTTAGGTTTATTTTGATGTAAATGGTTGCACTCTTTGTTTTCAAGCTTGGAACAGGGTTAAGAAATTAGCAGTTGGTGTGCTTAGGTTGTTTGGTTTAATCTTGTCTTTTGTTGTTTGGAGATGAGAGAGTTTTTGGACTGAAAGGTGGGGTGAATCTCAACAATTTCGGTTTTTGATTTAGCCTAAGAGGTTTAAAGAGTTTTGTTTTGAAGGGTTATTCTGTTCCCACAGTTTGGCACACAGTGATAGTATTTGGCTCACCCTGATTTTTGAGAAGGAAAAAATGGGGTTTGCAATTAAAATTAGCACTTACAGGGATTAGAGCATATTGTCTATTGATTGTTCCAAGATTTTATGCTAGTGTCAAGATCCCTGCTAATTTTTGTTTGTTTGTTGTTCATTTATCTTTTGTGCCATGCTAGCTATTGCAGTATATAGAACTTTGCTACCTTTCATAGTTCAACTTTGTTACAATATTTATATTAGATTGATATCGAGTGTAAATTTTCCTGTACATCTGATGCTTCTCTATGCCTGGTTATTGGTGCAGGGTTTCAATTTAGCTCTTCCCTTTTGCAAATATAAATTTAATTGTATAGCCAATGATCTCACAAAGATTGATATGTTTTTTATTGCCTCCCTTTTCTCTGTTGATACTTTTGCATAAAAGGTTAATAGGTATGATGTAATTGAGCTTTTAACAATCAGAGGATGTTAAACATTTTTCAATTATTTTGGAGGGGCCCTAAACAGTTTTGATAGTTTGTGTGCATTTAAATAACAAAGATAAAATTTTTTTTGCCCTATAATAATTGTTGGGTTTTTTGATAACTAACACGTGAGCATTTCCTGTTATTAAAATTTAAAACATTACTCATTGCTTTCATTGATAACTGACTCCGTTTGTATTTGAATTGCAGAATTTGCCTTGGAAGAGGGGGGCATGTCTGCAGAAGTTCTTCAAAAAGCATTCAATGCAACAGAACAAGAATTTTTGCAGCTTGTGAAGAGATCTTGGCCAACACAGCCACAAATGGCTTCAGTTGGATCTTGTTGTCTTGTAGGAGCAATATCTAATGACACATTATATGTTGCAAATTGTGGCGATTCAAGAGCTGTTTTGGGAAGTATGTGCCAAACAAAAAAATCATTTACAGCAGAGCGTCTTTCTGCTGAACATAATGTTGCCTTGGAGGATGTTAGGAAGGAATTAAGAGATCTGCATCCAGATGATTCTCACATAGTTGTTTTCAGACAGGGTGTCTGGCGTGTGAAGGGAATAATACAGGTAATGGAAATTGAACTGGCTACCCTCACCTTAGGGGACCAAGATACAGGCTCTGATTTTTAAGTTGTTGCATACTTGCAGGTTGGTCGTGTACTTCGCTAGTCTTGCTTACACTTTAACCAAACAGGTATTGTCATCTGTTTGGTGAAGTTCATTGCCTGTATAATGTTAAATGTTTGAGAAATATGTCACATAACATGCAAAATATAGTCTCCTGGGATTTCTTCCCTGGAGCTGACAATAGTACCAAACAAGACAATAGAAATTATGTTCTTGATTAAACAAATAGGGGTGTTGGTCTGTTTGTTTAGCTAAAGAGGTATGAAGGGGCATGACATAATATAGGGAGAGCGAAATGGAATTGTTGAGGCAAAGTGACTTAAAACGGTGAGCACTATGGCATAGAACCAATCATTTTCTATGTCCTCACAGTAAATAATCAATTATGTACCTAGTATACTCTGTTAACAGAAAATAGAAGTGTACATTAGCCCCAGGGTTTGGCCCTCTTAATTGCTTTGGTCCAAGGTTCATGATTTAATTGTTCCTTATTGGATCTTCCACTGTGATATCTGATGTTTTGGAGACTAGTCTAGTTTTGAGATGCATCATATTTCCATCATGATAGTGTTTGAGAATACTTTTGGATAAAACAGTGTTGTAGTTTTTAGCATCAATGTTTTGGATCACATTCCATGATCCATCATCAAGATGAGGAGCCCTTTGAAGGGAAGCTGGGCTTCATGTTTGTTATCCTTTATCAGGAGCTGCCTTCTATCATTGGATTATCCTTGTCATGTTTGTTCTTGACTGGTTTTAACAAATTTATTGAATATTCTAAAATTATCATGTATTCATACTAGCCTCGTACAATACTGGCCTCTAGTATAGTTGGCTTGTTTTTTAGTTGACAAAATATGTTTTTTGTCCATGGGATTGACTCTCACCTTTAGTTTTCTAAGGGTCACAATCACACTGTATTCCCCATCTCTGTGCTCATCGACATTCTGTTGAGTTCTCTTTTGCCTGGGATTTGGTTGTGTCCGTGCATTGCCTTTACTTCGAGTATTTCCTGGCCACTTGTTTATTGGGAGGTAAATGGTCATTCCTGAATCCTTTATCTTCTAGTTTATGGGTTTCCTCTGAAGTGTGCTAAGAGCTACAAGGGCTTGTCTGCAGACTTGTGATTTTTGTTTGCAGGAAATGACCCATTTATGTTTTGCTGTGGTTTCTTCTTCTTTGTCCTTTAGTGAGGTTTTCCGGTCAATCCTCCTCCTGGATAGAATATTTCACTTTTAAAGCCAGAAATTGAATGACAACAAAACAAGAATATTCATTTTAGCCAATTTGGCTCTCTCTTTGCTTGTCTTAGTATTTGAATTCCAGGCTATTAAGTTTAAACTTTTAGACCATTGTTTGTCAGCAGGGAATTGCACCAGTCTTGGTGGTCTCCCTGTCACCTTCCCTTTGACATTTCTTCCTGCTTTCGAGGAATAATCTCCTCTTAGGTTCTTTGGGTGCAACTCTCCTAAATGTCTGTCTGTATTTTAGTGGTCTAGTCTGAAGAGCTGAAGCTTGATAGAAGCTGATAACAACTTTCTTGTGTGAATCTACACATAATCTGGCATACTTAGGCTGACCATTATACCTGTTTTTTCAAAGGTCAAAAGATAAAGAGTCCATAGGCATACCTGGAATAATTCCCTGTGCTTAAATCAACCACTCTAGCTGTTTTTCCAAAGGTCAAAAGATAGAGTCTAAATGCTTCACTCTGCTTAAATCTATATATAAGTCCAAAAGCCTTGCATACAACATGAAAGTGAATGTTGCCTCCTTGAGCCAGTTGATATCTTCTGCACTATACTTCATGAATCAACTGGATCTATATGCTACAGACATGATTCTGTCAAAGACATAGCTTCAATTCTCCACAGTACTGAACTTAAAGTCTTAACAAAAAGCTGACTGTAGGGAGCCAGCAGAGTCACTGCCTACTGTTTGATCCTCCAATTTTTCAGCATGCATTTCTCTATATTCTCAGTTAGAAAGAGGACCTAAGAATTGCTACATCATTGCTCTGCTCCTCAGAACCAGTATATGTCTATGTGGGCTCTTGGCCAAATTTTTTAGAAGAAATAATTGGCATTTCTCAAACTGGAAAACATCTTATGCCATTAGGGATGCTGTCAACTTGTCTTCCCCATTGTATTTAAACAATTGCCATTTTCCCTTGATTTTGGTCAGAGAACAGAGAGGTTACTGTCTGCCATCCACACTGATCTCTTAAAAATAATGAGTACTGAACAGAAAACAAGAAGCAATACCAAGATCATATTAGTTTGTGATGATATCTAGATGTTTAGATCCTACTATATATTTCTGCAATATGCTTGCAGATGTCTCTTGTAGCCTAGCAGTGCTGCTCATCGCAATTTTTAGTTGCTTTTCCGTTTGAGTTCTTTAACTGGTATATTATAGAATCTTGAATTTTCATGTGCATTTTTATTGATAGAAAATCATTGCTTCTTCATCATTTACAGGGCTTTTGAAAACCTATTTGGTAAGCCAACAATTTCATATTCAATTGCAAGCTTTATTAGGCCTTTCTATTTGAAGTGCGTCAAAGCCTTTTGCCCCTATTAGATGTCACCAAATCTTATTCATTACTATTGTTTGTCTTTTGTATAATGTTAACTGCATGGATTTGCAGTCTCCGTATTTGTAAATTTGTTTGAGCTCAACTAATGCGTGCTTGTATGAATTTTATCCTTGAACCACAAATGAAGAAAATGATAAAGATGTATTCTGCTCCAACCTTGTCAAATCTTCGGAGAACTCAGAAGACTAGTTTACACATTTGGCAGAGCATATCTTGTTTAGAAAATGATAAAGATATATTCTGCTCCAACCTTTTCAAATCTTCGGAGAACTCAGAAGACTAGTTTACACATTTGGTGGAGCATATCTTGTTTAGTATAAAACGTTAAGTAGGTAGCCTAGAATTGTTTGGCATCATAAGCAGTGCACTAAAAGACTGAGATTCTAGAAAAGGGTAAATTGTGCTAACAATTGTGCAGTAAAGTCCCAATTTTTTGGAACAATGGTTATTTTAGTCAGCTTTCACCTTCAAGGATTCTTAAACTATTTTCTTATTAGAATCTAACTAACTAATTTTTTTGACATTAAGATGCTGAAATGAAAATTCTGTGAGGTAGATTGAGAAAATAATGGCTAACTAACTAGAATCTAGAGAGACACATGGGGCAATGTGGGTGTAGGTGGGAAATATTCATAACATTAGATAACTAATCCACACCTTGGAAAGGAACCGCAAGTTCATAGAAATTATCTAGTTCGGCATAAGAGTAGAATTTCTATGCATTTTAAAAAAGGCGCAGAGCTTTATACTTCGATCTTATACATGATTTAAAAATTCAGATGATATGAAAAGTAGCAAATGTGCTGTTTTTGACTTCCGGGACTCTTTCTATAACTTGACAGTTACTACTGATATTTTGAAAGATTATTATTCTTATGGAAGTAGTAGTTGGTTTAACTGTATCATTATAATCTCCCAAAGACTGTTGTTAAACCTTTTTGGCTTTTGGTGTTTCAGCACTAATTCTGGAATTGTTTCATAGGTATCCAGGTCCATTGGAGATATATATTTGAAAAAACCGGATTTCAACAAGGACCCTCTTTTTGCACAGTTTGGGTTTCCAGTCCCACTTCAGAGGCCAGTTATGTCAGCAGAGCCATCCATCCATGTGCGTCAGCTCAAACCACAGGACCAGTTCCTAATATTTGCCTCTGATGGTTTGTGGGAACAAATAACTGACAAAGAAGCCGTTGAGATTGTGCAAAAAAATCCACGCCCAGTATGATTCAGTCTTTCCCAAATTTCTTTCTATGAATATTTAATATTTAAATGTGCTAGCCATTGCATATTTCATTTTTGAATTCTTTTCATGCATCTTCTGGGTATGTATGATGAAACTGCAGCTGAAATTTATTAATAGCTTTCCAATATTTAGCACAGGGCCATATGGTGATTATATTTATAAACATGCACATCTTGTCCCCTAACTTACAGGGAATAGCAAAAAGGTTGATTAGAGCTGCTCTTGAGGAGGTTGCGAAGAAACGGGAGATGAGGTATTCTGACCTAAGGAAGATTGATAGAGGCGTGCGTCGTCACTTCCATGATGATATTACGGTGGTTGTAATTTTTTTGGACCATGATTTGCTCAATGCAAAGTCAAATTTACATTTGAAATCTAAGAGAAGCTTTGAGTGCACATCTGTACCAGTGGATATATATTCTTCAGCTGAAATGGGAGCGGGTGAATCTTCTTGATTAATTTGATCTCCCAGGAAAGAAATATGACTATTATTACACCTTATCTTCAGGTGGGCTGCAAGCATTCTTTCATTTGAAGGCCAAATTTTGTGCTAGTTTAGGCTATCCATAGGTTTTTTCATTTGTAAATCACCAAGAGATTTTATACAGCTGATTGGGTATCTAATTTAATTTATCCAGATTCCAAATGTAATAAAAGCATCAAGAAGCTCTATGTAAATATCACGATTCCTCTGCAAAAAGCAATTCAGAGATTAACATGGCTCTTATTTCTATTGCAACTTTGTAATAGTACGCGTATCCTAATGCATAGCTAGTGTTATGTAATAGCCACTGCTGTATGAATGCCAGCTTGCTGGATTGACGTGGCACTTAGTTCTATTGGGAGTTTGTGATAGCATGCTTATTTTTTCACAATGCCCAATATTATGGCATAACCAAAGCCATATGAATGTCAGCTTGCTGGATTAATATGGCTCTGAGTTTTATGATTATATGAAATTTATAATGGCACTGTGTGTTACTAATATAATGACATAGTCAGTGCAGTGTGATTGGCAGCTTGGTAGTTTGCATAGTGTTTTTATGCCATGGTATTTTTTCTGGTTTAAAATTATTTTATATAGATAAACGGGATTGGGGGACCTTGTAAATTTGGTCATCAAGATATCTTTGATCAGCAATATTTGTCTGAATTGCGTTGAATGATTTTGCCAGTGCATACAAAGTATAGGATCAGTTCAAAATAAATACACATGTTCCTGTCCTTTTTAGGTCTACCTATGAAGATGCAGGTCAAAAGTATTCTTTCTTTATAGTTTCTAATATCTGATTACACTATCAAAATATTTTCGGCTACGTAATATTTTATCCAACCAGTTAAGCTTTTTATAATGGCCCTCCGAAGCAATAAGAGTGCATGTAATGGGTATGGTACAGTCTATTTTATTGTTTGGATGATTTAAGAGACTCAGATGGTTATGCCATGATATTAGCTGACATTCAGAAATCTCATGGATATACTTTCTTTTTTTAACCAAGAAACGTTGTATTTAGTGTAGTAGGTAGCAATTTTTTTTGTTGGGAATAAATTGGCAAACCATAAAAGATCTTTCCAAAAAATGGGAAAAAACTGAGAATAACAAAACACAGAAAAAAGGGGAAAAAGAGTAGTTTTCTGTAATTAAAGACAATTAATTGCATAGAGATAAAGTGAATAGATCTCTCAAGTCCACAACATGAATTTCATATATTTTTTACCCATAATTTTCATATTGATGATTACATCGCATTCCATTCACAGTGCATAATTAGGGGAGAGGACCCAGTAGTTGAGCACTCTATCTTTGTGCTTCTCAAAATCTTATGTTGAAATTTCAAATCACTCCTAAGTTTTTACAATTAAATTGTGCTTGTCAAAATCCTATGTGGCAATTTCAAATCACTCCCAATTTGTTACAGCAGCTTACTTGGTAAACCCCCTGTTTATAACTCAGGTTTTAGGGTCACATCATCAAATATGATGCCACATCAGCATGCTTTTTTGTCAAGGTGTCCAAAAAGGGCCCAAAAAAAAGTGAGACCCCATACTTATGCATCTACATCACGTTTTATTGGGCATTGATGTGGCATCATGTGATTGATTGATTTTTAGATCTAAGGAATACATTTCTTTTAATTATGGGTAGTCATCATCAACACTAACAACTTTAAAGTCACAATTATTGGTCCAACATCATTAAAAATATTGAGCATTTTATAAACAAATGCTATCATGACTATTAGAACATACTCAAGTACTGAGTCCTTCCCTTAAATACCATGTAGTTCGAATTTAAAATTTAAACCTGAAAATCAATTACAAATTATTTTTGTACAAATCAACTTATTAAGTACAAAGTACCAAAGGGTGGAGAGATAACCACTGTTGCCACAAAGTTAGTTGCGCTAGGGGGTTGGAAGTCATGATAATGAAAGTCAAAGGTCAAAGATTCAAGTTGATCAACCAATTCAAAATCAAACACTGCATCCCCAAAGATACAAATCACTTGCTCATCAAAAAGTGCCTCGTTTGAATTTGGTTCGATTAGACAAATAGAAATTAATTTTGGAAAATGAAACAAAACAATAATTAGAAATTAAAATTACAATACAGTTTTTGGTGAACATGCATCGATTCATTCATCTATTATTGAGTCAAATGATTGTATTTTTTGGAATGTATGTGTTCAAACACATTCGAAGAGGTTGAATTGCATGACTAACTCAAAATTTGCGTTGCCATCCATTAAAGGTTTTTTATTTTTTATTTTTGTTGAAAATAAGTTAATCACTATGTTGAAAGAGAACCATTTTTTAAAGTACTACCTAGTTAAATCTTAATATATATGATGTATTAAGTATCCACAATATAGAAAAGTAAAAATCCTATGGAGTCTCTAGTTTGAAGGTGGGCTCATCATCTACGATAGGGATGGTGAAAAAACTCTTGTTTGCTTGTATGTTGACAACTCTCCCATGGTTGCAAGTAGATTCTCTAGAGTAGTGAACAACCTCTCCATGCATTTGAAGAGGTCCTCCATGACTTTTGTATCATTTCGAAATGAGACATGATATAACAAGAAGGGGTTGATAGAATATCCAATAGCATAAAAGGGAAATAGCCCAAAACGGATTTTGATGGCCTCATACAAATAGTCCATAAGAGGTTGATTGTTATCGACTATTCTCAAAACAATGACCAAAAGGCCCAAAAAATAGGACACTCTACTTTGCCTTTTCTTAAAAACTTGCTAAGAAGTATAGTCTATCATGGTTTTGCCATCTATTTGATTGATAAAACTAGACTCCACTCACTCATTTGAACTTGTTTTAAATTCAATTTCTATTGGTAAAGATTTTACAATGTAAGAAAGCGGGCAACAAATCTTGTGACCCCTAGATGGAATTTTTTTCCTTCTGTGAAGTTGTGCATCATACTTGTAAGGATCTCTTGTGTTAACTCTTGCCTTGTATTGCAAGACTTATTTCATAAATGATTAAATTGTATTAATTGTGTATTGTTCATTTTATCATTACATGTAAGTTAAATGTTATTAAAATGCAGATTATATAATGTTGGTTGATTTTACTATATACTTCTCTTATTGCTACAAATTAGGTAGATACAAACAATGTTTGATTTGAGTGTAGGCACAAGTAAAATCTCAATCATGGTTAATTGAAGGTAGGCAAATAGTTTGTTTGGTATTGTTAACCAATCTTTGCGTGGAGGAATAAGATGTGAGGCCAAAAGTATTGAAATAAGGTGATATCATATCATTAGCCCATGTATACATTTTTCAAAAGAAAACTCCTTTGGTACTTCTAGAGCACCCATTCTTCCTTCAAATCCCAATATATGCTATTAGTTGTGTGGGGTAAAAATTAGCCTAAAAATATGAGGAATGCATCCAAACTCGTACTCAAACTAAATAAAATCAAAACACCTTTGATTGAGCAAAAAAATCATAAACACAATGAAGAACAAATAATATCCCACTCCTCCCAAGCTCTTTGATATTTGGATATGCTCAAGATGAGAGATTTTTTTGTAGAATGTGGGTTGCTCAAGTATGATATTCTCAATTTAAAATCATGTACTTGGGTTTCTACTTGTGTATTATTATTAAAATGTAGATTATATAATGTTGGTTGATTTTACTTTATGCTTTAGTTGTTGCTACATGTTGGGAAGATGCATATAATGTTTGAATTGAGTATTTATAAGGATGCAAGAGTTATAGATGTTCATGTAAGATCTAAGGTTTTGCAAGCAATAGAGGAACCAAAAGTGGAGTTAAGATGCAACTTGCAAAAGTGATAAACATGCATGAAAACTCTACACTTTTTTTAAAAACATACAAACATGAGAAAATCTCCCTAGGACTTAGAATTTTCAATAGATGATCACAACATAAAGATTCAGAAGGGTGTAAAACACAACATTGAATGACTTAATGAAGGTGGCCCATTCATGAGTTCTCATATCAGTAATCTATGATGGGCTAAAAACAAGGAGTTGGGGCAATATTGCAAGCGTGGACTAAAAAATAAGGGAGGAGTGCCAACTTGATGAAATTATATAAATTGTATAATATCTCTCAACCAATTCCTTTGATTCTAATATTTTAATGATGCAAATAAGGTGATCTCATACCATCAACCCACTTACCTTTCTAGACCAAATCCCTTTAGTACTTCTAGAGTACCCATTCTTCCTTCAAGTACGAATATAGGCTATTAGTTGTGAGAGCTAAAAATTAGCTTAAAATCATGAGGAATACATTCAAACACACACTCAAACTAAATTAAATCCAAACACCTCTAATTGAGAAAAAGTGTCATTAACACAATGACGAATAAGCCAATATCTCACTCCTTCCAAGCTCTTTGATATTTGAATATGCTCACAATAAGAGATTTTTGGTAGAATGTGGATTGCTCAAGTATGAGATGTCCCAATTTAGAATAATGTAACTAGGTTTCTACTTGTGTATTATTACTAAAATGTAGATTATATAATGTTGGTTGATTTTATTATATGCTTTAACTATTGCTACGTATTGGGAAGATGCAAATCATGTTTGAATTGAGTGTGTAGGCATAGGTAAAATCCCAATGGTGATTAATTGGAGGCCAACAAATGGTTTGTCTATTATTGTTAATTCATCGTACTTTATACGGAGAAACAAGATGCGATGTCAAAACTAGTGAAACCCTATTTGAATTGCATATGATTTTAGATTCCCAAGTGTAAGACCAACACATGATTTTTTTTTTTGCATGCTTTTATTAATTCTTTCATGTGCTTATGGTTGCTACATGTGAAAATATTTAAAATAACTTTATGCAAATGAAAAAAGAATGGGGACATTTGGATTAAAAATGAGAAATTAAACATGATAAAATTGTTATTTGTCATTATTTATGTAAAAACACATTTGATTTTGGTTATATGCCATGGAGGTAATTGTGACCTCTTGTAAAGTAAAAAGGATATTAAAAAATGTTAGATCATTTTTTATTAGCTCATTGTTAGAGTATCTATTTATTTTACAATGTGAAAATGAATTTAAGTTTTTTGAATTTGGGTTTGGGCCATATGCAAAAGCGTTATTTATTTCATGTTATTCTTCATTATTCAATATTCGTTTTAGGTGGAATTGGGAAAGCAAAAGAAGACGAAGGGCCTTTTAGAACCCTATCTTTCTTGAAAAGAGTGGAATGATTAGAATTTGAAAGTTTTGGGAAGTGGATTGAAGAATTATTGTAGCTTGCTTGTTGAAAGGAGGAGGATCTTTTAGCTAAATTTGAATTTGTGAGGTATTTTTCATTAATTTTATTACAAAAGTTTTGGGAAGTGGATTGAAGAATTATTGTAGCTTGCTTGTTGAAAGGAGGAGGATCTTTTGGCTAAATTTGAATTTGCGAGGCATTTTTCATTAATTTTATTATAGAATTAGTGTGCAAGTTTTATGAAAAGAAATTGATTTGGCCATGCTCCCATTCCATGGGAATATCAATATAGATTTATATGTCTATGTTTGATTTTAATTGGATATATAATTCATTGTGTGTAAGGATAAGAGTTGTAGACTTTCATTTATAGATTAAATTATTAAAATTTTGAAATACAAATTTATATTCTCTCTTTCAATTTTATTTTTATTTTTTTTGAATGCATAGATAGGATGTTGGGTAGATTTGGAACCAAAGGGTATAGTTAAAATTTTAATTGGGAGATTGTTGTTGGGCTGAAAATGTATAATTGCTCCTCAATCTTTGAAATTTTTCAACTGTTTATTTTTAACTTGAAAAGTGTAATATCTTTATAAATTAGATCAAAAGGTAATTATAAATTTTTGAATTGTCAAGTTTTAATTTTAAAGAAAATTTGAAGGTTCGCCATGGAGATTTGGATATTGAAGGATTTCTAAAAATTCATTTTTTTAAATGAAACTTTTGGGTTGATTTTGATTATATAGGTAAAACAAGTTTTGAAGAGTGCTCAAAACCGTTTACAAAAGAAATTAACTAGAAAAAAGGCTCAATACTAGCACAACTGCAATCAAATTGCCCCAATACAACTACCTAACACAAAAGCCAACTCAAAAATGACCGAAGAAGAAGCCAACTAAGCCACACCAATCCTTCACTTAGCCAACTGAACACTCAAAACATGTGTAATAATAGATACACATTTAGGAAGATCTCTCTTCCTCCTTTGGACTCTAGTCTAGGACATTCCATTATCCTTACGAAGTTTAGGGATGATATTATTTTGGGGAACACAACTTTTCCCATAGAAATGAACTATACTTTATTGGGATGTGTGTTAATGTGAAAATTATAATTTTTCTTCTAAGGGTTAATTGCATGAGTTAGTTATTGTTGGTGTTTCAATTCACACCTCTGGAATGTGGATTAGAAATGGACAACTATGCATAGATAAATTGCTCTTCAAATCAGAAGGGGAAGCTCCCTCTTCATTGATGATGCTTAAAAAAAGTAAACTAAACTATTGGCCAATCTTTTTGTTCTCAACTAAGAGCACAAGGTTATAAAAATCTAGCATCATAGATGAGGTTTTCTCTTTTTATAACTTCAACTACAAGTAGGCCTACTCTAGTGACACTTCTAGCAACTTAAGTAAACTCAGAGCTTGAGAGTTAGAAGTAAACAATGAATGATTCAACACAAAAACTCACATAAACCCTCCTCCAACACATACCCAAACCCAAAGACTCATTGTACTTTTAGATGCAAGCTAAAATAAATATTATATAAGAAAAACACATAAAACAAAATCTGAGACAGTAGATCAGAGTAGCAAAGCAAGCATAAGATTTCCTTTCTGAAATTTCTAACAACGATTACACTTCTGGGATAGTAGGTTTGTAGCAATAACATGCTTATAGTTTTGCGATCAAACCAGAATACACTTGTGTGTGTGATTTAAATGCGTCAGTGAGAGTAATAATCATAACTAAACAACACACAAGCAATTAAATGTATTACATCTAATGAAGGGAAAGTGATAAAACTAATTATTACAACCCTGCATTCGAACTTATCCCATCGTCCTCTATTCTTGGTGATTCCTCAACTCATGCTCTTAGAATATTTTGTTGCACATGAATGTATGGAATGGCAACCTAAGAAACGAGCAGCTACTTCGCAATGCAAACTATAATGCCTATATGCTTATATTTTTGTGTTTTTGAAAGTAATTTGCTGAATAAATCTATGATGAGAGATTGTTGTTGATATGATGCTAAACTAATGATGCAAAGCTAAAGATAATGTTGTATAAAAGATGCAAGAAACTAAGTACTAGAATTGAAATGCCACGATAATGCTAAAACAAACTAAAAACACTAAAATGCAACTACAATGCTTCTTCAAATGCTTTCAAACTACAATGTGATTTATGCAACATAAACTTATCCAATTCTATTTGTTGAAAAGCTGTAGCAATGAGTTCTTTTTATAGAATTTTCAAGCTGGGAATGATGTGGCAGTGGTGAATGGTCGAGATTGTGATCCTGTGGCATCAACAGCTGAGCACGAAGAGGTTAGAGAGAATCATGGAGGTGGTTCCCTGCAAGAGAGAAATTTTCCAAGTGTTGAAGGGAATCAGAGGGAAGAAGAAGCCATGTGTCCAGGAGGTTTCAGATTGGTTACAAGTTTGTTGATGAAAAATCCACATTTTTCAATTTAGAAAAAATCCACATGGTGAGGTGACAGGTGAGGTGGAAGGTAGTTAGAAGAATGTGTAGAAATGTGCCAAATTGAATTAAAAATTCAATTTAAATGGAGAGGGGAAATTAGCAAAAATGAAAAATTAGTTTATTTGTGCATTTAACCAATTTAAGAGGAATATGATTTAAGAGGCCAATTTGAATTAAAATTCAAATTTAAGTGAAAGGGAAAACTAATTAAATGACAAATTTGTTTATTTGTGCATTTAATTAATTTAAGACGAAAATGATTTTTAGATAAGAAGAGTGTTTAGAAGTGAACTATATAAATAAATTTTGCAATTTATTTATAAGTAGAGGAATTAAGATTTTTATTAATTAAATAACAAGTTATTTAATTAATTCGTGCTCAGACCATTTTTAAGTGCGTACAACACTTAACACAAATTACACATGAAATGAACAATAACTTGCAACAAAAGGCAGACATGCAAGCTTGCTCTTACACTAAGTGAATAAACACTGAATAAAAACTTACAGGAAAAGTAGGCTCAACAATGTGCTATCACAATAATGGTTAAAGAAAAATGGGCAAGGCTGCCCTTATTTATACACAAACAAGGAGTAGGGAACCCTAAAATATCCTTGCTTTTACAACTAGACTTGCCAATTTGTAAGCTTTATTTCTAAAACTAAAACATGACAACTAACTAACAACCCGTTGAAAGCTCTCACGAACCATCTCACGGTTGGCTCTCCCCCTTCAGATAGTTCGTTTGAGGAGGATGACTCTCCCTCCTCTGCTTCTCCCATGGAGTCGGTGCCCTTCTCGGATCCTCCTCCGGTTGTCCATTCCTTGGAACCTCTGCCCTGATCTACTGTTGCTGTGCCATTAGAATCTTTTGCTGTCACTGTCTCGTTGGATCCTACTTGTCCTTCGTTGAATGAATCTGCTGGTCCTTTGTTCGTTCCTATCTCTACTGCCGGATCCCTCGTTGCTTGGTGGATCCTCTCTTGGGGTGGTTGTTGTGGATCCGTTCCCCTCACCATGCTCGTTGGATGTCATTCCCGAGCCTTCTTGGTCGGTTGTGCTGAGAAAAAAGAAGGGACTCCCCAAATCCATGGCTACTACGCGGCCTCAGATCCAGGGAGTCAGATTAGTCCCCTTTGGTGCTGGGGTTGTCTAATCTTTGTTGGTTGATCTACAATTGTCGGTCAGCTGTCTCTGTTTGTTTTCTCCTAGTTCATGTTTTGTCTGAACTAGCTTCTTTTTTGGCCCGTTGGGCTTTCTATGTGAAGGGTACAACACCCTGTAAATGCTACTTACTTTATCAAAAACAACCCGTTGAAAGAAAAAAAAAAGGGAAAGTTCCAACTATTACAACTTGATTTTTCCATTTTACAAAGAATAGATAAGCATGAAACAAGAATAGCAAGTTAAACTCAGAAAATGCATTGAGTTAACTGCTGTTTTTTAGTTTTATTCTTGGATAGCTTCGTTGCCCCAAAAAGGTGCTGATTTTTCTCCAAAAAGTAGATTGCCAAAAAAAGTTGAGGTCTAGGTTTTGTAGACAATCGCATTCTGCAGAGACCCAACTCGTTAGATTCTGAAAAAGCCGAGGTCTTCCCAAAAAAGCATCGAAAAAGTAGATTTTTGGAAATATAAAATTTTCCAATCTTCAAGAGGAATAAAAGCAAGTGGATCCAGATTGACGAAAACTAAAAAAATTGACCACCTATTTTTGAAATGCGATGCCCTAGAAGATTGAACCATGAAAAAGCGTGCCTCAATGCATCCTAATCCCGAATCCATGAAGAAAACTGAAAAAGCACCTCGTTTGAGCCTCTAAATCTTGAAAAGAAGAATATGATATCTTTTTTCCTTTGAAGGTCAACCTGCAAAATGTGAAGAATGAATGCCAAAGCCTTCTTAAATAGGGTTTGAGGACGGAAAATTTCTTTATTTTCCAAGCTTTAAAACTTTGAAGCTAATCCGAAAGTAGGAATGTTGAATGTAGACACTGTTTTGAATTTCGAATGATAAAACTTGAATTTTTTTTGAAGGCATTGAACCTTGGGCACCCTTGGCTAGCTGGGACACCTAAGCATCCCAAACTTAGCCATTTTCTTGAAATTTTCAACTTTTGCTTGATAAAATGCACCCTTTTGATCTTTGATTCTAGATGCCAGATGAATCCTATGAACTGACTGATGAACTCGTCGCGAAGGTTGATCAAATCTAGAAAGAATCTTCTGGAGGCTGCAACTCCTAAAAAAACATTCTAAGCCCTCAAAATCTTGGGCACCCTTGGCTAGTTGGGGCGCCCAACTCTTCTAGAGTTAGTCATTTTTATGTGTTTTTCATCCTTCAATTTTAACCTCTTTGTTCCTCATGATCTTCATCTTCATTTGTCTTGCAATATTTGGCGTTTGACAAATCTGATGGTCTAGCTGAGACATTCACTGGATAGCTTGAATAATTCTGAGGAGGATGATGATTTTTTCAAACCCTAAAAGTTGAATTAGGCCTCTCAAAACCCTGGGCACCCCCGACCCACACCATTGGAAATTTCTTGGAACCAATTTTTCGACGATATCTCGTATGCCCAATTTTGACATCATATGCCTAATTTATGCCAAAAACAAAAAAAACCACTCCTTTAGGGCAAATGGGAGCTATGAGGGGGTTAGGATGGTTGACTATACAATTGACATTATGTTGATGTCGATGAATATTCCCTTTACCGTGAAAAATCTTTTGGTTCCCTAAAAAATTTTGTGGCATCAAAATATGCTTGCAGGCTAATGGAATATGTGCTAGATCATCGAAATATTTTGAGGTTACCGTCATTTGTATAAGGTGCTCGAGAATCTTTTAGATTTCAATTATTGGATGCAATTAGGTGCCTGCTAGATTTGTTTGGTGGCCGATCAATTGGTAATTTGTAAGGCCATCGAGCTCAATGAGAGGTCACTGTTGATGGTTAGGGTACGTTGGGAAACAAGAACAAATGTCGCTACTTGTAAGGGTAGCCCCATGAGTGGCAAGGAACAATGTATAGAAAAATTTGTCGCAACCCTTGATTTTGATTTTTTTTGTTTTTTTATGGCTTTTTTTTGATATTTTAAATTCAAAAAATTAAAAACTCCAACATTGTTCTCTCTTGTTATTTTCTGAATCTTTGGATTCTTGTAGAGGGCTTGGGAGTTGTACGACTGTGCAAAATTCTGTATGGAAATCTAATGCCCTAATTTTCTCCCCTTTCTACAACTCCAAATTCGACAAAACGAGAGTCAATCTTAGGGTTTTTGGCTATTCTAGACTCAACGGTGATGTCTTTTCGCTCCAAGATGAGATGATTTTCCCTTCAAGGCTCAAAATTTGAACATGAAATCACAAATCTAGTGCTCTAATATCATTTTGGATTTGATGATTGAACCCCATAACTCCCAAAAGTCACCAACAACCAAAACACCTATCACATACAAGAGATCTAAGAAATGATTATGCCATGCAACCTTTAGAGAAGAAATTGATACACAAAAGCATTTGATACACCTTATATATTGAATGAATATTTGGATAATTATTACAATGAATGAGAATCGTTATAAAAGGAAAAAGCAAACCCTTGATGAGGGTTTGATTAGATTGTGACAATTGTCATCATATCATGCAATGAGACAACTTAACCTATAAATAACCCAATCTAATAATAAAAAACACTCCTAAATTTAGCTTAAGTAATTAACATATTAAGGGACCTAATAATTAATTAATTACCTAGTGATGTTGTAAATACTCCAACAAAGGCTTTGTGAAATTTTTGCTTTTGAATCACGATTCTTCATATTTTTGAAGCTATACATTTTGTTTCGGATTCTTCTTCTTAAGCTTCTCGATCTCACTTAAGGCACAAATGAGTTCTTCTAGATCCACTTCCCCATCTATTTCGGTATTTTTCTTCCTCTTTTGAATCATTCTCTTCTTTTCTTTTGTCTTCACTTTCCAAGATATTCCCTTTTGTTTCTATTTGCATGAATATATATTTTTCTCTATCACTGGTGGAGATACTTTCATTACTCTCTTTAGATGAGCTACTTTCTTATTTGGAATAAAGGCTTTTCTTGTGCTTATGAAAGTTCTTATTTTTCTCAGGTTTTCCCTATTTGCAACTCTTTTTATATTGATGATGTTAGCTACCTTTCTTCATGTTATGATCTTAATCATCACTGTTTTGATTTTTGCATATGGACATTTAACAACAAGATGTCCTACTTTTTCTACAATTAAAGCATTTAAAGGGAAACTTACCTTTGTACTTGTTGGATCCTTTCTTAAGTTTCCTCACAAAAGGAGCTTCCTCTTTGTATTATTAATTGTTGGAGCTATCACTTGGCTTAGGATTATTATTCTTCATCTTCTTTGAGATTTTGAAGGCGACCTCTTGCTTTGATGATTTCTCCTTTTTAGTTCTCATTCCATATGCTGTGAGGATCCCACGCAGTTCATCCATTGTTAGAGTATCTAGATCCTTCATTTCTTCAATGAAAAAACTTTGACTTCAAATCTCAAGGGAAGGGATCTTAGCACCTTTGGCACAATCATTGCATCTTCAAATTTTTCTCCAAGACCTCTGATGGTGTTGACGATTTCATCCACATGAAGAAGGTAGGTTGTAATTTTTTCTTCATATTTCATTTTCAAACTCTCAAATTTTATTCTATGACTTTAAAGCTTGGATTTATTCACTTTGTCATCTCCTTCATAGATGTTCTTAAGTTTGTGCTAGATTTCTTTTGCCGATTCACACTGCATCACCTTGAAAAATTCTGAATCTCATAGACCACACAAGATTGTATTCATAGCTTTTATATTTTTCTCACTGGCCTTCTTTCTATCCTAATCCATCAATGGAGATGATGGAGAAGTATAACAATTCACTATTGATTGCCAAATATCAAATCCAAGAGGCAATAGATAAGTTCACATCCTTATGGTCCAGAATGTATTGTTTGTTCCATCAAACAATGGAGCCCTATTTGAGGAGAAACCTTCTTAACATGTCATGTGTGTTCCCAAGATCCACCTTCTAGCAGTTAGATTATTTTGAAGGAACCTGCTCTAATACTAATTGATGAGCACACAGTTATACTGAGAGGGGGGTGAATCAATATAAGTTAATCTTTTATCAATTTAAAATTAATAACCACAACAATATCAATCACACAACATCAAACAATTAAGAACACAAGATTTATGTAGAAAACCTTTTAGGAGAAAACCAAAGAGGACTGCTTGGATCTACTATCCAAATTTAACCACAAAAATATTAATACTTATTACAAAATATTTGTAGGAAACAACCTATTAATAGGATGGGAAAGTTTTTGGAAATTAATTATCTTGATGTCAAAAGTGAAAAGGGAGATTGTTAGAATATTGTCATTGATGTCAAATAATGGAAGAAATCCCATTAATCGATCTTTATCCCAAAGTAGATATGGAAACATGTAGTCAAGTACATATGAGCATGGGGAAAAATCAACTAGTGAAAAGACCATGGCAGAGAAAGCTCGGTTAGAACATCTGTTGCATACATCTAATGTGAAGAAAGAACTAAACATGATGATATTATATACAATGAAATGACAAATGCTATTGCCAAAGAGCTTGATGTCAATTATGTATGGAGTTGGTGTTTGAAGAGATTGTGGCGACGTGTAATAATTGATAGAAGCTTGTAGATATATGGCAGGAATTGCTAGAGGAGATCATGAGAGAATCTCTTAGGAATATGTATGATTATAATTGTGGTGGCCTACAACGTTTGTGCATGAATGCGAGGTCCCTTATGTCAAATATGGAACCATCGATCGATGAAGAGAAGGTGAATAAGTTCATTGTAGACATCAAAGATGATTGTAGCAATGCAATGTTATGAATCAACAAGGAAGTGAAATAATAAATTATAATGTCCAGGAAAGAGTCATCTATTAGTTCTTTTTAAATATGACCGCCGGTCTCATCTCTCATGAAGCAATTTTGGTGTGAGAATAAAATAATATTGTCAAGTTGTAGGAGTAAAAAGGAATTAACTAATCTCAAATAAAGATTAACCTTTAATAAAAGCAGTGAATATATTTAATAAAGGCAATGCTTATCATGAAAAGATAAATTAAAATTAAATTAAAATATAGTTTCACATATGGATTGACCAAGATTAATGAAGGAGAATAATTGAGAATGCAAGCAATTATATTAGTTAAGGCAACATTCTATTAAAGATGATAATCTTATTTGATAAGGAAACAATTGGTAATGAAAAGACATCATAAATTAAAGAGCAACTATTTAAAGTTAAAAAAGCAGTGATTGAATATTTGAAAAGGTAGTGATTAAATAAAGCAATGGTTAGTTTTTAAGAAGGCAATGATGGAGAATTAAAAGGAGACATGACTGTTTCTAGAGGTTATCTCCTTTATCAAAGGATGTCTCTATTCATAGAGATATAGAGATATAAATAGAGTTTGAAGAAGGCAAAAAAGTATGTGTGGATATTAGAAGATCTATCATATAAACACCAACATATATGTATGAAGAAAATATAGATCACAAATTTGTAAAAGAGATGTATATGCAGATATAGAAGAGGAATACATGCAAATGTAAAAGAGGAATATATGTAGATATAAAAGAGAATATATGCAAATTTGTGTGTGAAGATTTTGAGGAGAGTATAAAAAGAGATCATTCAAGAATAAGATTTATTCTCAAGAAGATAAGATTCATATTATAGGGGTTTGTGCCTACAAATTGGTGAAATTGGAGTTTCTTAGGGGTTGGTACCTCTAGTAGGTTGGGGCCTAAATAAATTGTAGAAAGAAGTTTTCTAAAAGAGATTTATATTAAAGAAATATTTTGTCATGGTTTTCTCTCGTAAGAAATTCCATGTAAATTGTGTTCCTCTTGTGTTGCATAATTGTTAGATCTTACATGGTTGTTATTATTGTAGTTGATTAAGTTTTAAATCAAAAAGATTGTATTATATTGATTCACCACCCTCCCATTGATTGTATTCTTTCATAGCTACTCAATTTCATGACCATGTAGAATCATTGAATGCAGTTACTTTTTTGTCACAAACTAGTCTATTTTGAATAAATCTTATTATTGAATTACATTGGGTTCATCATGAAGTCATTATAGGTTACTCGAAACCTTTGACAACCTAATGTGAAAGTTGCCAAGTGTTGCATTGTGCATTGCATGTTTAGGAAATGTTGACTATCATGGTTGCATGTCTCATGAAAAGAGAAAAAAATATTTGTATTATCATTGGGAGGTGCCTCCAAAGCAAACCTTTCAATTGGAGGAGGTATTTTGAAATGATTTTTTATGTTATTCCTTTAAATATTTCCTTATTATTAGTGATTCGTACTATGTTGTTGAGATTGATTCTTTGTGTTAGTCACATTAGTTACCACTTGTTGTAAGAGAAGAGGGGCAAGGCTTGGGATCATGGGTCTAATGGTGTTTTTATTTCTAATTTCACTAGTAGTGATCGTATCATCCTCCGAACTTGACTACACATGCTTGGGCTTAGATTCCAAATCATTAATTTTACAAGTTTTGATATTAAAAAGGCAATCACTGATGGAAGGGCATTAATGAAGTAGCTTAGAAGGACATATAGAGAAGACCTTAAAGAAATAATTATTCTTCCAACAAGATAGTTGAATCTTGCGAAAAACTCCCTCATGCACTCATTGTTTTTGATAAGTAGCATTTTCAGGGTGCTGTACCCTTTACACATAGAGCCCAAAGGGCCAAAAAAGACACTAGTTCACCAAGAATGAACTAGGGAGAGAGGACTGACCACACACAAAAACAACTGACATACAACTATCGAACAACACTAGACAACCCCAAGATCAAAGGGGGCTAAACTGAAACCCTTAATCCGAGGCTGGGAAGCAGCAACAGATCCATCACTCATGCACTCATTGTTATCTTTTTCCGCATTTGAGAGTTTACCGAAATTAACATAACCATCCTTGACTAGTTTGAACATGACAAGAATTTGATGTGTGGGATTGCCTAGTTGGTGATGCAACATGCATCAAGATGATGGAACTATTATTTCTACTCCAATTAGGCTTCGAACAAAAAGTCTAACTGCAACAACTTCATGTGAAACTCCTAAATTATTGCAAGTTGTGGTGAATGCTAAGATGTTCTCTTTTGGGTGTTGTGTGAGATCACCATGAAATTTTTAAAATTTATTCCTTGAGCCTCATGAAAAATCATGCAAAATTGCAAGTACTAAGAGATTGATGGTGGCTCCCCATGACAATGGAAATGGAGGTGGATAATCTTCATGGGCATATCACCCATTGCATAAAATGGTTCTCAACCTAGATTTGGAATTCCTATAAATATGCCAATAAGATCACAAACCGTTGGTGAAAATGAATCCTTGCTTTGTGCTTGAGAAGGTATTTTAAAAGCAATGTCCAAAAGTCTTGTCTTTATTTCTTGGTGCATACCTTATCAGCTAGGATGAAATGACTTCATAAATTGATTGTCAATGACAAAGTTGGTTGTATCTTGTTCCTCATATGAGTTGCCAAAAACTATTAGTATTTTAATCTTTTTTCAATCAACACAAAATACAACAATGTGTATGATAGAATTGTTCTTCAAATTGTAAAGGGAAGCTCCTCGAGATCTAACTAAACTTAAAATTAACATAATTAACAAATATACACATTGTACAAGATTTCAATGGGGGCTTTGAACTAAATGTAAATATCTAACTAGCTATGTGTTTGCCTTGGATTTAACATTGGATTGTTGACAATTAAGGCTTGCAATGCGATTTACAAATTAAGGGGGATAAACACTTCAAGAACGAACAAGCACAACCTTCTACTAATTAAAGCAAAGCCTAGTGGAATTGCATCAACAACAAAGAATTAAGTGATTTAACACCACATGCTTTCATGAAGTAAATAACTAACTTGCATACAATTATCACAATATAAAAGATGGATTTTGTTAATACAAAGTTTGACGAAATATAATATTTTATTGGTTTAATTCATCAAAATACAAAAATGCAATCATGGTTACACAACACTCTATGAAACAATGGCTTTTGCAAAAACAACACGACTTCCATGAGCATTCATACACAATACAACTACTTGAGTGACAATATTATGTGCTTAAGTCATTTATTATAAGCTCTTTAGAAGAAGCCTTTAGGGATAAAATAATAATATAATATTCCCATAAAAGCACCCCTTTAAAGCGACCATATCCCTATCTTTTTAAAAAGAGGAAACAAAAAAGCTTTTAAAGCAATCCAATTCTAAAACAAATAATTAAAAGCGAAGACCTACAAATAGGCTCGACTCTATCTCCTCTGAAAAATAGCAACTTTTGTGACTTAAAATCATTTTCAAAAACCTAAAATGGCTTTGACTTGCCAAATTTGATTGCAATCTGTTAACTTTTCCCTAGAACCAATGAAACTTGTAGAAAACTCAAACTTGATTTGATGAATGCTCCTTGTCTTCCTGAATGCCTAGTGTTGATGCATTAAATTGAATTCTTTATTGTTAGAAATGATTCCAAGTTGGAAACGAATTACACAACAATAAACTCAATTAATGATGAACACAATGACCTTGTGAAAATCCCAGCAATGATTAAAATTGCAATTGAGTTCAAGCGTCATGACTTCATACCGTATTTGCTAGGGTTTAAGTTGTAACTTTTTGCTAGTTGTGCCATTATGAAAGTGGGACTTCCTTTTATTTCCTTTCACTCTCATGCCAATCACATATTTATCAATTATTCACCAGTTTATTATTGTTGATTCAGGTTGGTCATGTCACTCAAAAGTGTGATTTTCATGTGTTTGCCTTATAACCTTGTCATGTCATGGTTGACTAAACTAGTTGCTCTATTTGGCAAGGTTTCTAGTTGGCGTAGCTACTTCAGAATGGCGCCCTTGACTTATGTTTTCGAAGGTTCCCTTTTATGACAACATTTAGTTATGCTATTGCCATTTTTAGTGCAATTTTGACCTATTTCTACCACTCACGAATTTGATCACTTGCTACTAGAGTCGTAGTTTTAGAATTGTAACGCCATTAAAAAGTGCAATTCACTTCTCATTTCCATGTCTGACGTGTTTTCCCTTAATATTAGCCTTTTAAATTGACATTGCTAACTTAAAGTTGTAATTTCTCTTTATACTTAAACTCACTTTGTTATAACTGAACTCACTCTTGCGTTCAGCTTGGCATCCATCTCTATCTCCTTTGTCAGTTTATAATTTTGTTAAGAGCTTCCATTCCAAGAAAATATCATTAGTGTGAAAAAGATTGAGGATGAGACAATCGTGACGAATTTTGACTTGAAAGAACAATAACTTACTTGTCCTTGATGTGTTACTAATGATTTATTGACAGCTAACTAAAGGAGGTCTACAAATGGAGTTTCGTAAGGGGTATCAATGTAGGTACTAACAATGCTAGAATGATCACATCAAGACATTATTTTACATTGGGAAGTAGATTGATTACATGGAGTTCAAAGAACTATAATATAATTGCATTATCTGAAGTAAGAGCCAAGTATATTGTACACAAACAATTTGGTTAAGAAAAGTTTTGGAAAATCTAGGAGAAGAACAAAGACAACCTATAGCAATATTTTGTGACAATGGTGGAGCAATACAATTAAATAAGACAAAACACATAATTGGAGCACCATTATGTAAGAAAGTCGAGACAAGAAAATTGAAATTTAGTTTTGCAATTTAGAAGAATAGTTAGCAGACATCATGACTAACGGACTAGGGAATATAATACATCTGAATTGAAGACAATTGCAAATACAAGGACTAACATCAAGGGGTAGAAACTTGGAAAATCTGATGTCAAACAATTGTAACAGAATGCCAACAAAGCAGGACACCAAAAGCAACAAAAAAGGAATAGCAATTAAATATAAAATTAGACAGATGAAAAATAAAACTATTTTTTAGTTTTTAAAAGCAAGGTTATGTTCGAGTGTTTTATTTTATTGTTATGAGTGAAACGTTAGATCATTGTTAAGATAGCAATGAGAGAGTAAGATAGCCACAAAAAAAAATGATTGTAAGCTCAATATGATGCAGAAGTGGAGTAGGAGAATGATTTTATTTAATATAAAGAGAACATTGTTCTAAAAAAGTTTTGAACAACTTTAAGATCTTTCGGTTTGGATGAAATTTAGTTTTTTTGGTTGGTTGTCCTGCCTCAATTCCATACAAAATTTCCCAACAAAGCTATGAGGTATTTAAAAAGAAGAAAATAGATAATTTTTTGCCTCATCGAATTAACAGTTATAACTTATAGGCATAACAGGTTATTAAAATCCATAAAAAAATGACTTGTTATAAAAAACAACATATGCCATTTGAGACTGGGTGATAAATTAGGGTGAATTTAAACTAATTTTTTTTCTAAGGAGATATAATTTAAATTACATTATGATATACTTCGTGAACATGAAAAAAAACACTAGTTTTAGTTAAAAATTATTTTACATTTTTTTGGCAAAAACCATCAGAAAAATTAGTGTCTAGGGCTAATGAATTTTAACATAAAGCTTATATTTGTTCAACACCTGATTATATCCATTAAAAATACAAGATAATGGGTTAATACAAATGAATTTACTTTACAATAAGCCCATATAAGTATCTTGTAGACCTTATGACTCATATATTTATTAAAAAATATAGGATTATGATTAAAAACAGATGAATTTCTGTTCTAATAAGCCCATATATATGTCTCATATAGCCTGACTTCTACACACTTGTAAGCAGACATTTGCATCAGTTTTTCATAATCTTGAGAAAATTTGTCAGGATGCATGCAATCCTTCCAGCAATAGGCATTATGAGAAGAGAGAAGAGAACTATTACACACTGAAACAATTTTCCAGAACTTTAAACAAATTTGGTTTTCCAATCCAGACAATTATCTTTCAATATGAAATCAGTATTAATATTGATGACCCCATAGAATGTGTATACTACAGTGCTTATCACGGTCACCTATATTGTTGTACCCTCAACTCCATAAAGATTATTCAAACTGATATATCTGATGACACTATCGTGAATCAAATATTTTACAGAATAGCCTCTTGACAGAAGTTGCCTGCAATAGGAGTTGAGAGACTGGTAAGTCCTTTCATTGATAAACGCTAAAATCAAGCATTAACGAAGTTCTTAAAACAGCCAGTTTCATGCGAAAAAAAATGACTTTGAAGCTTTATTCAACAAGCAAAAGAAAAGAAGCACTAACTTTCTCAGTTGATAATTAAAGAAGCAACGTAAAGTAGAAGTCTAATTTGCAGACTTAAACACATTTTTCACCAACAATATTTTTACAATACAATTGCCTAGCAGCTTTATTCTAGAGGTTAAATTAATTATTAACTCCTTTGCTTGGGCTTTGTGGCTTCGCAGATCCAGTAAGCTAAATTTCCCGTTGCTAGTAAAATGAAACATGAAGTAATCTTGAAGCCTTATGCCTACAATTTTTTTTGCTTGGTAAATGTCAGGTGGAGTTATGGCCCATGTTATTTTTGACACTTGTCTCAGGGATTTCCAAGGTAGTGATTGGGGTTTTCCTTCTCCACTATAAATGGTGACCCTGTTTTAGTTATAGAAGCTTTGAAAAAGAATCTAAAGGTCACATTCTTTATATACAATTATTCACCATGTGCGCTGTGCATAAGATAATGATTTGTTTTGAGGTTTTCATAATATTGTATGCATAAAATTGTCTTAAGTGAAAGAAATAAGAAACTGAAAAGCGAGGATAGGTGGTGACAGTAAAAGAGTGCTAGTTCTTTCCTTTTTGCTCCTTTAAATATAGATATGCAAAAGTTCATGATATTTATCATCCTAATCTGATTTAGGATTTGACCACATCAAAGCCTCCCTTCTTATTAAGGTAAAACTCCACTCTGCAATGAGAGAAGAATCCACAACTGCATCCATCTGTCATGTCCCCTTTTTTGGATTAAAATAATCAATAATACTTTTTTTAAGTTGGGCCTGGTGGCTTTTATTTTTGAGGCAACTTAAATAACGTTATTGGGGAAAACATATAATAAATCAATATCCTGATCTAGGATTTGGCCTTCTGAAATGAATCCATTTTGATTTTGTAACAGAGCTCCTCTAAATCCTTTTGAATGAACTGCAATGTTTCTTCCCAAACCTTTTCTTTTTTTTAGATGGAGAAAATTAGATAGGAAATATACTAAGAAAAATGAAAAATCCCAAACAGAAGGAGAAATATTAGAAATTCGCTAGCATAGAGCATTGCAAAGGATGCTTATCAGAAAGTATCAGCAGATGCATCAATTAAACAAAAACAAACTATCAATTTTTTTTTGCATCATGTTGTTGTAATCTCAGTAGTTATATCAGGATAATATTGGAAATTTCAATTTAAGATTAAACATAGAATTCTGGAGCAACACACAGTATGAATAATTAAATGAGAGGGTAAGGGCCCCTTCACTCGGGAAGCTTGCTGAGTTGTGAATCCAATAAGAAGTTAAGACTTGAAAAGAGTCTGACTGGGTTCCTGCAAGACTGGCTTTAGTGGAGCTTTCAACTTTTGTAGCAAGTTGCTTAGCTGCTGGAGCCAGTTCGGTATGATCCTTCAGAATTTCTGCAATTTGTCTTCATGTTACTTCTCATGCTGGTCTACAATACTCATTTTTTCAACCCACCCATTCATTGTTTCCAGTTTTTCTGTTTGCTTCATAACACAATGAAGAAGCTGGTAGAGCACACTTTACAAGTTGGGCCATGTGAACCCTTCAGTGAGCTTGCACAGACCTTTAATTTTCCTTTAAATACCTCCAAGACTAAAAAAAATTGTTTGAAATTGGCGTTCCTAATGTACTGAAACGCACCATTGGCCTCTTAAAGATGGGGATTGTTTAGGTGAGTCTCCTAGTGGTGGGGTTAGTTCCATGTGAGATGCTTGGGAGGGTGAAAATGGATGGGAATTGAAATCTCACGGGGTTGGATGTTTGTTATGACCCTTTATACTTGTTATGGCATGTGCATCTGTCAAGTTGTCATATCTATATAAGCCTAATGATAAGACTTCTGTGTTGAGTGGTCCATCATTGATATATTACTTGTTTGCTAAGGCTATGTGCAGAAGCAGGCAACTATGGAAGACCATTCACGAAGAAGTTAGCTTGTCTTTAGGTAACAAGGAAACAAGGAGAAGCATACTTTTAAGACTTGTAAGGCAGTGATTTGGGTGGCGTAAGATATCAGGATACATGCCTGGAGCAGTTAGTTTACATTTAAGTGGCATGGGAAACCAAACAGGTGCCTGAACAGAGTGCAAATGACAAGGAGGGGTAGTATAGGTGCCTAAAACAGGTTAAGACATGCATTCGAGTAACAAGAATACCTGTGGGCATACCTAGAAGCAGTTTGCAAGTGTAAAGTATAAGTGTCTATATCAGACCTCAGGTGGCAGAGCAGCGAAGTGAGGCACTTCAATGTCTTGTAAATGGTTGGAAGTAGCACAAATCAGCACCTAGGAAGTGATTAGCAATTTTAGTGACATGATAGACCAAAAGGGGTGCTTGGGAGTAATTTGAAGGAAGAAGTCTCAAACATACCTAAAGCAAGCACTTATGAGTCTGATAAGTGACTGAACCAATTCAAAAGTGTTACTGGCATGCCTAGGGGGCGGTTCAAAAGGTCAGTTTAGTGTCAGATTAGCAGGAATAGGCACCCAGCAGTCATTATGTGACATAAGAAGGGTTAAGAAGTGCTCCTACAGTGAGGACAGCCTTTTAGGGACATGAATATCCAAATAGGCACCTTACAGTCAAATGCAGGGTTTTAAGTGGCAGCATCAGCTCAATTAGGTGCTTGGGAGACAAAGCGCAAGTCACCTTAAAAAGCACCTAGGATGTGTTCAATTGGCAAGGATTGAGCTGGGGCACGTCTGGACAACTGATGTGATGTTTTAAGTGACAAACCCATGAGGAATACATGCCTAAAATACAAAAGTGCATTGTTTAGTAGCAAGAGTGAGAAGAGGAATCAGCTAGGAGGATAGTGACTAATTTTGAGTGGCAATAGCTGCCTTACAACACATCGAGTATGTAGAAGGATGTCATGTCCCCTTCTTAGGATTAAAATATTTGGGAGACCCATAGCCTGTTTCTTTATTACCCATAGGTTAAGGGATAAAGTTAAGGAAATAATTTAATAACACATCGAGTATGTAGAAGGATGTCATGTCCCCTTCTTAGGATTAAAATATTTGGGAGACCCATAGCCTGTTTCTTTATTACCCATAGGTTAAGGGATAAAGTTAAGGAAATAATTTAATAATAATATCTTAAGTTGCTCCTAATAACTTTATTTTAAAACGTTGTAAAAGGACAGCTTAATTATTATTATTTTAATAAAGCAGCCTTCTAAATGTGACATTATAAGGCCTGACATAATCTTTTGTTAAAAAATGTTTTTTAACACTTTTGGAGGGAAAAGGAAATTCAAATTTAAGGGGCCAAAAATGAACTTATAAAAGGAAGAGAATTGATCAAAGGAAATCATCCATTGTTTATTGAAATCAAACCCTTTTCTCAAAACCTGAGCACTTGGGTTCATCTTCTCACCAAGGACGAAAACCCTTGGTGTGTGGGAATTTGGAGGACAAAAACCCTTTTGGTTTCCAGCGAGTATTGGAGGGTGGAAACCCTCTTGGTTTCCAATTAGGATTGGAGGATGAAAAGCCTCTTATTCATTTTAGGTGATTCCATCCAAGGATCACATTGGTGCTGAATATTGCAGTTTAATTCTAGTTTCAAATGATAAGGAGCATTCTAGAAAATTTTATTTGTGTTGAAGGTTGTAGACAAGTTCTAGATTTTCATGTGAAAATTCCAGTATTGATATCTTATAAACTCAGATGCATTTGCTGCTATGCAGCAAATCTTAATTGCTGCCTTGTTGATTCAATCTGTACCATTCTATAGCAACTCATACACCTTCAAGAGGTTACCATACAAGTGATGACAGCTGTACCCAATCTTTCTAGCGGCCATACAATCTATGTTGTTCCCAGCCACTGCCATATTAAAGATTATCAATTGGTTTTGATCAGCCCCTACTCCGTCTAGTAGGACAGCACTTGTGAGTGGGCATTCTTTGTTATTTAAATACTCTCAAAATTGTTTGTACGAGGGTTTGCTGATATTGCTATTATAACAGAATTTAATTAAATAATTAGCAGTGTGCAATGAGTTTCAATGATAGTTTATGGTAATATTTATACTGTTAAGACATAAATAGATATATTAATATTGCAAAAGTTTAATATTAAATCTTGGTATAGCATTGCTTCTGTTCAGTTTGGGTTTATGTCCTATTATTGCTATTATAACAGAATTTAATTAAATAATTAGCAGTGTGCAATGAGTTTCAATGATAGTTTATGGTAATATTTATACTGTTAGACATAAATAGATATATTAATATTGCAAAAGTTTACTATTAAATCTTGGTATAGCATTGCTTCTGTTCAGTTTGGGTTTATGTCCTATTATTGCCAGAGGAAACACAAAAGAACAGGGTCTATGAAAATATCAGAAAGGGACATTACAAAGGACATGTTAAGTGACAAATGTAACAAAGTTAAGTGCCTAGGTCAGTTTGATCAACTTCAAAGGGCAGAGATAGCTGGTTGACACACCAGGGTGTTAGGAGGTGCATTAAACATCAGTTCTTAAGTGTCAAAGTCAGTCAAAAGGTACATCATCCTCTCTTGAAATGTCATGTTACAGTTTGAAGCACACAATTTTGCAGAGATCAGCATTGTGCAGAGTTGCTGACCCCCATGGGCAGTGACAGCAGTATTTCAGTCACTTGTATCAGGCCATCAGCAACACTTCAAATGGTGAATTACAATAGGCTATGCACTTTCACCATACATACGATTTAAAAAATTTACCAAAAGCTGGAACAGTTAGAACAGCAAAGGATATCAGCACGTTGTCCTTGCAATGACTAGGGTTTGTGTGTTTTCCAAACCATGCTATATAATTTTCTCAGCCACCTAAGGTTTTGAATGGTATGATGCTGATTCATTGATGAGATTTAGGGTTTTCAGCCTTCTTGTTCCCATTGGTAGATCAATGACAAAAGCTTGTTGGCAGATGGTCAGTGCTCCCCTTGAGATTCGTGACAAGGGACTAACCACCTCCTGTGCAATCCATGTCTCTACTGTTTGTATCGAGTGTTGATAAATCAATCTTTTGACGCAACGACAAACTGAGGCCAACAATTGGTATCCGAGCATTGGGTCATAGGTTCAAATCCCCTCGGGTAACGCTGAGGGGGAGATTGTTGGCAGATGGTCAGTGCTCCCCTCAGGGTTCGTGACAAGGGACTAACCACCTTCCGTGCAATCCATGTCTCTACTGTTTGTATCAAGCATTGATAGATCGATCTTTTGACGCAACGACAAACTGGGGCCAACAAAGCTCAGGATTCAAAACATCAAATATGTTTTGTTCCACAGAGAGCTTCAGATTAAGGTCAATAGTATTATGTGGTGAGGTCTCTTGTGGTTAGAGTTTCAGTATTTGTCAAAGGATTCACCAGTTCTAAAGAAAAAAGATACATCAAAATCATAGTGGAGACTCATGCACTTGATTACTATTTTTAACCATGGTTATCTTTGGCAGATGCTATTTCAGATTATCTATTTTTCAACAGAATGATGAAGGCCTATTTTTAGGTTGTTTTAGTTAAATTTTATTTATTCTTTGTTTAAGATTGATTTTTGCTTTAAAGTTATTATTTCTTTCTTTTTAGGAGGATTTAAGCATTTGTACTTTAAAACATTGATTTTTGGGATTAATTACCCAAGGATAAGGAATTCTTGTTGACAATAGTGGGAATGGTTGAATTCACATTTTCCGAACCAATTGGTTGAATGTGTTTTCTCCTTCAGATTATACCTTCATTTTGGTTGCTGACTTATCTATTGAGTGGAAGGATTTCTTTTTAATAATCTTCTCGCTATAAACCCTCAGTCCTGATTTCAGAATTTAACCTTAGATTTGTGTGATACCTTGTATCAAGTGATAAAGTCCTTTCTATACCTACTTGGTGTTCCCAATGATCTCACAACTAAAAGGTTGACCTGTCATTGAGTGGTCTGGCCTTGATGTGAATGCATTAAATTTAATAAAGTTTCATAAATCACAAGATGTAATGACCCCTTTGCTTGACCATTGACTTTATCACAAAATACTCGAATACATACTCTAATATTTTTACTTTTTTAGAACATTGTTTAACTATTATATTAAACAACATGTAACTCAAGTGAATTTATGAACATAAACAAAGCATCATATATGCTCAATCAACAAACAAGCACCTGTAGAAAGTATATACAATAAGCAATAACTTGTTCTCCATCCCATTATGACAAGTGAGCATAATTGCACATAAGATGTAGTAATATCAAAAGCTATAGATCAATCTAGTGTTTTCTCATAAATATATTGTGCGTAGATATGATGAAGTGGTAGTAGCATAACATGTGTCATCCCAAAAACATTAATGTAATTTCCATACTATCATAACGATCCAATCATGAATAAATATAATAATCAAAAATTGCTAGGGCTTTCGTACACACTCAATTTGACTACTATGAATCAGCTCCACAAATTCTTGCAAGAATCTCTGTGACCATTGTGAGTTAGGTCCATATGTATCCTCACAAGATCCTTGAAATGTCCCCTTCTTGATCTAGCCTGCTTTGTCAACAATTAGCCTATTCCTTGGGTTCTTGTAGGCTGACTATGATGGTTAAGAGAGCCCCACAGTTCTTGGAGTAGCGGAGTTCAACATAATTCCAGTTTCAGTATTTGGTGCTCCAGAGGTGTTTCCATAAGTTAGATGGATGAAATTAAATAAATGCTTTCTTGATGTTGCAGCATCGGGCATTACTTCCAGCCACGACTTGCAACAATAAATATCATATAGCCTGTCGGCTATTCTATTTATTGAAGTCGATTTAACCTTATGAGGAGGCGCCTCATTTAAATATTATTTATTAATTACAAATGAAATATTATTTATTGTCAATAATTCATTATTATAGCCGACTTGGAAGGCGTGAATTCTGGAGGCTGACTTTATGATTTTGAAGAGACACGTCCTTACTAAAGGCCAACCTCTTGCTTTGAGGAGACGTGACCTCTCTCCTAGCGCATATAAGAATGAGTGATGATCACTCATTCTATCATCAAGTTCATTCATGATAATTCACACTCCTAGAAGAAGTTCAGACGTAAGCAGCAGATCATCATTCTGTAGCAGCAGATCGATCTCAAGGAGAAACATATTCATTTGTATTCGCATCTAGGAGAGGTGCAATTATTCATTGTATCAAAATCGGCATTGAGTTGTGCTTGAGTTGTAAGCAGATTTCTGCTCTTATTACATCAATATATAAGAGATATATTTGCTGGGTTTTTCTCCCTCAAGTTGGAGGGTTTTCCCAGGGTATCTTGTTGTGTTCATTGTCTTAAGTGCTGCACTTTCTGATTGGTTTCAGTTTTAATTTATCTGATCATAAAAAACTAACATGCTTAAGTTATTATTTTTATTATAAGTCTCACTTAAGTATTTATTTACATATTTAAAAAAGTGACTTATTTGATAATTATGAGTGGCCAAGAAGGAAAAATATTAAAAAGGTGTTATTAATTTATGCTTATTGGGGAAATTAAAAAATGACATAAGGAATTGATAAAATATTATTTTATTTCCAAAAAGAAGGTGTTGGAATTGGGAAAGGAAATAAAATATCATATTTGGAGTTCATTTGGATATACGGGGATGATTATTTGGAAGGTTTCTGCTGAGATTTTCTCCGAGAACTTCTTGAGGACAAAAACCTTCAAGGAGAATATCAACCACAATGGTGAAAGATCTTCACTAGTTGGTTGTTGATAGTTTCACACAGAGACTGTTGGTGTTTCCATGTTGGTGATTTCCAAAATTGTTTAGAAGAGTTTACAAGAATGAATTAAAGGATAAATTTGTGAAATCTTGTGAACAAGACAAATTTATGAATTGTGTAATGTGTAAGGAATCACAAGAAAAGTATATGGACACCATATGAGAAAGAATGGCTTTATCTATTGGGCGTTTAATCTTCAAGGTGTTGAGCGATAGCTGGTTTAAGGCACTATTGAATGAAGATTCAATGTTGGAATAACATCACTTTGTTGGGCATGACATCTTCCTTTGCTAGTGTGACTCATTACCTTGCAAATATTGAGCGCCAAATCTGAATACATCTCAATGAATCAATTGAAGAGTAGTCATTGCAAGTTGAGCGATATAGTAAAAGGAGAGTTTGGAGAAGTTTGTGGTCTTCTTGTTGGTCGTAGATATCACACTCAACTAGGCACATCAATTTGGAAGGGGTTTAATAGTGGAGGTTAACTCTGTGGAGGCTGACATGGGATGCTGAGTGCGGATTTTAATAATTGTTGGGCAGTTAAAGTTGGACGCAATATTTATATTGGAGTGAGAACTACGAAGGACGCATGCACTCTACAGCCACAAATTTGTTGAAACCTGAGGAGCAACGAATGGGGTTTTGTTGTTGGTCACCTCTTTCCTACGGGGTCGTGGAGTAGATTTAATGGTATTAGCAGCTGAGTGGGAGTATATGTAGGTCCAGACTTCAATATTTGTGTTAGCATTATTCCTGGGTTGTTGCTGGCGACTTTGAAGAGGTGACATGAGGGTTGGATAGATAAGCGTAAGCTGCAAAATTACCACCAGCAAACACATGGACTCCTGTATCTTGTAAGTGACAAAAATCGTTAAATTTACCTCTGTATTCAGTCCTTGTACAGCAGCCATAACTTCATATTTTACTTTGTATTGCAAAATGGAATGTTAGCAAATGATGTTGAAATATTTTTGTGATCAAATGAAAATGTGTGGGAAATGAAAATACATTACAAACCTGAAAAACAGTTGCAGCAAAACATATTGATATTTCACCAAGTATTTGCATATAAACTGTTTGATATAATGCCTTTCATTTAAACTTGAGGAAAGGTACAAAAAAATTAAGTGGTTAAAAAGATTCGCTTAGAATATTATAGAGGTATCAGAGCTGAGTAATTTCTTGTAGCTTGTTGAGTGAGTAATGCGTCCTATGACCCATTATTACTATTTGAAGAGAAACAAGTCTAATCCGGATTTGGAAAGATAGATAGAGATTGAACAGGAAGAAGAGTTAGATATTTTTGAAATGGGTGAAAGAAGAATAGAGCCATCCAGTTTGAAAACATGATGAATGATCTTGCCAAGGCACATCATCAAAATGATGCAACTTATGACAGTCTCAACAACAGATGGCTCAATCACAACAACAGATTACTCAGATGTTTGCATAGATGATGGGAAATGATGCTAATAATGGGGCAGAAGGATCCACAATCAATAATAGAGCTGCTAATACTAGGACTTTTCGTGGCTCGATTAATTCTAGACCCTCCATGCCAAACTTCATTCTGAGATATATGTTGGAAATATTTTCATTGATGTCAAAGGGGCATGGACAAGATTGTTGTCATTGATGTTAAAAGAGAATCATATTGCTGAAGAAGGCCAAAGGACAAGGACATATTTTATCTTACCATGGCAGCAATGTGCAGTGATAAAATAATTTAATCAAACTCATGCCAACCGACCCTTGGAGTAGCACCCAAGATAAAGGAATTATAAATAAAAGTTGATAAAATTAAATCTAAACAATAATGGGCTGACACCTCTCATAGTGCCGCCCCATTTGGGGAAATTAAAATTAAATAAATAAATTTCTTTAAAGGAGTCGACCCATCAAATGTTGCGCCCAAGTTTTGTTATGAAAAGGCAATTATAAATAAAGGTTGCATCTCTTTGTAAGATATGTGTCATTCCCATGTGATTGTCCTCTTTGGAGATGATAAAAAAGAAGATTGTTTGGAGGTTTTCAAAGCAAGTGAAAAAGAATATTATTTAGGTTTTAAAAGCAGATTGTGAAGAAGAATAAGAGCAGAAATACTATGATATATCAGTTCAATAAAGAGCAGACTTAGATCAGAAATTATGAAGAGTATTGAAAATTAATATTGAAAGAAAATTGGAGATAATTAAGACAATATTGTGAGCAGTCATACAATGAAAAATCAGACTATTTAGAGAAAACCTAGAGCAGAAAAATAATGAAGAATATTTCAAACTTGTATTGAAGAAAGTAGGAGCAGATTTATGAAGGAAGATAATTAGATTTGTGAAAGAAATACATGCAGATTTATGAAGGAAGGACATTGCATCAGATTTATGATCAGGCTTGTGGAGGAAAGAATTACATCATTTAAAGTCAGATTTGTGAAGCAAAGTGTATCCACATTCAGATCTTGTGAAGACAAATCATCCATTGAAAGATCCATAGGTTGGTGCTTATCAAAATAAGAGATTGGTCTCTCTTGCTGAGTTGGTGCTCAATTGTGGGGATTGGTCTCTAGTTGGTCGGTGCCTACAAATCTTGTAAGTGGGGATTGGTGTCTCTAGTCGGTTGGTGTGTACGAAGATTGTAAGAGAAGTTCTCTATAAGAAACATTTTGCCATGGTTTTCTTCCGCAAGGGTTTCCACGTAAATCATGTGTTCGTCCTATGTTCTTAATTGCTAGATCTTGCATGTGTGTTATTGTTGTGGATGATTAAGTTTTGAAGTATTACTGTTGTGGTTGATTAAGTTGTGGAAAGTAAAAGATTGTTGTTATACTGATTCACCCCCCCTATCAATATAACTGTGTGCTCTTCAATTGGTATCAAAGTGGGTTCCTTCAAAGATAGTCTAACCACTAAAGGAATATCCAAAAGAGCACATATGGCCAGGTAAGAAGGATATGGATTATCATCAAATAGGGCATCATTGTTTGATGGAACAAATTATGACTTTTGGAGCATAAGGATGGAAACCTATTTGAATGCTCTAGGGTATGATATTTGGCAATCGGTTGAAAATGGCTACATAGCCCCTACGACTCCCCCAATGGATTAGGCAGGAAAGAGGGAAAGTGAAAACAATGCAAAAACCAAGAATGTAATTTTGTGTGGATTATCCGAATTAGAATTTGTGAATGTTATGCATTGCAAATCAGCTAAGGACATGTGGGATAAGTTGAAGAATATCTATGAAAGAGATGACAAAGTAAAGAAGACAAAGCTTCAAACTCATAGGAGACATTTCGAAAGCCTTGAGATGAAAGAAGAGAACATAGCCTCCAATTTGCTTCATGTTGATGAGATTGTGTACACAATAAGAGGTCTTGGTGAAAAAGTTGAAGAAGCCGTGATTGTAGAAAAGGTATTAAGGTCTTTACCTCTAAGATTTGATTCCAAGGTTTCGGCAATTGAAGAAATGAGAGATCCAGAAAAATTAACAAAGGAGGAGTTGCAGGGGATTCTTACTGCCTGTGAAATGAGGATTGAAGACAAACCATTAAAAACAGAGGCAACCTTCAAGGCATCAAAGAAGGGAAAGAATAAAGTATATGAACCAAGTGATAGCTCAAACAATGAAATGGATGAAGAAGAAGCTCACTTCAAGAGAAAACTAAAGAAAGGGTCCGAGAAGTATCAAAGTAAGTTACCATTTAAATGTTTTAATTGTGGTAGAATAGGTCATTTTGCTTCTAAGTGTTTGCAGGATAAGAGTGAAAGCAGCGATGATGAAGAGGACCACTACATGAAGAGAGGAAGAAGACATCAAAAAATGAAGGGCTACAAACAAGGTCAACATGAAAGAAGAAGGCTTTCCATACATGCAAGAAGAGTCTTTATTCAAGGAAAGATAGTAGCTCATAGGAGGAAAGTGACGAAGCAATTTCAAATAGTGATAGAGAAGAAATACTCTTCATGGTGATGGAAGCAAAGGATGATAAAAACGAAAAGAAAGAAGAAAAAGATTTAAAAGAAGTGCATAGCAAAGACGAAGGAGAAGTGGATATTGAGGAAGAACTCCATTATGCCTACAGAGAGATCGAGAAGCTTAAGAAAAGAAGAGACAAGGATTACGAATTCAAGAGGACAATGAAGCTAAAGAAAAATTAACACAAAGTCTTGAAGATTCAAAAAAGTTGATAGTAGATTTAAAGTACGAGTAGAAGAAGCAAAAAGGATTGAAGAGGAGATGAGAAACCAATTGAAGACTAAGGAAGAAAATTGTGAGAAGCTACATATTGAGATTGCTTCTCTAAGAAAACAATTAGAGAAAACAATGGCTCAATTAAATAGGAACTTGAAGAATGAGAAGAGTTCAAGAATATTGGATGACATCATCAATTCTCAAAAGCCTATGTTTGATAGGAGTGGTATTGGATATGAAGAAGGCCAAAGTTCTAAAACAATTCAATCATAAGAAATGAAATGAAGAAAAAAAGAATTGTTGACGTTATCAAAAGATCCATCAATAATGAGAGCACCAAGAAGGAAGAAGGTAATATCCCTCAAAAGGACACTAAGGGTAACTACAAAGGATCATTCCCTTCAAGACAAGCACCAATGACCAGGTTCAATCACTCTTTCCATGGTTATTGCTTTTCATGCAATCATTTTGGTCATAAAGCAGTGGATTGTAGAGTTCGTGCAAGGAATGATTTTGGGTTCTCAAGTAGGAACTACAACTCGTGTTCCTTTAGTGGATTACAATGTTATATGTTATAAGCGCAACAATTATGGTCATCTAGCACGCTTTCATAGAAGTGGTTTTGTGAAACCACCTAGATAGAACAAAAAGGAGGATACCATAGCCAAACAAAAGGGAGAACCTACAAAAGTTTGGAAGAGGAAACAAGAGCAAGAGAAAGAAAATCCATGCTTGTGCTCCATGCACAAGAAGCATCACTAAGTTCATAAGGAGAAGCATGATTTCAGGGGGAGCTTACAATTGCATTATCCTTCACCCCCATAGAGAACAAAGGTCAGAAATGGATCAGCATTTCTTTTCGCCATTGATGTCAAAGAGGAAGTAGAGGAAAGAGGAGCTAATCTATGCTCCCCCAAGTTTTGGGGATGGGGATGGCAGGGGGCGGTGGGACGTGCTTTTGGTACGAGGGTACTTTTGGGTCATTTTTTAGGGGACGACTATAAAAGATAGGGAAATTTTTAAAAATATAGAGAAATTTCAAATATTCATATCAGAGCATTGATAAAGCATTCATCATAGGCATTGTAGAAGATTAATACATAACATTAGACTTGAATTGAGATTTCACATGAGAATTGACAAACAAATTAACAAAATTCAAATGCTTTTATTGTCAATGTGAATACAAATTAAATAAAAATTATAACAAAATGCCCAAAGGCTTCAAGTTTCAACTATAAAATGACAAAAACATAGAAAATATATGGCTGTCCCTAATCAGCAGATGCAATTTGTAGGTTTGTATCAAAATTGGAGCTCAAGTTTGCGTCACTGTTAGATGCAAAGGCGGGGAGAAATTTCCAAGGAGTCCCAAGTCCCCAAAACGTTTTCGGGACGGGGATAGGGGTACCAAGTAGGGCTTAAATTTGAAGGCCGTATGGTCGTATTTAGTCATTTTAGCTGTAAAATACAATTCAAATTTTTAGGAAGACTGTATCACTTGAAAGGCAAAATTTTAGTTAAACTATCAAAATTTCTATGTAATTATTCGTATATATGTTTTTTCAATCTACATATATTTTTCTTAAAATAGATAACCTTTAATATTTGAAAGGCAACTTCAAATAAATGACCGTCACAAAAAAATTGCTTGACAGGCAGGGTCGACCGCCAAATTTAAGCCCTGGACTACCAAGGTAGGGGACGGGTCCCCGTGGAGTACTGGAGCTAATCAATGCAATATCTTTCAACTCCATAGAGAAGACAAATACAAAGATAGATCAGCTAATGCATATTCTATATTAAGGTAACAAAGCATCTCGTTGCTATTGATGTCATAGAAGGAGAGTTGTTGAAAGGAGAGTTACAAGCAAGAAAGAGATATAGGAAAAAGAAGAATGATGTCGCAGATGTCAAGAGGAAATATTACAGATAGAGGGAGTTTTATTCGTGAAAGTACTAAGTTTCTCTTTTCCATTGATGTCAAAGGGGGAGAGATACAAAAAGGGGAAACAGTGCAAAAGGAGAGAATTATGTTTGTGTTGCCATCAATGACAAAGGGGGAGATTGTTGGAAATATTGTCATTGATGTCAAAAGGGCATGGACAAGATTGTTGTCATTGATGTCAAAAAAGAATCATATTGCTGAAGAAAGCCAAAGGACAAGGACAAATTTTATCTTACCATGGCAGCAATGTGCAGTGATAAAATAATTTAATCAAACTCATGCCAACCGTCCCTTAGAGTAGCACCCAAGATAAAGGAATTATAAATAAAAATTAATAAAATTAAATCTAAACAATAATGGGCTGACCCTCTCATAGTGCCGCCCCATTTGGGGAAATTAAAATTAAATAAATAAATTTCTTTAAAAGGAGCCTACCCGTCAAATGGTGCGCCCAAGTTTTGTTATGAAAAGGCAATTATAAATAAAGGTTGCATCTCTTTGTAAGATATGTGTCTTTCCCATGTGATCACCCTCTTTGGAGATGATATAAAAGAAGATTGTTTGGAGGTTTTCAAAGCAAGTGAAAAAGAATACTATTCAGATTTTAAAAGCAGATTGTGAAGAAGAATAAGAACAAAAATACTATGATATATCAGTTCAATAAAGAGCAGACTTAGATCAGAAATTATTAAGAGTATTGGAGATCAATATTGAAAGAAAATGAAGAAGATGATGGCGTCACTGGTTCTAGCTGGTGCAGGAGGCGTGTAGGCCATGGAGGCTTGAGCGACCGACCCTCTCCCTGCTCGTGGGGCTGTGCATGCCCGTCTATGACGTTGCTGCAATACATTTTGGTGCCAGTGGGTGCATGCAAAGGTTGATTTGGCTTCCCTTCTTGGATCAAGCCTTTTTATTTCTGCTTTTTTATTCTTTTGCTGCTTGGGGTTTGTTTTTTCGTTGCTTGGTGGGTGTTTTTTCATGGCACCCCTCTGGGGGTCCCATAGACCCTTCTTGTTTGTCTTTTGAATTTGTTGCTATGAATGGAGATTCATCTTCATCGAGGCATGTAGATGTTAATTTTCTGTTGTAGGTTGTGGAGGAGTCATAGTTAAATCACTCTTCGGACCTGAAGTTGTTGCAGAAGATTTAATGTATCCAGCAGAACATGCCTTAATTTGCAAGTTCATGGGTGTTCGTATTTTTGTGCCATTTTTGGAGGCATGGGATTGGAGAAATTGGAACCTAGAGGGAGATATGGAGATTATCCTTGGCACAAATGGGTATTTTTTTGCTGTGTTTTCCAGGCTTGCTGATCAACATATGGTTTTTGAAGGTGGCCCTTATTTCCGTAATCAGGCCGGGCTCTTTATAAAACCATGGCATCTGGGGTTTGATCCCTCTGAGGAACTCCCGTCGAAGATCCCAGTGGGTTAGATTGCCTCGGCTTCCAATGGAGTTTTGGCAGAAAGATGTTATGCATTCTATTGTTGCAGCTTTGGGGAAACCCTTGATTGTAGAGTGACCTCCTTTGCTCGGCTTTGTGTAGAAATTAATCTGAACAATCCGTTGCCAGAATCTGTGGAGATTAAATTGGGAGGTATGAGTTGGATTTAGCAGGTGGATTATGAGGCTCTACCCTTCCGCTATAGAGTTTGTCATGAGTATGGACACTTGCAAAGAAATTATCCTAAATCAGGAGGTAATGTTCAACAATCTCAACCAGAGCGACAGGTTTTTGATTCTAAGGCAAAGGGCAAAGCCCCAATTGTAAATGAGGGAAATGATTCAAAGGGGTTTATTCTTGTGAAAGGTCGGTCCAAGGATAGGGGGGTACCCCGACAAAACAAGACTATGTAGAAAGGTGGTTTTGGTAACAGGTTTGATGCCCTCGAAAATTTTGAGGACTTGGATTCAATGGAGCATGATCTTTCTCTTGAAGGTCAATGAGCACAAGGTTTGGAACTATTTGCTCATATTTCCCAAACTCCTGCTCATGGAGAAGCTTCGACTGAGGCTTTAAATGATGGCAATTCAAAGTCAACAAATTTGGTTTAGACATTAGGAGTTACTCAAGAGCTTGGTGGAGTACTTGGGGTTTTCATGGTGGTGAATCCTCTCTGTGAGAACCCTTCAGTAATGGATGACAATGAGGTATATATTGACCTGGCTACAGACTCTGGTATAAAGGAAGATGGTAAAAAGAAAAATATGCCCTAGCTGGGAATAAATCAGAAGAGCTTAAAGAAGGGGTCAGCAGATAAGGTAGGCAAGGTGGGTAGGAAAAAGGATATGGAAAAGATAAAGATAATGGGTGAGTCCTTAGTGGAATCAGGTATTGTTAAGAACTTGGATTCTCACTTCACCTCATCCCACAAATGATTGTGCTTTCATGGAATGCAAGGGGTTTGGGTAGCATCCCTAGACAAAAGGCTACCCGTGATTTGATTTGTGATCATAGTCTTGATATTATTTTCATCTAGGAAACTAAACTCTCTATGGATGAAATGAGTAATGTTTCTCCTGAAATCTAGAGGAGAGGTCTATGCTAGTGTGTTGGAGCTCAGGGTTTGGCTATTGGTGTTGCTTGCCTTTGGAATCCCTATAGGATAACTCCTCTTTGCTGGGTGGCCTACAAGAACTCCCTTTCAGTACTTGCATCTTGTTTTGATTCTGGAGTGGTTTCTCTTTTCTCCAATGTTTATGCACCTAATGATTTTCCAGGTAAGATAGTGCGATGGTCTCAGGTCATATTCATTAGGTCTTTGGCCCCTTGTTGTCCTTGGATTCTTGCAAACGATTTCAATGCTATTTGTAGCCTAGAGAAAAAATCTAGAGGAGTAGGTCGGTTGGGTTTTGCTTCGTCCTTGATGTGTGATAATATCTCTTTGCTCAAGCTGGTGGATGTGAATCCGGTTAATGGTACTTTTACCTAGCATAATAGAAGATGTGGGGAGGGTTCTATTTCAGAGAGTCTTGATAGATTCTTGGTCTCTAATCATTGGCTTGGAGATTGTTGGGCTTCTTCTTCTAAAATCTTGGGCTGGAAAGGTTCAGATCATTGGCCTATCAAATTCTCGTCCCTTCGGTTCTCTTTGTCCAAAAATCCTCCTTTTAAATTCCAGCTCATGTGGCTTTAAGATCCTACTTTATACCAGCTGGTTGAGAGATGGTGGTCTGAGGGGAAGCCTGCTTTTGGTACTGCCATGTTTTCTTTTTACAAGAGGCTTCAATTTGTTAAGTACAAGCTTAAGAGATGGAATAGAACTTCATTTAGGAATCTTTTCCTTGAGAAAAAGCAAATTCAGGCTCATTTGGACAGCATCACTTTCAAAATTAAGAAGGCATGTCAGTGGATTTGGTTTAGAAAGAGTCAAAACTTTCTAGAGATCTTAATGAATGGGAGCTACGGGAGGAGATTTTTCGGAAACATAAGTCTTGCATTGATTGGCTTCAAGAGGGGGACAAGAATACCGCTTTTTTTCATTACTTTGTTAAGGAGAGAAGGTATGGTAATTTAGTCACTTCTATTATTTCAAGGCAAGGGGATCTTCTTTCTTCTTATCAGGCCATTTCAGAGGAAGCTATTACTTTCCTTCTCATAGAAGAAAATCTGATGGCTGTGGCGGAGGAGGATTTGGTCCTTGATTGTATTCCTTGTTAGTTTTAGGATCAAAAAAGCAATAAGCAAAAAACACAACACATAGAACAATGAACACAGTATTTTACCCTAGGAAAACCCTCCTACTCGAGGGAGAAAAACTCAGCAAGATAATCTCTTATAAAAAAGAAAAAATATCAGGCCTTGGAAAGGCTGAATACAATACAATGGATCTGCACTTGTATATGGTGTGATTTCTTGAATATACAAAATATTTAACTCTTCTCCTTGAGTCAAATCTGCTGCTCTTGAAGGGCGAACCTGCTGCTGAAGAAATTCGAACTTGGAGTGAATTGATTGGATGTCAAAATGAAGACACACCTTCACATATTTATACAAGACTAGGTAAGCTCACTCTAGAGCTGACCTAGTAATTATGAAATTTGTTTATAGAACATGATGGCCAACCTGCTTTAGCTTAGGGAAATACCTCCCACAGCTATAAAAACACTAACACTCCCTCTTAGCTAGAGAGGTATTCTCAAATATCCACATCATGGAGTCTCTCAACATGACGTCCACAATGGCTACATCCATTTGTGAAAAGAACACATCTTAGTCTCTAAGATGCATGAAAAAATATCCTCATCATGGAGTCTCTCAACATGACATCTCATCTCAATCTTAGAGATGTACAAAATATCCTCGTCATGGAGTCTCTCAACATGACGTCTCATCTCAGTCTCAAAGATGTACAAGATATCCTCGTCATGGAGTCTCTCAACATGACGTCTCATCTCAATCTCAGAGATGTACAAGATATCCTCGTCATGGAGTCTCTCAACATGACGTCTCATCTCAGTCTTAGAGATGTACAAGGGCTTTCACCTCATATTTCTCCGTCTCAGAGAAATATACATTACAAGAAATCTTCATGATGATGTGACTCCCTCTGAAGCTCCAAGTACTTGCATCAACCTCTTGAACTCCTCATCCAAGATTTCCTACAATGCTCGTGTTAGAGGAATGGTTTCCAATGCACACCTCCGACACTATTGACTTGCTAGAGTCCAAAATTGTCCTCCTTGACCTCATCCCAGATCACCCTATTCTGAATAGGTTTGCGGTGCTACCAATGTCAAAACAAGGTTGACTGCTTTGTGCAATTTTGTTTTCTGTAGCTGAAGAGGTCTTCCAAAGACTTAGCACCTGGCCTTGCAACACTACAACTCACTTAGCTAACACCTTCACTTCTTCTCAGTGAGTCACTCTAGTTCCTCGAGACATAGTACTCCATTTTGCTGAACACAAAACTCCCTCTTGATCCCTGCATCAATAAAGAGATTACAAAAATACTTTGGAAGTGAACTCCCTTCCATTGTCTGATCTCAAAACCTTAATCCTCTTCTCGGACATGTTCTCAACTCGTGTCTTGAATTCTCAGAATTTAACTCCCTCTGAATGGCAGGAGTGTAATCGAGGGATGAATCCATATCCATTTGCTCCTCGATCCATCCTTGTATATTAAATCTTTCATGACACCTATCCCAGCCACTTGTCGTCTTCTTTGCATTCCTGAGAGATATCCATCAGCTACTCAACTCACCTCAATTTGATAAGGTGAGCATCATAAGAAATATGGTCGCTTAGATTGCTTTGATGTCTTCAAGGGAGGGCGTCCACTTAAAGGAAGCTATGTTGTCTCAGATTGAACTTCCTCAGCCCACGTCACCACATAACTTGTCCTCTTTTAATATACAGTGGCTTTGACAGAGACTACGGTTTTTAATATAATCTTCATCACAAAGAATGACCGACAGTTTAATGTGATAAGGCGTTCCATCTTCTATGCCACTACTCCTCATGGACAGAGCTACAATAAAGATCGTCTTTGAATTACAACTCCTTTATCTCCATATTTGCGGCTCTTCCAAATATTAAAGATTCAGATTACCAGCAGCGCAGACTCTGAAGGATTCGAAACTTGCCTTTCACATGATTTCTGGATGTCTCGGTATCAAGGAACTAACAGCAACCCAAGAAGTATTGGCGGTTTGACAAAATTATGTCTTGGCAATATAATTTAAAATTAGAACATTCCCATAAGCTCATGTGGCTCCTTCAGCCCATTAATTTCTCGTATCCTCTAAGCTTCAATAGAATTGAATCAAACTAGGCACGTCCCTCTTCTCAGTGGCACCCTTGGCAATAGCTGCGATCACAAGTTACTACAATAATTCGTTTTTGAATATTCAAATGTTTGCTGCAGTGATTCGGCAATATTACCTTGCCAATGCAATTAATATCGACCTCTTCTGTCACTATGATGTCCTTATTCAGCATTCAATTTCCTTGTCTTACTTAGATTTTGTCTTTATCGATTGTCAGCTGAATGTTTTTTTTTTTGAATAAAATTTGCCCTCCTTTAGCAATGCGTCTCCTCTAGAAATGACGGCTTCCTTGATTAATCCAAATTGAATGCTTCAATATAAAATATGCCAACCGATATATATAATGATTTTGTCTTTTCTGAGTAGCTATCGGTCCTAAGCAAGCAGCTCTTGATTAAGCCTCTATGAAAAGCAATTATTCTTTGCCAGTTTCATCTTTTCTTTATTTTGTCTGCATCCGCTTCTGAAGGTAATTTGAATGTGGTCTTTGAACATTCAAATTCATTCGTTGTACTAATTCAAAGTGACGCATTCAGTTTGCAAAGCCACGATATCTTCAATAGAAAATAATAAAATCGAATTCCAACCCTCTGGCTTGAGGCTGCAATTGATTTTGTCTCTTATTCGAACTTGGATTTCTTTATCTTTAATCGACAACAAGCTAGTAAGGAGCTTTCGATTTCTCAATAGAATTCCACAAGTCAAATTCGTCCCATTTGTTTTTTTTGCTTCTACCATGACACTGGTCACCATCTTCCACACATTGCAAATTTGATCAAATCTTTCCTAAACCTGCTTTGATACCATGTTACTTTTAGGATCAGAAAAACAATAAGCAGAAAACACAACGCATAGAACAATTAACACAATGTTTTACCTTGGGAAAACCCTCCTACTTGAGGGAGAAAAACCCAGCAAGATATTCTCTTATAAATCGGAAAAAATATCAGGCCTTAGAAAGGCCGAAAACAATACAATGGATCTGCACTTGTATATGGTGCAATTTCTTGAATATACAAAATATTTAACTCTTCTCCTTGAGTCAAATCTGCTGCTCTTGAAGGGCGAACCTGCTGCTGAAGAAATTCAAACTTGGAGTGAATTGATTGGATGTCAAAATGAGGAGACACCTTCACATATTTATACAAGACTAGGCAAGCTCACTCTAGAGCCGACCTAGTAATTATGAAATTTGTTTATAAAACATGATGGCTGACCTGCTTTAGCTTAGGGAAATACCTCCCGCAGCTATAAAAACACTAACATTACTCAAGTTGTTTCTAGGGAAATGAACAACCTCCTTCTAAAGCCTGTTACCCTAGAAGAGGTCGATTGCATTGTTTTCCAGATGAAGAAAGGCAAGGCTCTTGGCCCTGATGGCTTTCCGATAGAGTTTTTTCAGGAATTCTGGGACATCCTGAAACTTGATGTGTTGGAGGTGGTTAGAGAGTCTCAAGCTAATAAGCAGATGCTCAACGCTTGAATTCAACCTTCCTGTCTTTGATTCCTAAAAAGGAAGATGTCAACTCCTTTGACTCTTTTAGGCCTATTGCTTTGTGTAATGTTGCTTTTAAGATTATTACTAAGCTGATTGTGGAAAGGTTGAAAACTTGTTTGGCTTCCTTAATTTCTTTGGAGCAAGGAGGTTTTGTCAAAGGTCGTCAGATTGTAAATGGGATAGTGGTGGCAATGGAAGCTGTGCATTCCATGTCATCTTCAAAGGAGAAAGCAATGTTTATAAAATTGGATATGTCTAGGGCTTATAACAGGGTGCGGTGGTCATTTCTTCAGTGTATGCTTGTGGCCTTCGGGTTTCATTCTGATTGGATTTCTTGGGTCATGAGTTGTGCGACCACGTCCTTGTTCTCCATTTTGATTAATGGAGAGCCCTCCCCCACCTTCTCTGCTTTGAGGGGACTCAGACAAGGTGACCCTTTATCTCCATCTCTATTCATTCTTTTGGCGGAGGGTTTTGGCAGATTGTTTAAGTGATATAAGGAGAGTGATCTTATCAAAGGTTGGAGCTGAAATCAGGGTTTAGAATCCCAATCCCACCTCCAGTTTGTTGATGATACTGCTTTGATGGGGCTGGCAAGAATTGAAGAGGCTACTGATTTCAAGAAGGCCCTGCATATTTATATGGCTGCTTTTGGTCAAAGGATTAATGAGGGGAAGTCTTGTATCATTTTCTTGAATACACCTAAGCTAATCCATAACAGGATTGCCCACATTCTTCGTTTTCAGATTGGTGGCTTGCCTTTGGATTATCTTGGTATCCCCCTCTATGTTGGCAATATGAATAAGAGACACTGGCAACACATATTGGACAAATTTCGATCAAAGGTCAATCATTGGACTTTCCGCTGGTTATCCTTTGTTGGTAGGTTGACTCTTTTAAAATCTGTTTTGTAGGCTATCCCTTTGTACAGGTTCATGGCTTTGTCTGCTCCTAAGGGTTTTCTTAAGGAATATGATTCTCTCTCTAGGCAATTCTTATGGGCAGGAAATATTGAGAATCAAAACCGGAGTCTGGTTACTTGGGACTAGGTGTGTAAACCCAAGGAGTGTGGGAGTTTGGGTCTTCGGCAATCAGAGCACAATAGTCTTGCTCTTGTAGCAAAACTATATTGGAGGTGGTGTACTCTTTCTGCTCAGCCATGGGCTCGTATTCTTAACTTCAAATATCTCAGAGGTGTGGCTTATGTGGACATACCTTGTTTGGAATTATCTGGTAGGGGCTCCATGATTTGGAATACTCTAAAACGGGGTTCCGCCCTCATCAAGAAGGGTCTCTTTTGGATCATTAATAGAGGTAATCTTGCTCATTTTTGGTTGGACTCTTGGGATGGTCATCTGCCTATACTTTCTTCTCACCCTCAGCTTTAGTCTTTATGTGATTCTTTTGTGGAGGCAGGTTGGTCAAATGTGGATAGCTTCAAGGTCTCTTCCTTGTTGGGGACCTCAGTGATGTATCAGTGGCGTCACTCCAGTTCCTGGCCTGATGGGGATTCTCTGGATGAGAAGAAATTCCCTGATGTCAATCCTTGCCGAGCGGCCTTGTAGTTCCTTGGAGGTGAATGATGGGTTAGCCTGGGGTAATGGTCCCAAAGGGAGATACACAGTGTCTCAAGGTTACGATGCTTTGCTTGGTCGACATTATGTTTTGGAGGAGAGTCCTTGGTGGAAACGGATATGGAATAAGAATGGCTGGCCCAAGTGTAATCTATTTTTGTGGCTTTCGAGTCTGAACAAATGCCTTACTTGGGAGAATATCATGAAAAGGGGATTTTGTGGTCCTTCAATTTGCTTTCTTTGTGGCAACAGTGAGGAGAGCTCTAGCCATCTATTCTTCCAATGCTCTTTCTCAGCAGAAATTTGGAGATTGTGGTGGCATTTATGGAAGAGATTGCCTGTTTAGATCTCGTCTCTCTATGATCTTTGGACAAATTTGGGCCTTCCTCCGGCTTTCGCTTCCTTCCTGGTGGCTACTTGGGATTTGGGTCCTTCCCTAATCATTTGGCAGATTTGGCTGGAGAGAAATAGGTGGATCTTTTAGGATCGTAGGCAGGTGGTCCTACAAATTTGGTTTAAGATCAAAAGTATGCTTAAAGAGACTATAGAAGCTAAGTTCAACTTGGATGATCCTTTGACCTCGAATGATGCTATGTTCTTTTTCCTTCTGGAGCTTTCTAGAGCCTTTTCAGCTCATCATCGACGTGGGTCTCTGATGAAGGAGTCCAAGAAGGTGAATCGTGTTTGTAAGTGGTGCTCGCCTCCGAGGGGTGTTTGCAAAATAAATACAGATGGTTCTGCTAAGGGTAATCCTAGGAATGTTGGCATTGGTGGAGTGGGACGGGATAGCAGGGGCCATGCCCAATTTTTCTTTTCTATTTATATGGGTAAGCATTCCAATAATCAGATGAAGGCCTGGGCTCTTCTCAAAGCATATAAATTGTTTGATATAATGTCTTTCACTTAAACTTGAGGAAAGGTGCAAAAAAATTGCAAAAAGTGGTTAAAGAGATTGGCGTAGAATATTATAATCCCCTTGACTATTATGGGTTTGAAATATACTCTCTCAAAAATTTTGATTTTTCAATAAACAAATACAATGTAACCAAGCACCCGTTAAGGTTAGCTTAAACCAAAACGTTGCATAAAAGAACTCTAACCAAGAATGCGCCCTAAAACCACTTAAGGAGGAGGGGTGGGCATATGGTCAGAGGATCCCTAGGATCTATTGAATCAATAGTTACAAAGATTACAACTGAAAGAGAGAGTCTAAACTCAAGACCAAGAATGTGCACTTAAGATCCTTTAACAGGCGAGGTGCTAACATATGGTGGAGTGCTAATTGCCGAATTGAAAGAAAATAGGCGGATAACCAGCCATGAGAGAAATTACAAATAACAATTCATCCGCTGCGGCAGACATCCACTCATGAGTGGGAATTCACCACTTTCTAGTGGGTACAATGAGAGAATTAACAAGTTCTTTTTTTCACACTGGCGGTAAACCATCCAAGGGTTACAATGTGATAATTAAACATAAATAAGCAGCAATTAAATAGACTGAAACAGTACTACTGTTATCAGCTTTTACAAATAGGAAAGAGCTGCAAATTACAAGAGTTTTACAATGATTTCAAGCACCAAGATATAGGATGATTACACGTTAGTTATCAACAAGAATTGATGATGAAGACTGCAAAAGAAAACTGAAATAAGTCTGATTTAGAAATCTGCAATTTTGGAAATGAATTATCAACAACTGCAAAATCAATCAAATGCTCATAACTTCATCAATTTACCTCCGATTGGACTGAATTTTTTTTTGAATAATCTCTAAGAGTATGGCGCCCAAGAACCAATAAAAAACTAGCATCAAATCCTTCACATTAATTTGGCATGAATCCCAATGCCATTTAGAAAAGTACGACCCTCCTTGAGGAGCGATTTTGACATTAAAAATCAGAAACTCCAAAATTAAATCTGCAAATGCACAAGTGGGGTTGCCTCTAGCATAGGAATTAATAGAACCAATACCCACAAGCTAAATAAATTCACTCCCAAAGCTGTAAATAGAAATGTCCTTCAGCCATGAAAGGACCAGCAAACACAAATTTTGGAAATAACATCAATTTCTCCAACAATGAAGCTCAATATGTACTTGTGAATGAAGCACACTCTCAATCCATCATCTAGGGAACCATAATTTCAGGCCCGAAGAGTGGAATAGAATTGCTAAGCTTTCCCTTAGCCGGATTCTGGATTTCAAACCAGCAGCATAACTTTGCTTTCCAAAACATAACATAATCAACTTTCCACAATGTAGCAATATATAAGTTTCAATGGGCAAATGAAACACTCTGAATTCCAAGAAGTCGAATCACTTCAACTTTCCAAGGGACGCCACCTTCAACCATTCACTTTATTGTGAAATAATAAAAACATTATTCCCTTTCCTTTTAGGCGTCCATTTCAATTTGCAACAATAAAGCATTTAATAAATCATTAAATGCTCAACATGACCCCATAATGTCCCCTCTTTGAAACAACATGAGGTTATCACTCCTAGGCGTGGGGGTACAACTTAAAAACATGAAATTGACTAAGTATAACACTTAGTCCAAGGAGATAACCAAAACCAATGCCAATACTGAAACTGAAGGATTACCACAAATAGCATGATGACCTGAGCTGAACTGCAGATGATGATACTGCCAAAATTAGACTTACTAAAAATAGCCACTGCAAAAAATAGTAAGTTCACTTCAACTCAACAGAAAGCCAAACTGATCAGCCACTCTGAACTGCAAAAGATTGAGTTGTTGCTAGAGTGATACTGCTATAAATATGCTTACCAAAAATAGCACATTTCTATAAATAGTAAGTTTGCCAAAACCACATTTGTACGCCAACTGAGCAATATCATGACTTACTATAAATAGTAAGTGTTTCCAAATATCTTTTAAGCACAAACCGGGCAACCAACATGACTTACTATAAATAGTAAGTGCCCAGAAAGGATGTCAGATTCAGATGCATGTCACACCACCCTAGAGATCTCTGAAAACCCAGAAAAACCCAGAAACCTTTTCAGCATGAAGGTATCAGTCAAAATTGCATGTCATTATTTTAACATGCATGTTATCTCATCCTGAAGCTCTTCAAAAACCCAGAAAGCTCCACTAGACATGCGTCATAAAAACACATATGCAAGCCCTCAAAACTGCATCTGAAACCTCCTATAAAATAGGAAACCCTAATTTCCCATTTTGCTTAACCTACGAGTTTCCAGAAATAGGCTAAATCCAATTGAAGAGCGTAGGGCTAAATCAGGGACATTACAAGGTCGGATCTATCATACTCTGGCTAGAGACTTTGTAGACCTTTTTGTCTTTGGAACTGACTTTGTAGGCTTAAATCAACCCTCCTAAGTTTGCTCATTGAAGAACCATAATTTGCACATGTACTACCACTAATTAAATATGGAAAGGACAGATTATGCTAAGGTCCCAACTCTTCAAGATAAATAATAATGTCATCCATATCTTGTTGATGTTATAGCAGCTATGGTCTACACTTCATTGCACGAATTCCAAGAAGAAAGAGCAAATTAAATGTGTAGCCATTCGGCTATTTAATTTATATCAAACAATAAACATAAAAGAATAAAGGGCCGACCTCATTTGTATTTTATCTTTTATTATGTTTCTCTAAAGAGGCCGACCTAAGTGAAGAGGCGCCTTGTGTTGTATAAGTACAAGGTCATTTTGTCATTGTAAGACATTCGATTTCAAGCAAGTTCGCATTATTCTTCAAGAGCAGAATTCGCACTTCTTAGCAGCAGTCCGATTTCAAGGAAGAATATATTCATTTGTATCTTGTGCATCTAGGAGAGGTGCGACCTCATTACATTCATTATTGGCCATTGCTGGGCCTGAGTTGTAAGCAGATTTCTGCCATTGTTCTATATTATAGAAGAGATTCATTTGCTGGGTTTTTCTCCCTCAAGAGGAGGGTTTTCCCAGGGTATCTTTGTGTGTTCATTGTCTTATGTGTTGCAATTCTTTTAAGTGCTTTCATTATTCAATCTGATCTAAGAAAAACTAACATGGTATCAGAGCGGGTGTGAAAAATATCGTGATCAGATTTAGTGTGCAACACTCACTTTATTCTTTTTCAGTCTATCTCTTATTTCTCAAATTCAAGATGGTGAATGGTCTGAAAATCGAGGATAGACTCGAAGGGATTTCGAACTACACATCATGGAGGTTCAGAATCATGCTCACCTTGGAAGAGAATGATTTAGCTGAGTTCGTGAAAACAAAAGTTTCTGAACTTGAGGAGGAAGAAGAGAAGCTACAGTGGAGGAAGAAAGACACTAGGGCAAAGAAAGTGTTGGTTGATTCCATCAAGGATCATGTTGTACCGATTGTCTTCAAGTTGGATACAGCAAGAGAGATGTTTGCAACCTTGGAAGAGATGTACAAAATCAACAACACTAGTCGAGCTCTCGCACTGAAGCAACAACTTCATCATGTGAAAATGGCGAAAGGAGAATCTGTTATCACATACTTCATGAGGATTTCAGAGATAAGAGATCAGCTCTCCACAATTGGTCACATGATTGACGACAAAGACCTAACTATGTTGGCTCTCAATGGTCTTTCGCTTTCATGGGAGGCATTCATTCAAGGAATCAGTGCAAGATCTAAACTTCCCAAGTTTGATCGATTGAGGATTGACTGCATTCAAGAAGAGTCGAGACTAACAGCAAGGGGAATTGGTCAAAGTTCAAAGAATGAAGAAATAAAAGTTCTTGCCTCTCATTCATCGAACAAAGGAAAAGGCTTTAAGAAAGGGTTCTTCAAGAGGAATCGAGAGAATGGAAATGATGGTGCTCCTGCCTTCAAAAGGAAACGAGACATGTCCAAGATTCAATGTTTTCGTTGTGATAAGTATGGTCACTTTGCAAAGGATTGTCCTCAAAGACCTAAGCAACAAGTTGCCACTGCAAATGTTGAAGAAATCGCTCCACAGAAGGACTCCAGTGATTATCTGTTCTATTCAGCCTTGTCAAGCAATGTTTCTACCGACGCCAACACTTCGTTGATTGATAGTGGTGCTTCTAGGCACATCACCGGTTTTAGGGGTCACCTTTCAAACTTAGTGGAGAGCAACTCTAGTGATCAAGTCGTTATTGGAGATGATGCCAAATATTCTGTGAAAGGAATTGGAAACTCCACTCTTCACTTGGATTCTGGGATTTCATTGGAGTTGAATGATGTACTGTTCGTTCCAGGGATAAAGAGGAATCTTGTCTCAATTTCAGCATTGGAAGACAAGGGTTATCAAGTTGCCTTCTCTAAAGGCAAAGTTCTTATATGGGCAAAGAACTCCAGTTTCAAAACTGCTCAAGTGATTGGAGTTAGACATGAATGTCTCTACAGGCTATGCACTCGTCCTCTTCAAGCGCTTGTGCATGACAGCTCCAGCGTGTGTGATCTTTGGCATCGAAGATTGGCTCACATTCACTTTCGTGCTCAACCTATCATGGAGAAGATGGTCACTGGTCTTCCACAATTCAATCAAGAACACGAAGGTACATGCAAGGGATGTGCCCTAGGCAAGAACACAAAAGGTACGTTTCATTCTAGTGAAAGTAGATCTAAATGTATTCTTGATCTCATTCATTCTGATTTGTGTGGTCCAATGTCTATTGCATCATCTAGTGGTTTCTTGTATTATATTATTTTTATTGATGATTACTCTAGAAAGACTTGGATTTATTTCTTGAGATCTAAAAAATCTGAAGAAGTATTAGAAAGATTCAGAGAATTCAAGGCACAGGTTGAAAACCTGTCTGGAAAAAGGATCAAGGTATTGAGATCCGATAATGGTGGAGAATACACCTCTGGCACATTTCGAGATTTTTGTATTGACGCAGGGATTAAGAGGGAGTTCAGTGTTCCCTATAATCCACAACAAAATGGTATTGCTGAAAGAAAGAATAGGTCTATCGTGGAAACAATGAAAGCTATGATCCATGATCAAGTCCTGCAAATCTCTCTTTGGGCTAAAGCATCGAGGATAGCCGTCTATGTTCAAAACAGGAGTCCCCACAGGATCTTAGAGAATAAAACTCTTGAAGAAGCATTCTTAGAGGTGAAACCTGAAGTTAGTCATTTGAGGATCTTTGGTTGTCCAGTCTATATTCATATTCCAAAAGAAAAGAGAACAAGCTAGAACCTTCTGGGAAGAAAGGAATTCTTGTAGGATACAATGAGACATTAAAAGCTTACAGGATATACATACCAGGACAAAAGTCTATTGAGATTAGTAGAGATGTCACATTTGAGGAAGATGTTGCTTTCAGAAGGTCCAAGGGCACTCCTATGGAGATTGATGAAGAAGAACCTCCTCAAGATATGGAAGTTGACCATATTCCAGAGAACCTGAAGGAGGCTCCAGAACCTAAAAAAGATGTTGATCCAGTTGAACCCTTGGATCCTACTGATGGGCCCCTAGATATTGTGATTGGAAAGAAAAGACCTCTTTGGGCTTGTAGGACAATGTAGGAAGTAGAAAGTTTTGCAGCTCCAAGAGGAGCTTTCAGAGAAAGCAAGAGACCTCACAAGTTCTGTAGTTATGTCGCCTTGATGAGTCAGATTATTGAGTCAGAGCCTTCAAGTGTTGATGAAGCTTCTAGTCAACAAGTATGGAAAGATGCCATGTCTGAGGAATATCAGTCCATACTTAAGAATGATGTTTGGGATATAGTTCTTAGACCCAATGGCAAATCTGTGGTGTCTTCTAAGTGGCTCTTCAAGATCAAGCATGCAACTGATGGGAGCATTGAGAAGCATAAGGCAAGATTTGTGGCTAGAGGGTTCTCACAGAAAGAGGGAGTTGACTATGAAGAAACCTTTGCTCTTGTGGCTCGATATACATCTGTCAGAACCATCATTGCTATTGCTGCATCTAGAGGATGGAAGATTCACCAAATGGATGTAAAGACAACTTTTCTAAATGGTGTAATAGAAGAAGAGGTTTACTTTGAGCAACCTGAAGGATTTGAGGTACATGAAAAGGAGTCTCATGTTTGTAGTCTCATGTTTGTAAGCTGAAGAAGGCCTTGTATGGTCTTAAGCAAGCTCCTCGCACCTGGTATGAAAGGATTGATCAGTATCTATCAAGCCTGGGCTTCTCAAAGAATGATGCATATTCTAACCTCTACTTTAAGGTAGTAAAGGGTGAGGCTTTGATTCTGGTTTTATATGTTGATGATCTAATTATCACTGGTGAAGAACATCTAATTCTAAAATGCAAGAAGGAATTAGCTTCAGAGTTTGAGATGAAGAATCTAGGTCTTATGCATTACTTTCTTTGCTTAGAAGTTTGGCAAAAGTTAGATGAGATGATTATAAGTCAAGGCAAGTATACTGTTGACATTCTCAAAAGGTTTGGTATGATTGACAACAAACCTATGTCTACACCCATGGAGACTAATCTAGATAAGTTGAAAGAGGCTGCAGCTAGTTCAGAACCAGTGGATTCTACGATGTATAGACAATTGATTGGTTCATTAATGTATCTAGTTAACACTAGACCTGACATCTGCTATGCAGTAAGTGCACTTAGCCAGTTTATGTGTGAATCAAGACAAATACATCTTGTAGCAGCTAAACATATCTTGAGATATTTATGTGGCACAATTGGATATGGGTTGAGATATTCTTCAGGTGTGGATTTAGAGCTGCATGGTTTTACTGATTCTGATTGGGCAGGATGTGTCTCAAATCGGAAAAGTAACTCTGGTTGTTGCTTCAGTTTGGGGACTGCTATGATTTCTTGGTGTAGCAGGAAACAGTCTTCAGTGGCCTTGAGTACAACTGAGGCAGAGTATATAGCAGCTTGTGTGGTAGCTCGTGAGGCAGTGTGGCTTCGTAAGCTCCTTGCAGGATTGTTTGGACAATCAATGGAGCCTACTATTATACACTGTGATAATCAAAGCTGTGTAAAACTTTCTGTCAATCCCGTGTTTCATGACAGAACAAAACATGTTGAGATCAAGTACCACTATATTAGAGATATGGTACAAAGGAAAGCTATACAGTTGAGGTATATCAGCACTGAAGAGCAAACGATAGACATTCTCACCAAGCCTCTCGCCAGGATTAAGTTTGTGTACTTCTGAGAGAAACTTGGTATGGTGGAGAATGCAGCCTTAACTGAGAAAGAGTGTCAGTATCAGTGATCCTTATTTGATAATGCAATTCTCTACTGAGAGAGAGTTGAGGTGAAAGCCCTTGATAATGCAATTCTCTATTGAGAGAGAGTTGAGGTGAAAGACCTTGATAATGCAATTCTCGATTGAGAGAGATTTGAGGTGAAAGCCCTTGTTTCCACCCTCTGGGAGAGCTATGGTGGATGTCATGTGTGTGACTCCATGACAGCATCACGTGAGGGAATCCGTGATGATTTTATTTGTGCTTGTGTATCACCCTCTTGGAGAGCCATGGTGAAAGTCACATTGAGGTGACAACATCACATTAAGTGATGAGCACTTGTTCTTACCATCTGTGGAGGTAGCCACAATGGTTGATATCACATTGAGGTGATATTCTATTTTGTTTTCATTCTGATATGATGTGTCTTGTGCAGGTGGAAGTTCATCCCTAGCTGAGAAGGAGTGTTGATGTTATAGCAGCTATGGTCTACACTTCATTGCACGAATTCCAAGAAGAAAGAGCAAATTAAATGTGTAGCCATTCGTCTATTTAATTTATATCAAACAATAAACATAAAAGAATAAAGGGCCGACCCTATTGATTCACATTTATCTATTATTGTTTGGGCCGACCTCATTTGTATTTTATCTTTTATTATGTTTCTCTAAAGAGGTCGACCTAAGTGAAGAGGCGCCTTGTGTTGTATAAGTACAAGGTCATTTTGTCATTGTAAGACATTTGATTTCAAGCAAGTTCGCATTATTCTTCAAGAGCGGAATTCGCACTTCTTAGCAGCAGTCTGATTTCAAGGAAGAATATATTCATTTGTATCTTGTGCGTCTAGGAGAGGTGCGACCTCATTACATTCATTATTGGCCATTGCTGGGCCTGAGTTGTAAGCAGATTTCTGCCATTGTTCTATATTACAGAAGAGATTCATTTGCTGGGTTTTTCTCCCTCAAGAGGAGGGTTTTCCCAGGATATCTTTGTGTGTTCATTGTTTTATGTGTTGCAATTCTTTTAAGTGCTTTCATTATTCAATCTGATCTAAGAAAAACTAACATATCTCACCTTAGGTTGAAATCTAGAACTAAAGAGATATGCAAAATTGATCCTCCCTAGGACCTCAATGAGTTACTAGGTCATAACTAAGCACAATTAATTATACACATTCATTATTCCTTAACAATCTTATTCTTGAACAAATTAAGATTAATGACATGTGCATGTTTAATTCACTAAGAACTAATCATATCCCTTTTCTATTATGAGATTAATCTATTGTAAATCAAATCAATCAATGCATTGTTGGTGTTTCAATTCGCACCTTTGGTATGTGAATTAGAAACGAACAGCTATGCACAGATAAACTGCTCTTCGAATTAGGAGGGGAAGCTCCTTCTTTGCTGATGTTGCTTAAAGAAAGTAAACTAAAACTAATTTGCCAATCTTTTTGTTCAGCTAAGAGCACAAGATTATAAAACTCAAGCACCGTAGCTGAGATTTTATCTTTTAGAAGTTCAACTACGACTAAGCCTACTCTAATGACGTTTCTAACTACTCAAGTAAATGCAGAGCACGAGAGTTAGAAATGAACAAGGAATGATTTTTTGACATAGATACTTAAATGAACTTTCTTCCAACGCACATCTACTTACTTTCAATGCAAGCTGAAATAGAGATCATATAAGCATAACACATAAAACAGAAATCTGAGACATTCTATCAAGGCAACAAAGTAGGCATGAGACTTTATTTTCTCAAATCTCAAGTAACAAAGATTACACTTCTGGGACAGCAGGATTGTAGCAAAATAGGCTTACAATTTAGCAATCAACCAGAATACATTTACACAAGACACAGGAATTGAACAATAACTTGTAGCTAAAAGAGGCATACAAGCTTGCTCTTACACTAAGTGAACAATACTAAACAATAACAATTTGCAGGCAAAATAGGCTCAACAATTTGCTATCACAATAAAAATGGGCAAGGCTGCCCTTATTTATACACAAGCAAAGGAGTAGGGAACCCTAAAATCTCCTTGCTTTTACAACTAAGACTTGCCAACATGCAAGCGTTATTTCTATAAATAAAACAAGATACGCATCTAACAACCTATGAAAGCATAAAATAGGGAAAGTGCCAACTATTACAACTTGTTTTCTTTTCTCTTTCAAAGAATGGATAAGCTTGAGACAAGAATAGAAAGAAAGCATGGGATAAGAATGGAAAGAAAGCGTGGAGAAAGCTGCTGCTTCATTGTTGCTTTAAATCTCAACCACATCCGCCAAAAATATGGAAACTGCATCTCTATCATGAGCATCAATACTATCTAAGGCAATATTCTGCTTTTCTAGGATTCCCTAGCCTTCTGCAATTGAACTTGAGAGATTTTTGACATCTTCAGCTTCTTTATCAAATCTTGCTAATCTTGACGGCTTTGCAACTGGAGTGATGACCTTTTATAAATATATCCTCTTGCTTCAGCATATCTTTCGCAAGTTTTATGTTTTTGACACTTCTTCTGATTTTCAAACGAAAGAGTACTGTACAATTCTTTTCCGATACTTGTCCCTTTTCTCATATCATACCTTTTCACGCTCTTCAACTATGATGATGAAGTTTTTTGTCCATGGTGGTGTTTGAAAAGCACTTCTCAACATCGTCTGGCCTGAGGCTGCAAGATACGATACTGGTTGGTTTTGAATCCCATGGGAGAGTCTTGCATGCTGAAAAACTTGAATTTTGACAGTAAACTCAACTATGTTCGAACACCTTTTGTGCAAATGGCCGAAAATTGAAGGCTGATTTCTCTTGAAAAAACAGTTTTCTTGAAAAAAGCTAGGACTTGGGTTTTGTAGAAAACTTCATTTTAAGAAGACCCAAATCGTTCGTTTTGGAAAATACTGAAGGCTGGTCAAAAAAGCAAAAACCCTAAAATTCTAGGATATAAAGAATCGAGAAACAAATAAATAAATAAAATACATATAAGGATGTTGGCAATATAATCATAATTATAATAATCCAAAGATAATGTTATAATTACCAAATATAAATATAAACAAATAAAATAATAATACGAATGAATATAGTAATCTTTATCATCATTGTAATATTATAATAACACAAAACAAAACTAATTAATATTTTTAATTTATATTCACAAAAGTAAATGAATCAATACTAATAATAATAACCATGTCTCAAATAAAGGAATAAATATTAATATTTATATCCCACAACAATATTTATTTCTTATATAAATTAAAAATACTAAAAGCAATCTATCCCCAATCACTATTGTCAAGACAAACACATCGGATTAAGACTAGGCAGCGATTTATTGCCCAAGCGAATTATAGTCCAAGTGATGGTAATTGTCTTATGCGGCGATTCAATTAACATAAGTCTTAGCAAGGTATCGGTCTTGTTATACCCAAAATGAAATTTTTGGCATTTTGCTTAAATTGAGCTAAACAACGTAAAAATGCCATCGAAAGTATGTTTTAGGTCAAACCAAATATGAAATCTTTGTGGGTTTCTGTCAAGGAACCTATGGTTACAATTCTAAAAAAATGAAAATTAGGGTTTTACACCCCTATTTTTATGGAAACCCTAAAAAATAGGACCTTCCCGGAAATGATTGAAAATAATTCTGATAGGATTAATTGCCTTCACGATCACACTGATCAAGTCAGAATTATCAAAAATTATGTTTTACTCAGGTGGGTCTATTTCTATTTTTCAGAAAAAAAGCTAGGAGCTCCGCAGCCATTAATGGCAGATTGGCCAGTACCAAGTGCTGAAAGCTAAACCTCAAAAGCTTCAACCAAGAAGCTATGGCGAAAAAGGATGAAAAGATGTTTCAACGAAGGAGATACTCAAAACGGAAAAGGCCAAAATTTGGCTAAGTCTGGAAGATGGACGTTTTGTCTACCAAGGCAAAACAGAGTCTACAAGGTAAAAAAGCACCCCTCTTGAAGAAAGACGCCCTTGGATCTCAGAGGACAAATAAAATCATTTGGCATTGTCAAAACATTCATCCTCTTCACTTTCATACTGGTTCGACAACGAAACAATCAGCAAGATCATTTGATTCAGGGATCATTGACCAACCGTCAGCGAAGTATGGAGGATCCATCGACGACAGAAATGCCAAATCAAAGAGCTTCAAGGTAAAAACGCCCCTGCTAGCCAGGGGTGCCCCTCAGTTGCAGGCACCAGATGAATCCATAAGCAACAACTCTATATAGGTTATCTTTCCAGCTTCCTCCCAGCTACGTGATCAAATCGACAGCAGGTCCATAAGACACACCAGATGATCACGAGATGAGATCAAGCAGGAAAAGCCAAATTTGAAGAACTGGAAAGATAAGCCAGAAAATGGCTAAGGCATGGCTAAAAGCGCCCCTCTCAAGGAAAGGTGCCCTTTCCTGAAGGCATCCGGATTCAGCCAGAATCTTCACTGCCTCCCAGGATGACCTTCTCAGCTATGACCTATCTCGTCAGCGAGACTATCAGCAAGAACTTCCGACAAATCAATCAACTGATGGAGGAGGTCAAAGACTGGCAGTCCACAGCCAAGATGAAACCAAGCAAAAGCTAAACCAGGGGCGCCCTTTAGTTTGAAGGCCCAAAACTTGCCAGCTTCAATTGAGAAGTTAGGCATCGTGAACAAGATTGAACTGGCTACCCGATGCATCGTCAAGCAGAATCATCTGATTCATCAAACATCAGGAACGTCAGATCAAAGCAAAGAGGGTCTGAAAAGTTCAAAACGAAGAACAAGTCAGTGAAAATTGACTAAGGCATTGTCAAAAGCGCCCCTTTCAAGGAAAGGCGCCCTTCTTTCTGGAGACCTTAACTCAGTTTTCTGAGTTAATCTCTCCCAGGCATATCTAATCATACTGATCTTGCCTCGACAACAGAACTACCGGACACTGCTTGAGATCAACTGAGCAACCTGAATCAAAGATCAAACGGGAGCACTTCAGCTTGCAAAATGAACAAAAAATGATCAACTTCAAGAATGGACGCCTAAAATGAGTCAAAGGAAAAGTGTTGACTTGAGTTAGCAAATTTGGAGCCAAAAAGAGACCAAACACTCCACAATCAGTGGAAATCATCTTTTGGAACTCCAAATCAGGCTTGAATGATGAATTATCTTCCATACTTTGTGGATCTTAACCCTAATTGCCTTATATTCATGCTAGGCGTCCCTTTCCTGATTATTCTTTTTGCAGGTTGAAGGATAAAACATCAAGTAGCTCCCAAGAACATGTTTTCAAGATCTGGCAGGGGTGTTGAACGGATCTTCAATATTTTTGAAGATCATTGGCAGTAAAAGCATTCTTCTCCCAAGATTGCTTCCAGAGACAGATTATTGCAAAGTGGCAGTTTACAACTTCCAATCCATCTTCTGTCTACTTCCTCTACTTCTGTCTATATTTTTTTTGCATGTCACAGGAAACGACAGATTATCATAGATCTGGCCAACTGGGTATGATCAACACAACTTTTTCAACAAAACCCACATGGTAGATTTTTCCAGAAAAAGTAGCCCTACTGCCCCTATTTTTTAGGGTTTTCGAAAAAAGTCATAATATTGAAAAACAAACAAATTGGGTTTGTTTGGCTTTGAAGCACGAACAAAACCCATGTGTTAGATTTTTTCGAGAAAAATCACTTTCTGGTGCCCCTGCTGCCTCTGCCACCAAAAGGCTCTTGCATGTCAAAGAAAAACTCATTTTTTCGAATTTCTGACGATTTGGGTCTGTTTAGAAAATCATTTTTAACGAAACCCATGTCTCAGAATTTTTCGTAAAAACTACCCCTGGCGAGGCTATTTTTAGCAGTTCCAGAAAAGTGTCAGAACAGGGTCAAATGCCCAGTCAATATTCAAGGTTTTCAAAATGTAGTACTCTCAGGTACAAAACAAGACCAAAACGGTCTTATACCATGATTACCTGAAAACGACTGACACAGACAGAAAAATCCAGAGGTCAGTTCTGAGGACTTGGAGGGCATGAATCAAATCACATTGCAGAACATTGAAGAATCCGGTTTGTTTCAAACAGCATCTATTCCAATCACCTTACAAAGCATCGAGCTTGTAACTACTTGCACAAAGCATTACAACCCGACTATAAGAGAGATTCTGTCAGTAGACGGGAGGGTGATTTGCAGCTTGAAGCCGGTGGACATAGAGACTTTTTTTGTAATTCCACCATGCCCTACCAAGAAGGTCATATCAGTGACAGAATGCGAAAAGGAATTCGAGGTTTCGAAGGATGAGTGTTCGCTTATAATGGCTGAACATTGGCTGAAAACAAAGAAAACTAGCTTGCCCAGATTGGTTGGTAGAGGAGAATTCAAAGATGAGTACAGAGTGCTAATCACCCTACTCAGCAGAGTCACTGGACAAGAGAAGGGAAAATCCTTCCAGCCGTGGATGTTCTACATTATTGGCAAGATAATCAGCAGGAAAGAATGTTACAACTGGGCCTCCCTGATTAGTGACACACTCCACCAACAATTCACCGGGTTTCTAGAAGAGCACCGTTTCCACATGTGTTCATACCTGGTCTACTTGATAGCCTTCCAAGGCGATTTCAGAACATTAAACACTGTGGGAACCCTGGGTGTGCAAAAGGTACAAGAATACTTTCCTCGCTTGGAGTTCACTCTAGCGGAAAGACATTTCAAAAAGATAAATGACCTTTTTACTATGCACACTGTGCACGAGCTAGACCATGAGATGCACGAGCTAGACCATGAGATGCACGTGCGTATTTCACCAGCAGCTAAGGCAACAATGGTGGACTAGGTGGATTGGTTCATCCAATTCCCCACTTTCACCTACATACGCGTGTATGGCTACAATGGCCACCCCGCCATGATGCCACGCTACCCCTTAGATAGGGTAGTGTTCATGGAATTCCTGAGGCAATTGGCCGAGGTTCACTCTTACCTTCGCATAAAGAAAAAGATTGTTGCAAACTTTCCTTTTCAAATGGGACTCTACAGATGTAGGACTACAGCTGATGCAAGGTTGATAAGCCAGGAAATAGTGAGATTTAATCTCAAGTACCTCATCGACGGGAGGCCATCCTATGATCCCAGAGGCATCTTCCCAGCTCACCTAGAGCAAAGATCATCACATGAACCTTTCATGGAAGATTTTTGGGTCAACTGCGAGGATGAGTTCGAAGTGAGAAGAAGGAACCATAGCAGATTCAAGCTCTCGCAGATTGCAGAATTCATGTCAGAAGACATCAAGGGCTTATTTGAGGACGAAGAAGAAGTCATTCTTTCTTCCTTCTTCACGGGTCTAGTGGATTCACAACCACTCGGCAAAGTAGACTGGTATGCGAAAGAGAGTACGTCTATTGAGGAAAGAACGGGTAGAGTAGTTCGACACAGTCAACTCTACCTGGACAGTAAAAGGACAAGGAAGGTAGTACTTCCCCGATCAGAGCCGCCAGCGGTTCAGTTTACATTACCTTCCACGTCTAGGAGGAAACCCAGACAGAAGAAGATGAGCTTTCCTCCAGAAGGAATGCGGATGTCAGGGAGCACATGGGGGAGAAAAGGAATTGCCAGCACAAGCCGACAAGAGGTACAGGTGGAGACAGCCACCAATTTACCTGAGACAGTTGAGACCGCTGCAACTACACAAGAACCAGTGATTGAAATAATCGCTGAAGAGATGGAAACCATTGTAGAAGAAGTTGCAGCAGAAGCGGTGCCAGTAATAGAAACAGAGCCACCAACTTCACCACCATCACAGAGGTCGTAGAGTCCTATTGATTTGGACTCGCCACCACGGGGCATTGCCACGACACAATCTCGTTCTTCTAGCATTCAGGGGGCCTATGTTCCTCCTCCCAGCGATGCTAGCCAAGATTCTATCTGGCTAGAAAGCTCGCTTGGGAGGAAGAGGGAGAGACCTTCTTATCAGCTTGACTTCTCTGAATTCCATCATGTCCCACAAGACATGCCGGCAAAGAAGTTGAAGAAGCAGACACATGTAGAAAAGAATGCAGAGAACGAGGTTATCATAGAGACTGTTGCCCCACTTGAAGACAAAGATATACATAATGTGAGGGTTGAGGATTTCACACTTTCAAAGGTGAACCTTGGAAAGACCACTTGACAGGTGGAGGCAGACCTTCTCGGAATCGCCTCAGCAAGTGTCAAAGAAAGGATGACAAAAGATGGACAAGACAAAACAGCCTTGAAGGCTGAAATCCGTTAGCTAAAGTTGTACATTTCTAGTTTGATACATGACACTCCAAACTCCTCGGCCTTGCCTCAAGGACTGTTGGATCTCCCAGCTGAAAGAAACCATCATCAGTTGATTACATATGGCAAACACTTGAGACGTCAAGTGGATGAGTTTGTCGTCAAAGGACGGTGTGTGTTGACAGAAGCATATCAGCTGAGAGACAGGGCACATGGACTTAGATCAGAAATCCAGAAGTCAGATGTAAAGGCAGCTCAAGAGAGGCTGAGAGAGGAGGCGACAGTTGCTGATTTGCAACAAGTATATGAATCAGTTACGACCAAAAAAAATAAACACCATCTCTTTGGGTGGAAAGAACAGGTGGCATACAAGGTGAGAGCCTATGATGCCAACTCTGTGGAGCTGATTGACTATAGACGCTTCATCACCAATATTATCAACTTCGCAAGAATGTTGGTAATATCCTTCCCTGAGTTAGAATATCAGCGGGAAGGAGGAGAATATGTGGAACTTGAAACAGTGTAGACACGATTCCAGGATGTCATCCGATCTTCATTCCTTGAAGATCCCAATGGCTGCAAATTAGCCAAAATTGCAGCCATGTCTGTCCAGTTAGATGAAGCAGCTGCCCAATGCATAACCTATCATCAGCAACTTGCAACGGGTGAAGAAATGCTTAGACGCCACATAGTCATTTTGAAAAGCATTAATTGCCCGAGGACCGAAGAGGTCAATGACTGGATAGAGACTTTGTTGACCAGTGGTGAAGAGGTGTAAAGCACCAAGAAAAGACGTCCTACCCTCCAAATAGCATTAATGATGACTGAAGTCAACTTGATGCCCCTTTCCAAGTTGACTCCATATCTCCACGGATCATGCATGTCAGATACCACTAATCTAGGATGTCTATTTGACTCCCACGATTTGTGGATCTCAGATCTCCTCAAAAGGTGGATGTCTATTTGGAGATACATTTGTAACATAAATTCACTTTTAGTTAGGTGTCAGTCAACTGAGGTAGATTTCCAGTTAACTGTTTGCTCACCTACTTTTAGACATAGAATAATATCTTGCTGATTGGCAAGAACTGTTTGTTAATTCAAGGAGATTTTAGGGTTGCCTACTCCTTTGAGTTTCTATAAATAAGAGCCTTAGGTTCTTTATTTGTTTAACCTTTATTTGCTAGCAAAATTGCTGCGCCACTGTTGCCAGAGTTCGCTTGTTTATATCTGTTCACTCTTGGATGAGAGTTCGTTGGTTGATCGCAATTGTGCATGATTTCGTGCCTTTGCTGTCCCGACCTTTGTAATTCTTTGAAGAACCTTGAAGAAATAAATCAGATGGTGCAAGCTTGATTGATCTAATTATTTGAGTTATTCAAAGTCTTGTTTTTAAATAGTGCATTGTTTCAATCTCCTCCTTGGACAGGTGTCGTCGCCTCCTTGGATATTTTGTCATCGATCATTATCGTTTGATGTTGTTTAATGATCTCTCTTGCAGCCTAGACTTTGGACAGGTGTCGTCACCTCCTCGGGAATCCTGTTAGAAAGGCCATCGTTCCTTGTTGTTTCCAGTGAGCTGCTTCCAAGCCTATACCTCGGATAGGGGTTCCTCCTCCTTGGCAAGTCTCAGATCCAGTTTACCGTAACGAGTGTTTGCTTGTATCGAGCCCTATCTTGGTATATATCCGAAGGTTCAGAGCCTCGGTCATATTCCATTGAGACGGAGGATTCAAGTGATCCAACCATACCATTTCGCTCCTACGCCCTCATGCTCTGTTTATCTTGAGGAGGTAGGATAGTCTAGAAGGAAGTTAGTCATAGTTAAGATCTGCGGAAACCAGAGAAAAAGCTTAGCTATGGCGCATTGGTTTATGCACCCTTGTGTCCTGCCGCTGAGTAAAAAAGATAGGAAATCTTAGTACACCCCTTTTTTACAGTAGAAAATCAGCAAAGAGAGATCTTCTTCTCTATAATCCGAAGAGCATGTACTAACACACTTGCAATAGCTGTCCGTTTCCAATAAGCACTCCAGAGGTGCTAATTGAAATGCCAACAGGTCCCTAATGTCAGCAACTTAAGAGACACAACCACTCAAAAGTTACCACCACTGAAAGGGTGCAACCTCTCACCCAATCGGAGGGTATTTAAGGGGATACATAAACAGCCAAAAAGGCATGGGGAGCATATGGGAGTCAATTTCCAAAATATATCTGCATTCATGGAGTCTTAAGTAATATAATTTAATTAGATTTTAAGCAGAGTATATAATAAGAATCAAATGGAATGGTTAGGAAAAAAGACAGAAAAGAATACCACAGCCAAGGAATCGTGTGGAGAGGATAAGACAATAGGAGGATATGTGAAATATTAAGAGCATATCTTCATCCGATAATATTGGAAAATCAGAGATTACGGTAATGTTACTCTTTATTGTGAAGGAGATAATATTAGGAGCATAATATCATTTAGAATATCATTACGTAGTGTTCTACTTTATTGTGAATAAGGTAATTCTTTATTCTGAATAAAATAATGTTAGCTGCATAATATTATTATTTGGAATATCTGTATGATGTGTTACTCCTTATTAGGAATAAGATAAGATTAGATGCATGATGTTATTTAGAATATCTTGAGGATAATATCATTTCATTATTAGGAATAAGAGAATATTAGATGCATAATATTATCATTATGGTAATGTCATAAATAAGATAATGTTAGGATGCTTATAAATATATATTGTGATTCATATATATAGCATAAGTGAATTTCACATATAGAAATAAATGGATGTTATTTGTCTAGCCACAATAATATTGCTTACAACAATTATTGTGTCTTATTGAGCTTTTATGACTTTACCTTGAAGAATAGACTTCGGGCCAAAATTCCCTTTCGCTAATGCTCACCAAGGAGAGGATGGTTGTGGAGGGAAAGGCTGGTAATTCGATCCCATGATGGATGCGCCCAATACGGGTAGGAAACCTCGAGGGAATCCACTTGGAGATTGGTCAAGCACCCTCGGCATTGTAAGGTGTTCCTCCGCCAATGGGATTAGGGAAGAGGAAACAAGGCAAAAATCTATTCTGATCAAGAGTATTAAGTCATATCAGATTATGTTAGTTATGCACTAGTTGATAATAATGCATTTCATTTATCTTATTCCATCAATCTTTCATTGCTCCTTATCAAACAATCTTTAAAATCAAAATTTTAATCTGTGCATTTTATGTCTCTAATCTGAGGACATTACAAAAGCTGAGAGTTTTGTGCAGAATCACGTTCTATGTGGACCCAGTTGATCAGTTTTCGAAAATATTGAAGATTTCTTGGACATGCAAGAAAAAAAGTAGGTTCTTGAAAGTTGAAAAATTATTCGAAGTTGTAGAGAATCAAGAATTGAGTTGACCTAGATTGTTGGAAATTGAAAATATTGACCCCCTTCTTTTGAAAATCGATGCCTTGGAGAAATAAAGTATGAAAAAGCGAGCTCCTTTGTGTGCTGATCCGGAAAATATGAAGAATTGTGAAAAAGCACTACGTTTTGGCTCTCGAATCTTGAAAAGAATAAAATTTTATGTCTCCTCCTCTCTTGCTCTTGGATGCCAACCTGCAAAAAGTGAATAATGAAATCCAAAGCCTTCTTAAATAAGTTTTGAGGATAAATAAAACGCTTTATTCTCTGCTTTAAAAAATTCAAAACCAATCCTGAGCAGGCTCGTTGAACTTGGACACTTTTTATTGATTCATGATAAAAATTGAAAAATTTACTAAGGCATTCAGCCTTGGGCGCCCTTCTTGGCTTGGATCGCTTTTCCTCTCCAGACAGTCCTTTTTTCACCATTTTCAAGATTTTGCTTGATTCTAACCTCAGTTTGACTTTGAATTCCAATGCTAGGTTGATGCTACGAACTAGCCAACTGATCCATTGCGGAGCCTGAGTGAATTTGAAGAGATTATCTTGGAGGCAACTTTGGGTAAAAACTTCATTTGGCCCTTCAAAATCATGGGCACGCCTGGATATCTGGGGCACTCATGGCTTCCAATGTTAAGCCACATTTTGACATCCTTCAACTTCTGTGTTTTCCTCACCTTCAAATGATTTTGCGATTTCGGGAGCTAGATTGACCCGATTGACTGGATGTTAGATTTTCTGAATAGCTTTATGAATTTTGAGGAGAGTCTTCTAGAGATGATATATTCTAAAAACTGATTTCAGGGCCTCAAAAGTCTTGGTGCCCCTGGCTAGCTGGGGCACCTTTATTATCCAGACTTAGTCTCTTTTTTGGATTTGCAACTTTTACACTTTCTTTTTGATCTTCTGATGAATTCTCATTTCTGGATGATCAGGTCCGACGAACTGATGGCTGGACTCGTTGAATAGCTCAGAGGATTCTTAAGGGGGTCTCGTGGGAATGATATTTCCTGAAAGCTTGTTACATCCCAAATTATGAGGTTACTATTTACTATTACTATATAGGGTAAATGGGAATGTAATGTCAATTTTGGAGATGAATTAATGATGCTTGTACCTTGTTATCAATGTGTATGTTATTTCATTTGATGTTATTCAGGGTGAAATACTGCATATATGTGAATAGATGGTTATTGAAGTATTGTTATTCTAACTTTAAAGATTTTATATATATGCTACTTATTGTTGTGAACAAAGGACTGCTAAGGTATGTGCTAGTGGTTGCAGGTAAATGTTCATTCTCCAGGGGGAGGGGAAGTATCAATCGGGAGAGGAGCTTGGTCGGGTAACCAGTAAAGTAAACTATCTGAGCATACACACACGTCACCTTAGATTGAGTGAACTGAGTCAATTTGTGTGGGTTTTAGGTAAGTCATCCATAGCTTGCATAATTGCAATACAAGCTTTGCTTACTTCCACATGCTTTGTGAGTGGTGTTTATCTATGTATCTGTTTTGTGGTATTACGATCATTATGATGGTAACGTAAATGGGGAGTGGACATATATACATATATATAGTATATGCATGTATCCATATGTATATACATATCGATACATGCATATGTTGGCAGACGGATATGCTCATACGGATGCATCAATACGGTATACTACATATACGTGCACATAGAGGAATATATACAGACATATATACATGTATATAAGCACACAACCTATATTATGTGAATATTAATAATATTATATTATTATTGCCTTATGAATTTACACACACACACACACACATATATATATATGTATAAATATATCAGACGTATGTTGACTAGCTCACGATATATATATATATTTCATATTAAAATCTCATAGTTGAAAATCGAATTATTTTCCATATTCAATTAAATATTAATCTTTTAACTATGGGAATCGGGTTATATCATATTCAATTGAAAATTAATCACCAAACTATGGAAATCGAATAATTTTTGGATCATTTAAATATTTACATTGCAATTTATGGAAATCGAACAGTTTCCATTTCTTTAAATATTTATATTGGAACTTTGGAAAAATGAATTAATCACATATCAATCTTATGAAAGTCAAAATATTTCCATTGCTATCTTTTGAACTTTAAAACAAATAAACATTTGAATCGATAAAATATATTGATTGTCTTGGCAAACAAAATATGAAATAAACGACATGGGGAAATCGCGCGCCCTGTATCATCCGCGCTATGACCAAGTCTCTGGTAAAATCCAACACAGCTACAAACTGGCAATGTGTTTCCATTTCTGTAATGGAATTTTTCTCTGTATATATCTTAATCCGCTATTTCCTGTAGACTAGCGCCTCAAACTTGTAGGTGTCGATTGACACCATTTTCAACATGTGATTATGAAATAGTCTCCTTTCTGTTGTCAATCAATGGAAGTCGACTCACCTCATTGAAACTGAGTATGGGATTAAAATCACACCACATATTGGGTTGAATTATTCAAATTACAGTGCTGGAAAATTACATGCCTTATTAGAAGGAATTCGATGGGGGCTAGGGCTTTATAAATAGCCGCCCAATTCTTCATTCTTCACTACTTACCTTTTGTTTACTTATCTTTTTGGAGAGCAATCATTCAACTTTTTGAGAATTCACCATATTTTCTATAGACGTTTTATTCTGAGAATCGAGTTTAGTTTATTACTTCCATTTTCCATTATTGAATTACTAGAGCTTCATATATATTATCAGCTGCAACCATTACCAGTCTGATTATCCCTTTCTAAGTGTTTATTTCTGTGTGAGGAAAGTAGAGTTTTTGAGAGGGAATTGTCTACTGTTTGGAGGCGCTGGAATTTGCTGTGAGTGTAGGCTGAGTCACCATCATTTGAGGAAAAACTAACTACAGGCATGGGATATTCTTCTCCTATCCATTTCTATGAATATTCTCATGAATACTTCTGAAATTGTATTTGCTGTTTGTGCATAGATAGTGAATTACTTCATGAAATGTACTACTGTTTGTGCATAGGAAGTAACTTCTTTATGAACTGTATATTTGTTTGTGCCTAGGAATTGAAATGTTTAAGGATAAAAAAGGCATACTAGTGGTAATCTGCATTGTTTGTAATTATCTCCAAAATAGGAGAATGCTGGTTGCTTAGCTTTTATTCTATTAGGCATGATGAAATGAAATGAGTCATTAAGGTACACTAGCCAAGTTATTAAGTTAATTAGGAAAGTTGTGTTTACCCTTTAGAGAAGGCTTAGTATACTTTTGTGAGTAGATTGTTTGAAGGTAGGTTATCTGGGATGACGGACTATCCATTGAAGGATATACCTAGCTTGTCTAATTACTTAGTAGATTAGTATGTTGTAGGTTATTTGGGATGACTGACTATACATTGAAGGAGATACCTATGTGTAGTGTAAGATAGTCCTAAGTCAAATTGGCCCTAAGTAGTGTATATGATAGATGACTTCATTTGAAGTACTGAATGAGAACACTTTGGCCAAAGTAGTGAAATGTACAACATGCACTTAGACTGTGTGATGCTTGAGACTACACTGTCAGTTCATCATGATCCTTTATGCATGGTAGTTTAGGATTGTGAAATAGCAAGTTTTAGTTATGTAGGACACAACACTATGCTCAATTGGTTAACAGTATCGGTTACTCTAGCAATCTCTCCGTCGAAGGGAGGGCCATCTATCGAATGATAGATGTGCGGGGGACCACATTATAAGCCCGTGGTTGACGGAAAAGCGCCCGAGTGATGCTTCTCCTCCATAGTAGGCGACTGAAGAACCAAGATTTGAAAGGACGGATTCTTGGACCTTCTTACTACTAATCGTTGTAAAGCTCATTGGAGCTATGTTAGTTAAGGTATATTTTCTTGTTACTTGTACTTGTGAAGTTATTGTAATGAAATGGAATCTTTATTGTAATTTTAATATGATATCTTGTTCATATATTATCAATAAAAGAAATGACTTGTTAGCACGTTTATTTACTCGTTTGATGTAAATTTGGAATTTTTTTATTTTACCGAAGGGTCTGGTTGTTACATGTGGTATCAGAGCTACCAAGTTTTGCACTGAAACCTTTGAACTCATTATGCAACAATGCACAAACCTTATCAAAAGATAATGGTTTAAAGGTTCTTGTGCCACAACGGCAAGAGAAAAGAACTTAGTGAAGTAAAAAGGAAGATAAAATTCTTAGTAATTTGTGTAATTTGGGACTAGTTAAGAGTTATCCCTGGAGAAGGAACTCCTAAACCAACAACTTATGATATTACCTAGGATTGTGGAAGATTATGCAATCAGGTCATGTAGGAAAGTTAGGAAGAATAACTAGTATATACCTTATCCTATAGTATGTTATATGACTCTAAGGAAAAAGAAGGAATGAGAAAACCCCTAAAGAGTCAGGAATTTTTGGATTTAGAGAAAACACTACGAATCTAGGTATATGCAAGTGAGCATTAATTAGATCGAAGAAGGAATTCAACAAAAGAGGTATCCATAAGGGTTGGAGAACTCTTGACATAAACCTAACTCTTACATAAGGATAGGATCTTGCAAGAAAATAAGTTAGTACCTAAGAAAAGAGAAAAGACGGGAATGATTAGAAACGAAGTAATCAACAACGTGGGCATGATTCCACCAACGAAAATCAATAAGTTTATAGGAGTTTTGATTAGGATGTAAAAAAGAGACCAAACAACTTTGGTATCTCTAGAGGATGAGAGAATAGGATTCCAAGCATTGGAATAAAGTCACTTGGAAAGGTGATTATGAGAAAGAAACCTAAAGTGGTAACCAGGTTAGCTTGTAAAGTTGCTGATTATTCATTAAAATCTCCTAATGGATGATCCAAGTTATTGAAATCAATGAGATAGAAAACAACAAAGAATCTAACTTTGGGAAAAGTATATTTAATGTATGCCATTAAGGTAGGAGAAGACAATGGAAAGCCAACGAGATGGAATGACAAATCCTTGCTAAAAGTTCAACTTGAGTAGATTGAAAGTTGTGGAAACACTAAGGGGGGAAGGAAGAGAGAGGATTAATACTCGAAATTAGTACCAATTTTTATCAAGGAAAATTAGATTGAGTTAAAAGATGGAATGCATCTTTGAAAATAATCCAAGGATAGAAGAAATCCACAGAATGGATGTCCTAAGATAAATGGGACTTATCTCCGCAAAACTTATAACCATTATTACATGGAAATTAAAGGTAGCCTGAGATCAAAATAGGTTTTCATTTAGTCAAAGAATAGACTATTATTGGATATAAAAGAACCTATGTATCCAAAAATTTGGAAGATTCAAGAATGGAAACAAGGAAAATAATGTCAGAGTTAGGACATCGGAATGACAAAGGGAATTGTCAGATGAGGATCCACTATAATCTGGAAGAAGAAGCTGCATGGAATGTGGCAAGGTAATGTCTAGTATACCACGAAATGAAGACCAGATGTCATCATTGGTAGGACATGTATACTCTCTTGAGATTCTAGAAGGGAAGTGATAGAACACAAGACAAATCAATTTGTCTATGTTAGTAGAATTGACATAATGTTCTAAGTGGACAAACTCATCAAAGTAGCCAACACTTTTTGGAAACTTGACTTATAGGATTTTGGTCCTAAATAATATATTGTGGGCAAATAGTTGCTTAGTAAACCTATTAGGTTATTTCAGTTTAGCAAATAATGATAGGGTTGTGTAAACCAAGATCATACTATGAAACATTCAGTTGAGTGAATGTGCAATATATTATTATAGTCAAATAAGTGAAAATGGTAGATTAAATCTTGAATGATTTTTAAACTTCAACATTGAAGTTTAGACCATTATATGAAAAGGAAAGGTTGGAAACTCTATTAAGCTAAAATAGGCTTAGAAATAGGGTAAACCATAGACTTGATTGAATGTCAAAAAGGAGTAACAGATCGAAGTGATCAATGAAACTTTGTCAATACAAAGCTTACGTATGAAGCAGTATCGGGATTTGACAGGTGTCCAGGAACAATGTATTCTCGAGATGGACAAGTAATCAAGGGAAAGTACTCTATGGTAACGAAAACGGGTGTGTAAGTGATGGACGAACTCGGTTTATGAGTTGTCTAAAAGTATAAATACAAAAGGAGAAGGATTGGACCCACGATGTAGTGCGCAATACATCGTTATTCCTTTTCTATTTGGATTATACTAAGGATAAATTCATGGGCCAATGAATTCTGATTACTATGTGTTAGGTGTTTTGTATATTTACTATTATTATATTTTGGATGTGTATGTGCAATAAAACTCTTTGGGAGAGTAAGTATGTGTGAGGCATACAAGTTTTCCCTATGCGATAGTGAGGACACTCGAAGCAAGGTCTAGGAAGGACAAGATTGCTACATAGGATGAATGTTTTGTAAATCTTACGTATTTCAAGAATCGTAAGTAAAACTATATTTAACTTTAACTGTATGTTAAAAAGCTATAAGATCATCGGGGACGATGATTCACAAGGGGGGAAGTATGTTACATCCCAAATTATAAGGTTACTATTTACTATTACTATATAGGGTAAATGGGAATGTAATGTGAATTTTGGAGACGAATTAATGATGCTTGTACCTTGTTATCAATATGTATGTTATCTCATTTGACATTGTTTCATTTGATGTTATCTCAAATGATGTTATTCATGGTGAAATACTGCATATATGTGAATAGATGGTTATTGAAGTATTGTTATTCTAACTTTAAAGATGTTTATATATATGTTGCTTATTGTTGTGAACAAAGGATTGCTAAGGTATGTGCTAGTGGTTGCAGGTACATGTTCATTCTCCAGGGGGAGGGGAAGTATCACTTGGGAGAGGAGCTTGGTCGGGTAACCGATAAAGTAAACTATCTGAGCATACACACACATCACCTTAGATTGAGTGAACTGAGTCAGTTTGTGTGGGTTTTAGGTAAGTCATCCATAGCTTGCATAAATGCAATAGGAGTTTTGCTTACTTCCACATGCTTTGTGAGTGGTGTTTATCTATGTATTTGCCTTGTGGTATTACGATCATTATGATGGTAACATAAATGGGTGTAAGTAAATGGGGAGCGGACATATATACATATATATAGTTTATGCACATATCCATATCGATACAGGCGTATGTTGGCAGACGGATATGCTCATACGGATGCATCAATACAGTATACCTACATATACGTGCACATAGAGGAATATATACAGACATATATACATGTATATATGCACACAACCTATATTATGTGAATATTAATAATATTATATTATTATTGCCTTATGAATTTACACACACACACACACACACACATATATATATATATATGTATAAATATATCGGACGTATGCTGACTAGCTCACGATATATATATATATATATATAATATAATATTAATATTTAATATTAAAATCTCATAGTTGAAAATCGAATTATTTTCCATATTCAAAAATATTAATCAACAAACTATCGAAATCGAATAGTTTCCAGTTCTTTAAATATTTATATTGCAACTTTGGAAAAGCGAATTAATCGCATATCAATCTTATGAAAGTCAAAATATTTCCATTGCTAACTTTTGAACTTTAAAACAAATAAACATTTGAATCGATAAAATATATCGATTGTCTTGGCAAGCAAAATATGAAATAAACAGCATGACGAAATCGTGCGCCCTGTATCATTCGCGCCATGACCAAGTCTCTGGTAAAATCCAACACAGCTACAAACTGGCAATGTGTTTCCATTTCTGCAATGGACTTTATCTCTATATATATCTTAATCCGCCATCCTTGTAGACTGGCGCCTCAGACCTATAAGTGTTGATTGACACCATTTTCAACATGTGATTATGAAATAGTCTCTTTTTTGTTGTCAATCAATGGAAGTCGACTCACCTCATTGAAACTGAGTATGGATTTAAAATCACGCCACATATTGAGATGAATTATTCAAATTACAGTGCTGGCAAATTACATGCCTTATTAGAAGGAATTCGATGGGGGTTGGGGCTTTATAAATAGCCGCTCAATTCTTCATTCTTCACTACTTACCTTTTGTTTACTTATCTTTTTGGAGAGCAATCATTCAGCTTTTTGAGAATTCACCATATTTTCTGTAGACGTATTATTCTAAGAATTGAGTTTAGTTTATTACTTCTATTTTCCATTATTGAATTACTAGAGCTTCATATATATTATCAGCTGCAACCATTACCAGTTTGATTATCCCTTTCTGAGTGTTTATTTCTGTGTGAGGAAAGTAGAGTTTTTGAGAGGGAATTGTCTATTGTTTGGAGGCGCTGGAATTTGCTGTGAGTGTAGGCTGAGTCACCATCATCTGAGGAATGGCTAACTACAAGCATGAGATATTCTTCTACTATCCATTTCTATCAATATTCTCATGAATACTTCTGAAATTGTATTTGTTGTTTGTGCATAGATAGTGAATTACTTCATGAAACGTACTACTGTTTGTGCATAGGAAGTAACTGCTTTATGAACTGTATATCTGTTTGTGCCTAGGAATTGAAATGTTTGAGGATAAAAGAGGCATACTAGTGGTAATCTGCATTATTTGTAATTATCTCCAAAATAGGGGAATGTTGGTTGCTTAGATATTATTCTATTAGGCATGATGAAATGAAATGAGTCATTAAGGTACACTAGCCAAGTTATTAAGTTAACTAGGAAAGTTGTGTTTACCCTTTAGAGAAGGCTTAGTATACTTTTGTGAGTAGATTGTTTGAAGGTAGGTTATCTGGGATGACGGACTATCCATTGAAGGATATACCTAGCTTGTCTAATTACTTAGTAGATTAGTATGTTGTAGGTTATTTGGGATGACTGACTATCCATTGAAGGATATACCTATGCGTAGTGTAAGATAGCCCTAAGTCAAATCAGCCCTGAGTAGTGTATATGATAGATGACTTCATTTGAAGTACTGAATGAGAACACTTTGGCCAAAGTAGTGAAATGTAGAACATCCATTTAGACTGTGTGATGCTTGAGACTACACTGTCAATTCATCGTGATCCTTTATGTATGCTAGTTTGGGATTGTGAAATAGCAAGTTCTAGTTATGTAGGACACAACACTATGCTCAGTTGGTTAACAATATCGGTTACTCTACCAATCTCTTTGGTGAAGGGAAGTCCATCTATTGAATGATTGATGTGCAAGGGACCGCATTATAAGTCCATGGTTGGTGGAAAAGCGCTCGAGTAATGCTTCTCCTCCACAGCAGGCGACTGATGAACCAAGATTTGAAAGGACGGATTCTTGGACCTTCTTACTACTATTTGTTCTAAAGCTCATTGGAGCTATGTTAGTTAAGGTATGTTTTCTTGTTACTTGTACTTGTGAAGTTATTGTAATGAAATTGAATCTTTATTGTATTTTTAAGATAATATCTTGTTCATCTATTATCAATAAAAGAAAGAAAAATTATATTGCAATGACTTGTTAGCACGTTTATTTACTCGTTTGATGTAGATTTGGAATTTTTTTATTTTACCGAAGGGTCGGGTCGTTACAAAGCTAAATCTTGGGAGTCAAAAGCTTGGGCGCCCTTGGCCATCTAGGGCGCCCAACTTCTCCAGAGTTAGTTTTATTCTGAGATTTTCAAATTTTTCCTTTGACTTCATCCCTCCGCTTTGTCTTCGATATCTGCTGACTACCAACTTTGATGAGCTTGCTGATGATTGCGTTGGAAAGTTGGTTGAATTCCGAAGAAAACATTCTAGAGGTGCCAACCCTTAATTCACCCATTTGATGACCCAAAAGCTTGGGCGCCTATCTCCTCCTCGGGCGCCCATGATCTCTAGCCTTAGCCAATTTTGGCTCTTTTTCAGCCTTCATACTTGAAACCTCATGTTGTGTCCAATTGATTTGAATTTGCTAGCAGTTGACGAGTCTATTGATCAGGCTAAGATATTCACTACAAAGCTGGCAAAATTCTGATGAGATTTATTGATCTGGAAAACCCTAATTGTTGGATTTGAGCCTCCAAAACCCTGGGCGCCTTTGGCTACCTGGGGCGCCCAAAATTTCCATTATTAGAATATTTTTTGATAATTTCATGATTTGCATTTTGCTTCTTTGATGGAGACTTCTCCATTTGATCTGAGATTTCGGTTGATTGATTGATCTGATGGTCTTGCTGTCAGATTTGTTGCGGAGCCGGAGGGATTATGAGCAAGTTATCTTGAATGCACAAACCTTAATAACAACATCTGGCAGCTTGAAATGATGGGCGCCCCTGGCTAGCAGGGGTGCCTTTACTTTGCAGAGATAGTTTTTATTTTCATCTTCTTCAATTTTCCTTCATTCGTGGCTTTCCGCTTCGTACTTGGCAGTGGGTGACTGAAAAATGACTAAGGCACAAAATCGTAGGCACCTTGACTGAGTTGGGGTGCCTGAACTCTCCAGACTTAGTCAAAATTTTGCAATTTTCAAGATTTTCCAGCTTCTCTCTTCCATTCTTCATTTTGCGTGCATGTTCATCATTTCTCATCTTCTGTGCAGTGTTGAGACTTTGAATCTGACACTTGGCAATTTGACCAACCTCCATTGATAGCCTCGTAGCTCCTATTAAGCTTTTGAAAAAGCAGAATAGACCCATTAGGGAAAAACTGATCTTTTGATGATTCTGATTGGACCAGCTTGATGAGGAATTATTTTAAGCCAATCAAAATCAGTTTGAACCCCTGAAGTTAGACTTTCTATTTTTAGAAAATTTTGCTTGTATCCATTTGAGAAGAAACCCAAAAAAACCCAGAAAAAGTTTTATTTTTAGAAAATTTCTAAAAATAGAAGTTTTCCTAAAATTTAGGGCTAAAAAACTGAGATCTGGGTTTTGTAGACTAGGTTGCTTTAAGCAGACCCAGATCGTCAGATTTTGAAAATTTTGAGTTTTTTTACCCTCATGCAAGACATGCAAATTCCCAAATTTGACTTTTTTTGACAATTTTAACAATACTTTTACTCATTCCTTCAAAATGCCTAAGTGTAGCAAATTTTTTAATTTGGGGTACAACATGCATATCTCATTCTTAACCCACTATCTAGTGAAGTGCAATTCTACATGCATATCATTGTACCCTACTAGAACAAGTAGCATCAAGGAAATAATGCATATTCTACAATTACTATTTTGAGTTATCTTAAATGAAGTAATCATTTAGGTTCAACCTTCCCTTTGCTATATCTAGCATATATATGTATAATCATAGATTCTTGTGTAACAAGTCTTAGGGTTTATTGACCTTTAAGTTCTATCTTAATGATTCTCTAACCCATGCATACACTTAGTTGGCATTTACAATATACTCTATTCTCTAATAATTAGGCTAATATTTGGGTATATGTTTGCTCTTTCATCATCTTGATTCTTTGCATCCTAATGAACAAATTAGGGTTTTTGTGCTACAATAGGCGTAATTATTTAAGCATTTAATCTACCTTATGACTACTTTTACCACTACAATCATATTTAAATTTTAATGATTACTTAACAATTCTTATAAGCTCTTTTATATTCAAAGGTTTGTTCATGACTAGACATTGTTATATGCCCCTTCAAGATTTAACAAAATAATGCCATAATGTATATAAAAGGATCAATATTTGAAGTGTATTAATCAATATTTAACTATAAGATTCTTAATACAATTTAACCCATTTGATCTTAATAATTGCTAAGGAATTGTTACATATACTGTTGGCATAACAATTAGCACCTCTGGAGTGTGAGTTGGTGTGGAAAGCTATGCACGGTGCGTAATGACTGCTCTTCAAATTAGGAGGGGAAGCTCCCTCTTTTGCTGATATGCGTTCTAAAAGTAAATGATCTAAATCCTATCTTTTTGACTCAATTGGAAGAGGCACAAGGTTAAGAAAACCAAGGACGTTGTAGCTAAGGATTTTAACTGGTTTCGCAGGTCTTAACTACAACTAAAAACTAAATACTTTAAACTATCCAATCTCCTCAAGAAAACAGAGCATGAGGAAAAGGAGCAGGAATGTGATTATACGATAAACTTCAGGTGCAGATTCACAACATGAAGGCAAGGTGGCACAACTATTTGCTTGGTTGGGAAGAAGTTTATTAGAAACAAACAAATAAACGATAAATTGAGTACAACTTCACAACATGAGGGCAAGGTGGCTCAGCTATTTGCTTGGTTGAATAGGTTTATTGACACACACATCAAACGATCAGCTTTAAGTACAGATTTGCAACATGAGGGCAAGGTGGCTCAACAATTTGCTCATCTGAATAGGCTTATTATTAACATAAGGTAAGCAACTAGGATAGTAAATTGCATAGACGAGACATGCATACAATAAACGATCAAACTAGTAACCCCATTTAACTAAGATTCGAACAAACACCATAGTAATAAAATGAAGGCAAGGTGGCACAACTATTCATTAATATAGTAATCACTCATGAACAGATACATAATAACAATATTACAGGCAAGGTAGGCTCAACATATATTGCTATCGCATGCAAAAGTTCTAATTACAAGGGTGAACCAATCTTGAGAATAGGCATGTTGCCGACAGCGTAGCAATTATCTATCACAAGCAAAAGTTCATTACAAATGAGCAAAGAGCTCTTATTTATAGACATCAAAGGTGTAGGGAACCCTAAAATCACTTTGAGTCAACTACAGTCTCACAAGCATGCGAGATCTTTATTGCTAAACCTAATCTAAGGAAAATAAACATCGTTAACTCGAAAGATACCATCAGTTAATTGAAATAGGACTCAATAGAATGGACATGTGCAACATGCATGTCCTTATTGAAATGAAAACTAACTAATAACTCCAACTATACAAAGATGTTTCCAAGAAAGACATAGCATGCATTGTGGAACAATGAATTAACTCGGAAAGAGGCATTGAGTTTAACTCCTATGTCTAATGTCTATCTTGGAAAAGGTGGGATGCCCTGATCTCAAGCAACTAACCCCTTCATGAGGTCGTTGACTACATCACCATCCGGGGCACTGATACTCTTTTGTAGTACACGATGCCTGCGCATCATATCCTCACCACTTGTGATCTGGCTCTGAAGTTCACCTCTTCTTCTGATCACCTCATCGAACAACGCTGACATGATTGTAAATTGATTTAACTTATAGCCAACATAGTCTCCATTGAAAATACTATGGATGAGTGTTTGCAATTCTAACTGAATGTCTGCAAGCTCAACATACTCACCACCCTCATGCTGATATAGGCAAGAAACTTGTGACACAAAAGTTCTCACATAATGAAGTGCAATAGTCACATGCTCTCTACTCTCGGCCAACTCTGAAGTCATTGTTTCTTGTATTTTTGCTTTGAAGATTAATTGTGTTCTCCAATCAAAAATAGTTTCTCTATCTTCTTCATCAACGACTGAGTCATATGCTGTCCCCAGGTGAGCGATCAAGATTTCATCCCTAGGTTTGTCAACCGCCAAGCTACGCTCTGAATCCTGAATTTGCAAACAGAGTTCGCGGGTGTTTTATCTCAACTGAAATAGCTCTGCAAGTACAAAGCGGCCCTTACTGATAAACTCCCCTTCCCAATCCATCATGTGCTTCCCGTACACAACCATCTAATTGAGCTGACCCTCCTCTGCTGGCGGCTCTATCATCTGTGGGAGTGAAGCGGTGACATTCTCGGGCCTATGGACAAGATTAGAGATGTATTGACGAAGCTGCTGGTTTTTAGTCTTGAGGGCTGCCTTGTCTTCTCCGTCCTTTGTCAATCTATCCATTACGCTATCAGTTGCAACTTGAAGCAAATCAATCTCTGTTTGGCGTGTGCTTCTGCCAAGGTTAACCTTGATAACTTCGAAGTCCTCAACTTCCAACTCATCCAAATTCTTGTCTGGTGGAGGTACTATAGTCTCTACAATGATCTCTTTCTCAACGTTCCTCTCTACATGAACTTGTTTCTTAATCCTCTTATCTGATGGATCTTGGTAGATGTGCTCAAAGTCTGAGTGGTTGAGTATGTATGACGGCTGCCTCCTCTTCCTACCTAGCTGACTCTCAAGCCAAGACGAGTCTCGACTAATCTCACTGGATGGATCGGTGCTAGTCATAGGAGGTCCTGATGAGGCGGAAAGTGTAGAAGTATGGCTACGCAGTGGCGAGTCCAAGTCCAAATCAATGTGAATTGGAATTGGGAGCTGCTGTGGTGTTGGCGATGGCAAAGGAGGTTGTACCTCTATCTTTGGCATGCTCTGAACTGTATTCGTGGCTACCTCCACCTGTGTTTTTGCAATTAGTGCCTTCCCTTTTGATTTATCAGACACTTTGCTTCTTTTAGAAAGGGTTACTCCTTTTCTTTTGTTTGGGTTTTGACGAGGATGGCAGCGTAGATTCCACCAATGGCGGCTTTGTGCTTGGCATGACTGCCCTCCTTGTTTTCTTGCTTTCTAAGTAGAGTATGCTATTCTGAATAGCTCTACCTATTCTCTATTCCACGAATGAATACTCCTGGGTGTACCAATCAACAGCTGGAAGTGGATGTGTATCAACCTGTTCTCTGAAGAATTGAGAAAGTATATCCTCATCATCATCCGACAACCCTTTAACATCCTCTGGCATGTAAAGGGAAATCTGCGAGAGAGTGAACCTGCTGTAACTACGTCGGTGCACCTCGAACTCATCCTCGCTGCTGACCCAATAGTCCTCCATAGTAGGCTTGTGATGAGAGCGACCTCCAAGACGCGTTGAATAATAACCCCAAGGGTCATATGCACGTGCATCGATAAGGTACTTGAGCTTGAGGTTCTCTAACTCCTGACCTGCAGTCTTGGCATCAACTGCTGTTTTACATTTGTAAATTCCCATCTGCAAAGGGAAATTGGCTGTCGGCTTGCGCTTGTTACGCAACCATGAATGGACTTCAGATAATTGCCTTAGAAACTCCATGAACACTGTCTTATCCGAAGGATAATGTGGTAGCATGGCCGGATTTCCTGTATAACCGTAGACACAAATGTAAGTATATGTAGGGAACTCAATGAACCAGTCCGACCATTCTACCATTGCCTCTCGAGCAATTATTGAAATATGCACAAGTAGTTCCTGGTCTAGGTCTCTCACTGTGTATATCAAGAATGCTTCCTCCTCGCTCTTGAAATGCCGCTTGGAAGCTGTGAATTCAAGTTGATCGTAGTACTGATAAACTTTCTGCACACTGAGAATGCTCGTGGTGTTCAAACCTCTAAACTGATTCTGATATGCAATCAAGTATACGAGATAAGAACACGTGAAAATCATGGGCAATTAGGAATCTAGTAATCTGTTTGTGAATGACGTCGTTGATCAGAGAAGCCCAATCATAATACTCTCGCCTGGAAACAATCTGAGCGATGATATAATACATCCAAGGCTGGAATTTGTTTGCATCTGAATGACCGGAGACATGATTAAGAAGAGTTATCAAAATCGCGTACTCGTCTTTGAACTCTCCACGACCGACATTGTGTGGCAATTTAACTTTCTTTTCTTTTAACCATCTTTCTGCCATCTTGTTTTGACACATGTCCTTATCAGCATTAAATGCTCTCTAACACTAAACCATGGTAATGACCAAACTATTTGGAGGCTGAGGAATACCAAAACATTTCTCAATATCTCGGGGCTTGAGACTGCAAATCACCCGTCCATCCGTTGATTGAATTTCACGGGCAGTAGAATTGTAATGCTTGATACAAGACATCACAAATTCTATGCATTGAACCGAAATGGGGATAGAAGCCGCTTCTAGCAACCCAGACCTTTCGATGTTTTGAAGTATTGTTGAATTTATCTTTTTCGGATCCAAAATGACCTCTGGAAGCACCTTATGCAAGTTTGTGTCAACCGTTCCGATGAAATCATGAATTAGAACCGACTTGGTCCTGAATTCATTCTGTGTTAATTGCATTTTGAAAAACTCACCTGTTGACTATGAACACGGCTATATTCTGAATTCTCCGGAAAGCCAAAAATCACTCTAGATGAGGCTAAAAATACTCTGTCGGAGGGCAATTTTCACAAAAAATTCTAAGACATGGGTTTTATGCAGAATCAAATTCTAAGATGACCCAGATCAATAGAATTGTGAAAAAGTGAGATTTAGGCCTCCATGCAAAAGGTTTTCAGTCAAGATCTGAGGGGCTATGAAGGCAATTTTTCTCGAGAAAATCTGAAACATGGGTTTTGTGCAGAATTGAATTCTACGACAACTCAAATTGATGGATTTTGGAAAAAATGTGTTTTAGGCCCACATGCAAAGAGAATTCCGAAAAAAAACACAGTGCTCTAGAATAGAGGTAGCAGGGCAATTTTCACGAAATATTCTAAGACATGGGTATTGTCGTTGATGCTGAAATACACGAACCCAAATGCTTTGTTTCTGAAAATTTTGCCGTTTTCTTTGACATGCGAAGAATACCTAAGACGAGAATAGAAGGAATTAAGACAAAAGATAGAAGTTTTTTGTTTGTTTGTTTTCTCTGCTTCTGTAGAAATTTGCCTATGTTTGTCTGAAGTTTGTTGATTATTCTGGACCTATATCTGCAAGGAAATCTGAAAAATAATGTTTATGATGCCTTCAAATGCTTGCACAAGGGAAAATTCACTTGCAGTTCAACTTGTTATGAGAGAAATGGACGCCATCTTTGAATAAATAGAAAAAACCTTAAGTTCATGGGGCCAACTGCAAGAAGAAACCCTGATTTCAAAAGAAGACATCTGATTGGACCTCACTTCGTGCAACAGAAACTGACTTGAAGTCTCAAAAATATTAAAATAATCAGTTCAACTCAACATGCAAATTCCAGTGAGTCTCAAAATAGGCGCCAATATTAAAATATTGAAGAAATTCGCCATTTGCAAAGCTGACATGCAGAAACTGAAATTTAATATTATTTTATTGAGTTAACTGAAATCTCTCATTTTGGGTTCGCTTAGAATCTTTTTCTGATTCCAAAAAGTCAAACTTTGACTTTCTAGGCATCCCACATCAAAAGTTGAGATTTTTTGCTAACTTCCTATTTTATAGCTCGTTGAAAATGTCACAGTAGCCTCTATTGAACTCTGATTTTCGGGTGCCTAGGTGATGCTAAAATTGAATTGGAGGACTCATCACGTAGCCAAATCAAAACTGATGAAATGTCTGCTAGAAGCTGTGACCTCAAAAAACTGAATCTGGTGCCTCAAAATGAAGGGCGCCATTTTCAAGGAGATATGTAATTTTGTAAGAAATTGCATACTTAGCCATTTTTCTGATTTGCCATTTGATGCTTCAATCTGCCGTTGCCGGTGAATGATGACTCTTGCTGGCTAGACACTGGATCCATTGCGTAGTTGGAAGAATTACGCCCCTGATGACTGCATGTGCAAAGCCTGCATGCTGGATTAAGACCCCCAAATGCAAGGGCGCCCCTGGCTTGCAGAGGAGCAGAAACAAAAATTAACATGATTTTGCATTTTGTCAATTTCAACCAAGTGACCTACTTTGACCCTTGCTATCGAGAGCTGGATTACTCCGATTTACGTGCTGACAGGCTTGCTGCGTAGTTGGAACAACTTGGAAAAGATTTTCCTAGGAGTGACGAAGTGAACAGACTGCATTTAATGCCTCTAGAAGAAGGGTGCCTTTTTCAAGGCAATATGTAAAACCCTTAGCCATTTTTCCACTTGTCTTCATTTTGCATAGATTCTTCGATTATGGGTGATTGACAAATCTCGAAGGCTGACAAATAGATTCACTACGTAGCTAGGAGGATTTCGCACAAGTCTCATGAAGACGACAGCTACAAAAAACCTCATCTAACTGGCCTAAAGGCAAGGCGCCCCTAGCCAGCAAAGGTACAATTTGATATTTCACTTTAATCTATCCTCCATTTTACGTGCTCACTGGAACCACTGTCACGGTTACTCAGCTTATCTGATGATCTTACGAACGGGTGCATCGCGGAGCTGGGCTGAATCAAAAGAGATCCCCTGGAAACGGAAACTACAAATTCATTCGTCTAAGGGGTCTAATTGAAGGGCGCCCTTGAGCTACAGGGGCGCAGAAACAACAAATTAGACTGTCTCTATGATGTGTATATTCTCTGTAACTTATGCTTCCGCCTTCGACTAGCGGAGTTTCAAGAATCGGATGAACTTGCTTGATAGATCGTTGGAAAGCTGACTGAAAACCGAAGAGAATGAATATATTTGCAACCCAAAACAACTGAATCTTGACCTCCAAATTGAAGGTCACCCCTAAGCTATAGGGGCGCAAATTTTCTCTGGACTTGGTAATTTCCTCCATCTCGTGCTTTGCAAACATTGTGTCAGCTGCTAAGTTGACCACATAGAAGCATTACTGCTGCTGACACGTGTGTGTGACTGTATTTCACCATTTTCACATGTACGAACACTGTAAAGTTGATTTGCACGTTGATTGTGCAAGTGTCTCCCACGTTACAAAGTGAAAGTGTTTCCAGACTTAGAATATTTTTTGCACTTTTCGCCATTTGAAAATCCCCTCCGTCAAGAAGCATCTTTCATCATAGAATTTTCTGCTTTGAGTTTCGGGCTTAGATTTTGACACTTGGTACTAGCCAATTGCCATTGACGACCTCAGAGGTCCTAACTTTTCTCTTGAAAAAGTGAAAACTACCCACTAGGCTTAAATTGACTTTTAATTGAAACCGACTTCACCATTGTGATCGAAAATAAGCCAATCAAAATTAATTTCAGCCAATTCTAACAAGTTTCTATTTTTAGGGTTTTTTGACCTAAAAAAAGAGTTCGGAAACCCTAATTTTCAAATTTTGCCAATATCTTCCTAACATCACACTGACAAAAAGCCCATACTTGATTTGCCCAAAAACTGAGTTTTGACATCATTTTTACAAGGTTTAGACTATTTTAAGCAAAATGCCTTAATGAAGCAAAAAATTTGGTTTGGGTACAACATATACCTAAGTTGCCAATGTTATATTCTTATTTGGTTTAGGGTTTTAATTGTTCAAGTAGCTTAAACTTCCATTTGCACACATATAGATGTAGGCTCAAGTAGGTCAAACATCCATAATCTAGTTCACTAATCCCTTTTTATAGGGTCATCATGAACCAATTTACCATTTCCTTACACATTCCCAATTAGGGTTTTGATCTAGAATATTAGCCTTTAAATGACTTTCATATTAGCTCAATCCCCCTTACCCTTGTTTCAATTGTGAAGGTACAAACTTATGCAAGTTCCATTTGATTAACTCTTATTAATATCCATTCTTAGATTTACCTCTAGTGTGCACAAGAAGAGATAGATATAAGTGGCCAAATTCATTGGAGCATGGTTCCCAAGGATATGTTGTATCAAGCCTCATGTAGTTCTCCTAGAATCTTTACCATTCCTAATTTGTCTATCTAATCACATAGGCATGACTTAGAGTCTATAGGATAATAGTCCAAGGTTAATTTACTTCCAATGTAGATTAAAATCAACTAAGAGCTATGTTTCATGGCATTTCCAAAGACAAGGATGGAAGGAAATGCAAGGATGCGTTTTTGGGATGGCAGGGGATGGGAGGCTTTTTTTAAGGGGGTGATAATTAAAAATATAGGAAATTTCAAAAGTCATATTATAATGCATACACCATATTCATTATATAACCATATTGTGAAACATTCAAGCTGAATTGAGAATCCCCATGTGTCAACATACAAATTAACAAAATCTCAATGTCTAATCATTTGAGGTTTCATTAGCAATGTGCATATACAACAAAATGAAAAGATTGAAAGGCTACAACAACAAATGACAAAATCATAAATGTAGACAACTAGATCTAATATTGCTATGCCTCTACCTCATCTTTTTTCTAAATTAAGTCTACAATAAATCATTGCCAATATGAAGAATTATCTCATCCAATGGAACTCCAACCAATCCCTCCCATGCCTCTTCATCAATCTATGTAGTATCTTTGGGATCAACATCCCAAAATGCATTTGGAGCTTGTTGATACTTAGGAATCCATTTATCCTAGAGTCACAAGGCACTATGCACGACCATCAACTTCTTTGTTGATTGAGAGGTAAGTCTATTTCTTTTGATTGATTGAATGAAGCTTATGTGGGCTAATTCCTTTCCACAACAAAGGAATTGACAATCTATGAACGGAGGCGAGTGACAAGCATACTCAACTCTACTTCATCCTTGCCATGTCATCTCCACCATCCAATAGAGTTGGATTGAGTTAATGTAGTTCTATCTATGCTTGCCTCTAGTTTGTTGATAAACCACTATGTTCAAAGTAAAGTTGCATCCTCAATGCTATGTGCCTTTGAAGTTCCTTCATTAACCCTTATTTCACCTCTTTATCATCACAAGGAGGCACTCTCTTAGCCCTTAGTGCATGCCATTTGGGATTTAGAGCATAGGTTGTCATATGAAATAGGGGGTTCATTGTGTTCTATTTTTGCATTACAATGAACCTGATATGCTCTTCATTGATCCCAAATCAAGATCCCTGCTATGAATTGCTTGCTTCATCTACCCAAGCATTTTGTTAGATGTCGTAAATCTCTCCAAGACTAGGATAGTTTATATCAACATATCTAATGACTTGCACAACAAGTGGGATGAAAGAGCAAATGTATTTGCAAACAAAAATTTCAAAAAAGAATAAGACTAAAATGACAAAGTGCAATGCCCAAAATCTTTAGTTGCTGAAAAACAATCTCTAGTTGCTACACAATAGGACTTTAATTTTTATGCAAAAAGTTTTCAATTGTTGTACAACAAGTTTGTAGTTGCTACAAAACAAATGAATTTTAATACAAAATTTGAAAATCATTTACAAGTTACAAACATTAATAAATGAATAATTTAATAATAAAATTAGAAATCTTTTACCTCACAATGGACCATCAATCATCATCAAAGATCTTTCACTTCACACTATTTCCTTTAGCTATGTTCATTTTTGTTCCTTTATATTTGTTCACTTCTAGCCATCTACCCTAGTTAGAACTAACCATAATTAACTTAAAAGGTTGCTACACCTTAAGCATCATTTCTAACAAAATAAAGTAGCCGACATATCTAGTTTTCATGGGTTTGAGGAACTCCTTCCTTGAGAAGTCCTAACGACAGCAAGTGAGGTGTAGTGGTTGCCAATGAATGTCTATTCACTCCTACCACCACTTTTTTCATCAAATATATCTTCCTTACGTCTTTCAATGCATTGTTCAACACATGAACATAACATGGGGTCCAAAGAATTGTACTTGTAAACACCTTGCAACATGAGGCCAACTTACACACTAACTGAATTGGTGAAGACCTCTACAAGATTTGAGGCCCCAACCTCCTCTATGGCATACTTTAGAATCTAAAATTGGAAATTTACATCCTTGCACTTTCCTTAACAATCAATAGCTCTAAGAAAATAAGAGTCGGCTATACATGTGACTATGATATTGATGAATTAACAATATCTAATATTATCCATTCATGATAATTGAGCAACCCATCATTAGCCAAATTTGCTTTATTTCCTCCATCAATAAAATCATCTTAGAATAATATATACCAAGGACAATGTGTGTAGTTTATTTCTCTAAGGGGGCATATGAGGGACCAATGACATTTGTATTTTTCAAAATTTGTTTGAAGGAGAACATGACAAATGAAATGGGATGGCATGAGCAAAGAAAAAAAATTGGCAACTGAAGAAATTATCACTTCATATGATTGCACATTCAACAACTTTGCAATTGTCTCAACCTCTCACTAGTCTGTCTCTTTCCTCTTTTAGAAACCTCACCACTAGTGACCATGTATGGCATAGGGGATTCTATAGACTCTATTAGTATACCCTTAGGTCTTATTTCATCCTCTATAAACAATCTATTTACCTCTGCCTTTTCAGCTATAGTTAACTTTGGTCAAACCTTAGTCCTCTGCGTTGCAATTCCCAAAAGGTGCCTAGATACCTTGGTGTAGCTCCTTTGAAATATTTGTTGCACAACGAGACAACCAAACTCTACTCCCTCCTATGTTTTTTTAAATCTTTGTCTCAAGTTGTCACAAATTGCAGAAGAGGTTTCAAGGGTTTGAATGGGCCCTTTGTATAAGGTCTAAAAAGGATGTAAAAACATTCAAATAGGTTATATGTCTATCCCACTTCACAAACAACACTCCTAGAGCCTAATAAATCCCCAACTCTTGTTTGTTTCTTGCTAACATTTTCATTTTCACTACCTCCTTCCTGCTCATGTTATTGTTTGACAAAACAACAAAGTGCAAACTGAAAAATTAAATCGAAAATAAATAAAAAACTGCTTAGGTTTTAAATTATGAAGAAAAAAAATCTGGAAAAAATTAAATTAAACTCATGGCTGCTGCTCTTCTGCTGCTTCTCACAGCTGCTCTACTTCTTGTCCTCTTCTCATCTATCACTCCTCACTGTTCAATTTTTTTTTAGGTGGCAGATCACATATTATTTATTTGTTTTTATAGAAAGGGCATTTTTTAGGTTTTTGAAAGGAGTGTGGAGACCTTGTGGATCCACCACCCTGCCCATTTTATTATTTTTTCAATGAAATGAGAAAAGAAAATTATATGTGTTTTCAGATGGGAAAGAGGGATAGCCAACCGTCTTCAAACATATCCATCCATCAAACTAATGTTTCTAGGGCATTTTTGGTTGGCGGGTGGGGATTGGCGACATCCTGGGGACATTATTGACACGTCCTTGCATCCTCAAAATGTCTTGGGTATGGAGAGAATGAGAAAATCCCAAGGGAGGTGTCTCTATGGAGTAGCCATAGTTTGAATTAGAGTTGGTTGTTAAGTTTAGGCAAGAGTAAATTTCTTAGAAGAAGAATATCGTTCACATTGTGCTCATTCTTGACCCAAGGGAGATAGATTCAAGTTTAAACTACATTGTCTAGGTCTCTCTTTTGCGAGAACTAAAGTATGGAAATACATTCATGATTTTGATGACCTGCAGAGATCATTATGTGATCTCTAGAGGCTTCTAAAACCCATGAATGATATGTAAGGTTCAATTACCTTTGAGTTTGAGAATGACATCTATCATCAGAAATCTCTATTACCAGTTTGCTCAGAAAATGGCCCAGATTTTGGTTAAGTACGTACTTGATCCAAATCCCTTGTGGATACCAATATGGTCCTACAAATTGGACCCAAGTTTGTCTGGGTATGCTATAGAGCATCCTTGGGCGAATTCAGGTCCAATTTGCAAGACTCAAGGCTAACCTGGGCATAACTCAATGCCAAAAATACCTTTTTAATTTTATTTTCTTTATTGACTTCATAATTTGACTTTTCTAAAAAATTCAACCCCAACCCTAAAATTGACCTAGAATATTACATATATTCCCAAAATGTTTTGAGGATATTCATGCCTATCTACTACAGGTTTTATCATCTTAAAATCCAATATTACAGATGTACTAGAGGATTGATTCAGATACAACCATCCAGATTCACTTTAACTTAGCACAAAGGGGTTACATTAGACTGCAGAAAAGAAAAGGCAAATATGTACTAGACAAATAAAAGGATGGATGTATAATTAGCCTATGAGACAGTGTCAATGAGTGACCTGGCTTTCGTAGAAGTAATTCCATAATTAATCCAATCATCCACAACAATAATATTTTTCTGCAAACAAGGCAATGCAAACATAAATCTTTATACCTGACTGGTAGACTTTCTCTTGTTCCCTTTGCAAAATACATGTAAATGGGTAAAAACGAATAAATACTATGGTGGCATATAAATGTGAGTCATATTAGCATATATTGTATACAATCGATGCAAATTACCAGTCACATGCATGCAACAGTTTTTGTTACTTACCCTATTTTCATAAAGGAAATCATGATCATATATGCTTTTTCTGACACTGTTGCCATCACTTGAAATACAAACAATCCCATGCTCCTCACAGAGAGCATCAATCTGCATTAATAGGAAACTGTCAGATTGCAGTACTGTTAGCTCAAAAAGCAATGGACACAAGCCATCTAGAGTTGCTTCACAGCAGTTCGCAAAGAGAATCTATGGCAGGTATTTTATCTATATGCCTGTCTAAAATCCCAATTTTCCTATATCTCAATTTCACCACACTTGACTGTATCATGGATATTAAAGAATACAAATCTCAAACAAAAGTCATGATATCAGTGGCCTATACATCTTAGTATAAAATAAACTTGTCATATCACACAAATTGCAGATAAAATATTTCTTTGACATTTACTATATTACAGAAAAATCACTATAGAACTCATAATTCTGAATGGAAAAACAAAGCACATTCTCTACACGGGTTATATAGGGATCAAATAAAAAGAGGATGGAGGAGATTGCAAACTTGTCCTGAATTTGCACCAGCTGTAGCAAGTGATTCCAATACATCTGCTTCACATAGCAGCATCACTTTAATATTTTCTGCAGGCAGCACTCCATGGATTACAAGTCTGCATTATAAGCTGCTCGGTTTCAAAATATATCGCATAGAGGATTAAACAATAAAGGCAAATAAACAAACAAAGTGAAGGATCAAAAATCTTCACCTAACACTAGAATCTGTGATAAATGGGATATATAAGGGCCATAATTGCAATTTTTATGGGACTTTTATACTTCATTTTTTCAAGGATTAACTCCAAACATTTATGATTTAATATTTCAGTTTCCATCTACCCTAACCCAACAACTACATTGCAGTGGGTTTCTTTTAGATGCCATTACTGAGAAATTGGGGACTAGACACAGAAAAAGACTACACCTAGGAAAAGCAATAAATGGAAAACATTATAACACCAAATTCATTGCTTAGAGAACACTTTAGAGAAAAAATGTATTCCAATGGTAAGCCATGTAGAAGTCATAACATTTTGTGGAAAATATGCAAGATCAAAACCAGCAAGTGGGGATTAAAACAGGTAATTGTACTTCAGTTTTAAGTTTTTGAGTTGATTGAGATGGAAAAGGCCAGTTGCTCCAGTAAATAATTAAAACTGAAATTTTATAATACTTGAGGTATTTCATTTCCTGAATAGAGGATAACCAAGTTCAAAACATAACCACCTCATAAAACTAGCTTATAATAACTAGCAAATATCTCTGGTAGTTTTGACAAAAGAGCATATACAATGTATAATAACATGAAAATGAAAGAAAACTTAAAATGGTTGTAACAAATTTTGTAATGACCACCCCAACTTTTTGAAAATATTCAATTGAAATTAAGCTTGAATGTAACATCCTTGTCACTTTCTGATCACTCAATTTCCAAGATGGGCAAGGTGAGAGCATACAGTGTATAGGACCATACCAACTATCTAAAAAGCAGCAAATAAAGTAATCTAATCAATTGAGGTACACAAGGCAGCATAGCCAACCAGAATTTCACTTCTTCAATGGAGTGTGCTTGATGCAAAAACTAAAAGGAAACACTTCTATGCTTATTCAATGGAGTGAGCAATTACAATAAGCGCAGGAACTTCTCGTTTATTCAGTGGACTGCAATTACAATAGGCACGTGCACTTCTTGCTTATTTAGCGGAGTGCAATTACAATAAGCACAAACACTTCTCACTTATTCAGTGGAGTGCAATTACAGTAAGCACGGGCACTTCTCGCTTATTCAGCAGAACTATAATTACATAACACAACTACTTCCAATTATTTAGTGGGGTGAGAAAATACATTAAAGTGCAAGACAAAGCCATTGGCAGTACTACCATCCAAGGTATTAGAAAATATCCAATGCAATATAAAACATAATTTAGAAGATATAATGTTGATATATGCTAATATAAAGTTTTGATCACAAATAAAGACTGTTGCAACCATAGTTTACATACTCAGACTCGGAGAGTACTCGGCAAGCTCAAAATTTTTGACTCAGCAACTTAAAAAGTAGTAAAATTTCTTATAAAAACACTTTTTTTCTGCAAAATTCAATTACAACATACCTATACACACATTGCATTATGCAGACATACATATCTATACACATACATAGGATGCCAAGTTTGCATGCATATACACACACAATCACACAGTTTCTTGAGTCACTTATTAGTGTATCATGATATCATATTATCATCAATCATGTATGTGAAGGGCACATAGGAAATACTGAGAAGGAGGGGTGAATTAGTATTTCAAAACTTTTAAAACTTTAAACCATATAATCCATATAAATCAAAAATCAGAACATGAATAACAACATAAAACACCATGAACAAGATGAACACCAAGATTACGTGGAAAACACTTTCGGGTAAAAATCCATGGCAAAATATTGCTTTTATTACTCCAAAGGGCACCAACCTTGTTTACATAAGTGACCACCAATCCACTGAGAGCACCAACTCTCTTTCGAAGCACCAACTCCGAAAGGCTGAAGCACCAACTTCAGCATGAGCACCAACTCACAAAGCAACTGAAGCACCAACTCCAATGATGCTGAAGCACCAACTTCAAACTTATGAAACACAAACTTTCAAGTCCACAGTGGCTTCAATCTGAAACATCTCTTCAATTCCTTCGCTGCCATTTTGCATTCTTCAACACTACAAATTCAGTTTGCACACTAACTTCAAGAGTCACTTCACAAGACACCTTCAAAAAAACATACTCCCATGAATTCCAAAGAACTTCACATAATAAACTCAAAAAATTTATGATGCAGAAGTAACATCATATCACAACAGTCGATCACTCCACACAGAGACTTGGAGAACAGATCAGATTCAATATTGCTACACAAGACTCTCACGGCAACTTACACCCATAAGAATACAACACACACACTCTTTCAATATAGCTGCTTTCAGAGCAGCCTCACATATTCTCTGCACACCTCATAGAGCACGTCTTTTTACAGTCATCGAATCATAAAAACCCTTCAGCTTGCGCAAGATATAGATGATTGCAATATCAAATGAAGAACAACCACACATCTTCCTAACTCAATGCAAACTCCATATCGGCTAGTCTGTATTCAATGCTAAGGCATAGCATGAAAAACTACAACACCCTTGTTCGATTACTTCACAACTACACTTCAAGACATCTTTTCATAACATACTTCCCATCGCAACACCCTGAATAGACATTTTGACATTTTGAATGAGACGGCTCTGGTAAAAGCTCGAATAGAAAATAAGATTAGCACTTTTAATCATCTGACACAAGATATATTCAACTGAGCCCAATTCTATTCAGACTTTTCCTTATACTCCAAACGCCAAGTAAAGAATATATAGTTTTCATACTACAGAACACCCCATACATATTCGACTCTATTTTCGGAATTAAGGTAACTCCCGTCGTGCCAATAAAAATAAAGGCATCGAGTCAAGTTTTAATAGTTAGGAGAGCATTTAAAATTCAACACATATTCTTTCTGAAACCAAACTCCCTCCTATCCGAATGCGCCTAGACTTTTTAGAAACTATCGAAATTCATCATCATTTTCACCTGTAGCTAATTACTGCAAACAATATATTTTGAAACTGACGCCTGAAAATAAAATAATATTTTTTAAGCTGTCACATATATTCTACCTCCTTTTTTTTAATGCAATTCAAACTACATGAATGCGATTTTATTATTGGCTTCATCTAATATACACGTATTGAATGAATTCAATACATTTGTAATTAAAGGAATTTTTAGCATCCACTGATAAAATCTACATTTTTCAGACATCAGGACCATAATGAAGCAAATAATACTAGCCGCTCAACAACATCTTCATTAAGACATCGAATAGCAATGAATATTTGTTTTTTTCCATCAAAAAGAATTGAACAAAGGAGTAAAATTTGATGCTTGTCAATCAGCAACAATAAACAATAATCGACATAGCAATATCCACGTCTTTTTCATACACCTCGCGCTACTTCTAATAATAGCGACGAACTCAGCCAAAAAATCAATGTCTTCATTCATACGCCGCCCCATAACCTTAAGGCATCGCCAAGAATAGTTGCCAATGATAAAATCGATTTTTTAAGAGCTGCCTCAATAAAGAATCGAGTACTGAAGCCATCACATACTCAGACAAATCTGATGCAGCAAAGAGATTAAATGGAGGGGCCTAAACTAAAACTTAGACATTTGACCATGAAGAAAATCTAAATAAAATATTCAAGCCAGGACATCTGAATAAAGAATGATACTTGGCAAATATAAATTGCCCAAGAAATATTAACCAAAATCAATGCCAAAAAAGCCACGTTGTAACTCATGGCTGTAGAATGAATGCACACTACTAATAGTAGAGCATCGACATCTTCAAATACATGGGGAAGTGTCATGAAATTAATCTTAGACTCATGTCTTCATTTTTAAGTCTCCACCAAAGGTTTTTCTTTTATATTCACCGCCATCCTTATTCACTAATACAGGCAATGAGAAGCCGCCCTCAAATTTCATCCGATATGAAAGAGTAAGATAAAATCGACCCTTTGAATAACTGACTTTTCAAACTGACAAAACATGCTGATTAGGCAAACATGAAGCTCCACTTGTCATGGAATAAACAAAAGGCTGACAAGAAGACAAACAAGTAGTTGAAACACCAGCTCAACCAACTCAAGTAGATAGCAAGAAGTTCAAGCAAGCAAATAGGTAGCAAAAACACACAAGCAACCAGCTCAAGCAAGTAGGCAAGGAACTCAACTAGCTTGACGTCAATGACAAACTATTCTAACAATCTCCCCCTTTGTCATTGATGGCAGCACCATCCAAAACCACAACTAAACTGCACGAAAATCAAAACTAAAACCAAATACTAAATTGAAATAACGTTGCTCCCCCTAGCTTATTACTCCCCCTTTGACATCAATGACATATTGAACAACCAATGTCATGGCATAAAAAAACAAATCTGCTGATCACATGACATTAAAATTTGAAAACCATCTTAAAAGATAATGAAGATCTGATGAATAATCAGCAGCTTTACAAGGTAAGAGGTACTAAAAAACTCACTCCAAAACTCAAATCCAAAACACAAGAAGAATAACCTGCAAACCTGAAACATCCTGCACAATTGAAACGGGGCTGATAAGATATAACAATGAAAACTCCCTCTAAGTCCGAACACCACCTCAAGGATGGAGTGAAGTCATTTTTGACTTCTTTCTTTTGAAATCATCAAGTTCATAAACACTAGTAGCAGCTCCACTAGATTCGACTTTTTCAACCCCATTCTTTTTCCTCCAAACCATCTTAACTTCTTTTGCTTTGACAACCTTCTTGTTTTGCATAGAGAAATCTACAAAATTGCTTCTACACGTCTTTGCAATATGTCCAAAGTTATTGCATTTGTAACATATCGCATTGTAATTCATCCAAGGAGCAAAAGAATTCTTATTCACATGTCTAAAATTATTTCGTGCATAAACTCTACAATTTGCAGCCTTGTGACCAAAACAATTGTAAGAAAAACAATATCCATAAAAGAAAGAATCATTAAACCTGGTCATATGATTTTGTGTTGAATTAAGAGGTCTTCTGAAAGTGTTATTTCTAATCTTTGAATGCAAATTTTTTGAGCAATCAGTGTTACCTATCAACTGTTCTTCATTTGTAGACATGAAACATTGACCTTTTTCACAGCCAACTCCACTCTTATCAATTGAAGATTTTTGTGAACCGATGATCTTATCCAATGACATAGAGCATTTCTGATTTATCTTCTCATTACACAGTTGTTTTGATGATTTGTCTAAATTTCTAAATGAAACAATTGTAGCTTCAAGTTTTTCTACATTCTCTTCTTTTGCCTTAAGTTGATTTCTGGTTTCTTCTTCTATTCTCTTTGACTCTTCAACCTAAACCTTCAAATCAATTATCAACTTTTTTGCTTCTTCAAGGGCTTGAGTTGTCTTCATTTTTGCACCATCCTCTTCTTGTAGCAACAACTTCAAATTCTGATTTTTCTTTCTAAGTCTCTTAATTTCACTTAAGGCACTTATTAATTCTGCTTCAAGATCAACTTCAGCTTCTTCATCATATTGCTCATCACCAATATCTTCATCTCCATTCTCAAGTAAGTTTACTTCTTCAGCCATAAACAAAATTCCTTCTACTGAAGAGATATCACTAACTTCTTGTTGGCGTTTCAAATCGCACCTCTGGAATGCGTTTTGGAAACGGATAGCTATGTGCAGTAAACTGCTCTTAGAATTAGGAGGGGAAGCTCCCTCTTTTGCTGAGTTACATAAAGAAAGTAAACTAAACTAATTTTTGCCTATCTTTTTGATTCAGTTGCGAGAACACAAGGTTATAGAACTCTAGATGTTGCAGTTGAGGTTTTCCCTTTAATGAAACTTGACAACTACAACTTTACGCTAAAACGTTTCTATCCTCTCAAGTAAAAGCAAAGCAAGAGAGTTTAGAAATGGATGAGATTGATTTTCTGAAAAAAATACTTAAATAAACTTTCTTCAACATACATCTACTGAATTTCAATGCAAGCTGAAAAGGAGGTCATATAAGTATTACACAATGAATGGAAATATGAGATTTTATATCAACGCAACAAAGCACACTCAAGACTTTATTTCCTCACACTTCTTGGCACAAAACAATAAATAGAAATCTGAGATTTTTATATCGGGGCAGCAAAGCACGCTCAGGACTTTATTTACTCAAACTTCTGGCACAAAGTTACAATTTTGGGACAGCAAGTTGTGGCAAAATACATGCAACATGCGATCAAACCAGATTACAATTGACACAAAACACATACACTAAACAAGGATTTGCAGCTAAGGAGGCATGCAAACTTGCTCTTTACACAAAGTGAACTGACACTAATCGATAACAAACATGAAGGCATAGGCTCAACAATTCAAGCTGAAAAGGAGGTCATATAAGTATTACACAATGAACGGAAATATGAGATTTTATATCAACGCAACAAAGCACACTCAAGACTTTATTTCCTCACACTTCTTGGCACAAAACAATAAACAAAAATCTGAGATTTTTATATCGGGGCAGCAAAGCACGCTCAGGACTTTATTTACTCAAACTTCTGGCACAAAGTTACAATTTCGGGACAGCAAGTTGTGGCAAAACACATGCAACATGCGATCAAACCAGATTACAATTGACACAAAACACATACACTAAACAAGGATTTGCAGCTAAGGAGGCATGCAAACTTGCTCTTTACACAAAGTGAACTAACACTAATCGATAACAAACATGAAGGCATAGGCTCAACAATTTTGTTATCACAAGCACGGTTCTGAACAACACTGAATAACAAAGAGAAGACACAAAAGGCACTTGTCTTGTTATCACTAGCATGGCTAAACTAAAATGAGCAAACACTGCTCTTATTTATAACTAAGCAGAGGAGTAGGGAACCCTAAAATCTCCTTGCTTTTACAACTAAGACTTGCCAACATGCAAGCTTTATTTCTAAACCTAAAACAAGATAAAACATCTAAAACCTAGAAAGCATCTAAAAATAGAAAATGCCAACTCATTACAACTGTTTTCCTTCTTCTTCAAGAATGGATAAGAATTGAGACAAGAATAGAAAGAAAGCGTGAGATAAGAATGGAAAGAAAACTTGGAGAAAGCTTCTAGAAGATTGCTGCTTTAAATCTCGATCACATCTGCCAAAAAGCAAGAAACTGCCTCTCTATCAGGAGTGTTGATACTATCTATAGCCATATTCCGCTTTTCTAAGATCTTCTCCCATTTTGCAATCAAACTTAGAGAATCTTTGACATCATCAGCTTCTTTATGAGTTATGTTCTTGAAAAAACATTGCTGCCTCAAAAGATGAGTCACTAATTGATAACTTGGCGGCTCTGCAACTTTATGCTTCTGACACTTCTCTTGATTCCCCCATGGAAGAGTATTGCACAACTTTTTCTGACACTTGTCCTTTCGCTCATACCACTCCATCTGCACGTTCTTCAACTGAGATGATGACATTTTATGTCCATGATGGTACTGAAAAGCACTTCCCAACATCATCCGTTCATATAATTATGATACGATAGTTGTTTGGCTCTGAATTCGATGGGAGAGTACTTCATGTTGAAAAATTTGAAGATTGACTATAAACACGCCTATGTTCTAACAAGTTTTGCACAACTTTCTATTTATAGCTTGCTGATTTTCTTTGTCAAATGGATGAATTTTTTGGAATTTTTTCTGAGATATGGGTTTTGTTTAGAATTTCGTTACAAGAAGACCTAGATCGTCCGTTTTTGAAAATTCTGAATGAAGCAGCAAACCCTAATTTTCTCCGAAAAAAGCAGAAAAAACTGGCATCTGGGTATTGTTCATGAGCATATTCTGGATGAACCCAGTTGATTAGAAGTTGAAAAGCTTGGCTTTTGACTAAAAAAACAACCACTTTAAGTTTCTCTGAAAAAGCTGTGATATGGGTTTTGTCCAGAAGAAGGTTTGGTATAGACCCAAAAGATTAGAAATGAAAGATTTTGAAGTTTTCTCTGACATGCAAAATAAAAAGCAACTGCTACAACCTTGAGAAAATCCTTCAAAAATTTGTCCAGAAGATAGAACAAATATGAACTAGCTTACTGAAAATTGAAAACAATGGCCTCCTTCACAAATTTGATGTTCTGGATGAAGAAATATGAAAAAGCAAGCCTTCTTTGAGTGCTGATCTGAAAATTGATGAAAAACCAGCAAGTTTATGTTCTTGAATCTTAAAAATAAGGGTTTGAAGTTGCTGCCCTATTTCTCCTTGAAGCCACGTGCAAGAAAATATGAAAAATAAAACATAGAGATGCCTTTAAATAAGTTTTGCTTTGAGAAACAATTCTCAAACCCTAATTCTTTGAAACCCTAAATTTAATGAACTTAGGCGTTTTTTCCTTCTCTCAAATTTTTTAAAATTTCCAAAAATTTCACTAAGGCATGAGAAGTTGGGTGCCCTTCTTGAGGTGAGGCACCCAGTCTCTCCAGACTTAACCAGTTTTTTGTCTTTTTCAACTTCTCTCCAATTTTCCGCCCTAGTTCGATCCTGTCTCCTGGCTTCCAGATTGATCCAGCGGACGAGCTGAATGTTTCATCACGGAGCCTAATCAAATCTGACAAAGTTTGTTTGGAGGAGACTTCTGATGAAAACTTCATCTGACCCTTCAAATTGTCGGGTGCCTATCTCCTCCAGGGGCACCCAACTTTACCAGTGTTAGCCATTTTAATGAGCTTCAAGTTCTTACTTGTCTTCTGACCTTTAGATGAATTTGGGATTCCGGACGTTATACTGATCAGATCGACTGGCTGTTACGTTCACTGGATAGCTAAGAAGATTCTGGAAAGGGTCTCTTGGATACTGCATTTCTTGAAACTGCCATCTGAAGCCTCAAAACCCTAGGTGCCCTTCTTGACTGGAGTCACCCATTTTCTCCAGAGTTAGTTTTTATTTTGAGTTTTTCGCTGTTGCTTTCGACTTTTGTTGTTTCATTCACTTTTCCCTCCTGTTCAACCTGCGACATCTGATGATTGCTTGCTCTGACGGACATGCTGATGATTACGTTGGACAGCTTGATCAAGTCTGACGGAGCTACGTTAGAGGCATCTTTTGCAAATTTCATCATTAAACCTCTTAAAAACTTGGGCGCCCTTCTTCCTTCTTCTTTAGGGGCGCCCAGACTCAACAATGTCAGAATATTTTCATCGTTTTTACCTTTAGAGTTTTAAACACCTCTCATTATGGCCTCTGTTTGATCTGAGTTTTCCGAAAACTGAATGATCAGATGACTGCGTTGTTGGGCTTTCTGCGGAGCTGAGATAGATCTGACCAACATTGCCTGGGAGTTGCATTTCTGATTTTATCATCTGATACCTTGAAAAATTGGGCGCCTATTCTCTTCAGGGGCGCCCATGGCTGGTAGACTTAGAAAATTTCTGAACTTTCAAACTTTTCAACCTCGTTTGATGTGCCTTCCTTGTCTTGGCTACCGGAAACAAAAAAATTTCTAAGGCATTCAAGTTTGGGTGTCCAAACTGAGCAGGGGCACCTAACTTCTCCAGCCTTAGACAATTTTTTGCATTTTTCAACTTTTTCCACTTCCTCTCTCCTTTCTCCGTTTTTTGTGCACGTTCGCCGTTGACAGCTTCTGTTTGATGCTTGAACGTCTGATTCTAACACCTAGCCACTGACTGACCTCCATTGATGACCTTGGATCTCCGAAAAAGCTTCTGAAAAAACAGAATAGATCCAGTAGGGTAAAACTGATCTTTTTGTGATTCTGACTACACCAGCCTAATGTGGAAGTATTTTAAATCAATCAAAATTAGTCTTAACCCTAAAAGCCAAACTTTCTATTTTTACAAATTTTTACAAGTATCTGTTTCTTGAGAAACCCAGAAAAACCCAGAAAAAGTTTCTATTTTTAGAAAACTGCTAATAATAGAAATTTTCCTAAAATTTAGGGATGAAAAATTGAAATTTGGGTATTGTTGGTTTGATCGTTCTGAACTGACCCAGATTGTCGAATTTTGAAAATTTCAAGTTTTTGACCCCCATGCAAGACATGCAAACCCCAATTTTGACGTTTTTGACAGATTTGACAGTATTCTGACGCATTTCTTCAAAATGCCTAAGTGTAGCGAAAATTTTAATTTGGGGTACAACACTTCTGATGAACTATTGTGATCATTTGAATAAAAACTTTTAGTAGATTTCTTATACTTATTTTTCATACCTTGATACTCCTTGGAATGTTTTGATTTCTTCTCACAATCACTGTCCTTGTTCTTCTCATACGGACATTTGGATGCAAAGTGTCCTATCTTACCACAATTGAAGCATTTCAAAGGCAACTTGCCTTTATATCTACTGGAACCCTTCTTCAACTTTTGCATGAAATGTGCCTCTGCAGAATTTGAATTTGAATTTGAACTATCACTGGTTGTAGGCACTTTGTCTTTTCCTTTTTTTGAAACCTTAAAGGCTACCTCCTTTTTAACTAGTTGATAAAAAATAGTTTTCATTTCATAAGCTGTAAGAATATCATGAAGCTCATCAACGGTCAACTTGTCAAGCTCCGTCATCTCTTCTATCGCTGAAACCTTTGCATCAAAATGCAAAGGAAGAGACCTCAATATCTTCTAAACAACAATGGTCTCCTCAACCTTCTCTCCTAGACATTTAATGGTGTTGACAACTTCATCAACTCGTAGAAAATAAGCAGCAATGTTTTCATCTTCCTGCATCCTGAGACTCTCAAAATGACTTATGTGAGTCTGAAGCTTTGCCTTCTTAACCTTATTGTCACCTTCTTATGTTTTCAGCAATTTCTCCCAAATCTCATGTGCATTATCACAATGCATAACTTTTACAAATTTAGTTTCAGACAAACCGCATAAAATTGCATACTCCCATGAATTCCAGAGAACTTCACATAATAAACTCAAAAAATTTATGATGCAGAAGTAACATCATATCACAACAATCGGTCACTCCACACAGAGATTTGGAGAACAGATCAAATTCACTATTGTTCCACAAGACTCTCACGACAACTTACACCCATAAGAATACATCACACACACTCTTTCAATATAGTTGCTTTCAGAGCAGCCTCACATATTCTCTGCACACCTCATAGAGCACGTCTTTTTACAGTCATCGAATCATAACAACCCTTCAACCTACACAAGGTATAGATGATTGCAATATCAAATGAAGAACAACCACATGTATTCCTAACTCAACGCAAACTCCATATCGGCTAGTTTGTATTCAACGCTAAGGCACAACATGAAAACTACAACAACCTTGTTCGATTACTTCACAGCTACACTTCAAGACATCTTTTCATAACATACTGCCTATTGCAACACCCTGAATAGACTTTCTAACATTTTGAATGAGACGTCTTTGGTAAAAGCCCGAATAGAAAATAAGATTAGCACTTTTAATCATCTGACACAAGATATATTCAACTAAGCCTGATTCTATTCAAAATTTTCCTTAAATTCCAAATGCCAAGTAAAGAATATAAAGTTTTCATACTATAGAACGCCCCATACACATTCAACTCTATTTCCGACATTAAGATAACTCCCACTGTGCCAATCAAAATAAAGGCATCGAATCAATTTTTAATAGTCAGGAGAGCATTCAAAATTCACCACGTCTTCTTTCTGAAACCAAACTCCCTCCTATCCAAATGCACCTGGAGACTTTTTAGAAACCGTTGAAACTCATCATCATTTTCACCTATAGCTAATCGCTGCAAACAATATATTTTGAAACTGATGCCTGAAAATAAAATAATATTTTTTAAGTTGTCGCATATATACTGCCTCCTCTTTTTTAATGCAATTCAAACTACATGAATGCAATTTTATTATTGGCTTCATCTTATATACATGTATTGAATGAATTCAATAAATTTCTAACTAAAGGAATTTTTAGCATCCACCGATAAAATCTGCATTTTTCAGACATCACGACCACAGTGAAGCAAATAGTACTAGCTGCTTAACAGCATCTTCATTAAGACATCGAATAGCAATGAATCTGTTTTTTTCCGTCAAAAAGAATTGAACAGAGGAGTAAAAGTCGATGCCTGTCAATCAACAACAATAAACAATAACCGACACAACAATATCCACGTCTTTTTCATACAACCCGCGCTACTTCTAATAATAGCAACGAACTCAACCAAAAAAATAATGTTTTGATTCATACGCCGCCCCATAACCTGAAGGTATCGCCAGGAATAGTTGCCAATCATAAAATTGTTTTTTTAAGAGTTGCCTCAATAAAGAATCGAGTACTGAAGCCGTCACATACTTAGACAAACCTGACGCAGCAAAGAGATTAAATGGAGGGGCCCGAAATAAAACTTAGACATTTGACCATGAAGAAATCTAAATAAAATATTCAAGCCAGGACATCTGAATAAAGAAAGATACTTGGAAAATATAAACTGCCCAAGAAATATTAACCAAAATCGATGCCAAAGAAGCCACGTTGTAACTCATGACTATAGAATGAATGCACACTACTAATAGTAGAGCATCGACATCTTCAAATACATGCAGAAGTGTCATGAAATTAATCTTAGACAAACATCTTCATTTTTAAGTCTCCACCAAAGGTTTTTCTTTTATATTCACCGCCATCCTTATTCACTAATACAAGTAATGAGAAGCTGCCCTCAAATTTCATCCGATATGAAAGAGTAAGATAAAATCGACCCTTTGAATAGCTGACTTTTCAAACTGACAAAACATGTTGATTAGGCAAACATGAAGCTCCACTTGTCATGAAATAAACAAAGGTTGACAATAAGACAAACAAGCGGCTGAAACACTCAAGCAAGCAGTTCAAGTAGACTAGAAAGAAGTTCAAGCAAGTAGACAAGTAGCAGAAACACGGAAGCAACCAGCTCAACCACACAGGCAAGTAGCTCAATCTAGCAAGCAACTAGCTCAAACAAGTAGGCAAGGAGCTCAACCAACTTGACATCAATGACAAACTATTCTAACAGTATGCATATCAATATTAAGTTTAACTGTTTAACTATTAAGTATGCATATCATTAATACGGTAATACCATTAAAATATGAGTATAACTATATACAAACTTAAACTTTTCATTATGATAATGTTCATTAAATTGTTTAATGTTTATGTAATGTCCCTTACTCAATTTGCCCTAGAGTTCATCAATTGATTAGGTTTAAGAATTCTTCTTTTCCAAATGAATGTTCTCTTAATGCAATAAACCTAGATAAGAATCATGTATTCACCATATTAACAACATATCTGTTAGCATTAATATCTAGATATCCAAAATATAAGCATAATCACAAAAGTAATAATGAAAACAAAAGAGGAGTGGCATGGGTAGATCCTCTCGAAGCTATCCATCTAAGCCCAAGGGCACAAGCATCCCCTCAGCAACCCACCCCTTGGCTCTGAGTTGAACGTCGAAACTAAGACCATTCCATACTCGGAGTGGCTTGCTTAGTGGAAACACTGGTACTTGCTTTCTCTAACCATACCAGCATCTCGGAAGACACTTGACTTATTGTGGATAGTAGGGGGAGAGAATATGTGGCCTGAGCCTACCACCCCTCCAGGGCCGCAGCGGACTATGAGTGGAACCCCCACCCCTCCATGGCCCACCCAAGCCTTGGGACTAGGCGGATTATGAGTGGAATTTCCACCCCTCCAGGGCCCATCCCTACCTTGGGTTCCGGGGCAGACTTAAGTGGGGTTTTTAGGCACCACTTCCCTCACATCCTTCCTCCCAATAAGCATGCAAACACAAGGAAGACAATCTTTTAGCAATCAAATACATTTTCTTTTATTACTAATTATTGAAGCCAATATCAACATCATTATCATCATGAAAATATTAAAGAAAGCATTATGCCAATAATCAAACTATCAATATTTGTTTCTTATATTCAAAATATGTTAAATATTATTGCTAAGTGAGTACATCACCTGAGTTGCTATATCTCTCCATGTTTCCTTACTCGCCTCCTTCAACCTTATACTAAATTGATCATAGGATGAGGACAATTCATAAATATACATAACCTACTTATGGTTTATATTAAAGAGTCATCATTACTTATAAGTATCATTATTGCATAATCATGTATATATATATATATAAAATTATTCTTTTACTTATATCCATTAGTATTCATATATATATGTTTATATAGTCATTCTTTCCTTATTCATATATATTCTTTATTCATTGAATATTACTCATTATAAAATTTATCTATATCTATGGATATATACTTGTATCATGCCTATTAAATAATATATATATATATTAAATGACTCTATATTCCAATGCATAAATATCATTGTTGCTGCTATTATAAATTGTAGATCCTATTTCTCCATGTTTTTCTCTCTTCCTTATTTTCCTTCCTTCTATTTATACCATTCAAAGTAGGTGACTCATGGGGGAATGTACTGTTTGGTGAAAGAGGTGACTTTTCATAAAATATATCCCTTTGTTAGATTTAATTGTTGCCTTTAAAGACTTAGTATCACAATAATATCTATTTTTAAAAATAATGTATTATTACTAATAATTATGATATTTCAGATTTATACTTATTTTATTATTTTATGTTGATGTTTTATTGAACATATTTTAACATTAAAGTATAATAATAAAACCAATTTGCTAATATCTTATTATTATTTTATTCTAATGTATTACAATCTTTGATGTATAATGATTATAATATTTATTTATTATTATTATTTTTGATATTAAGTTATTTAATACTAGAATGTAATAACAATAATTTGCCTATATATTATTTTTATATTTATTGTTTCATATTTATATATTTATATATTGATATGATACACATTTATTTTATATTTAATATTAATATTGCTATTTATTTTATTTATTAATTTATTTGTATTTTAACACTTGGTCTTTATGGTTTTGCTATTTTGGGGACATGACAGTTTAAAAATTTACACATTATCAATATACACAAATTTGTCAATTGTGTATGGTAATGTGTAATATCAGTCGATAGGTTTATGTATATTGATAATGTGTTACCAGTAACACTGCAGTGTAAACAGTAAAACCGATCCAAATCGCGTCAAAGGATGCAGTGTCTGTAAGGCCAACTAAACGAGGGTTTTATAAGCACCAAGTTGCGTCATACACACATCCAAAATGTGCCAAAAACAAGTCAAAATCGCGTGAAAACAAGTGCATGAAAAGCATGTTTCATTTGTTCCAGGGTTTTCCGCGAGTACTCTAAGGGTTTTTCGTGAGTTTTTTGAAGAAAAAAAAACGGGAATTTTTTTTCCATCCTAAGCCAAGAGTAAAAGTAGAGAGTACTCGCCCAAGCAAAAAAAGGGAGAGTACTCGACCACTCGGCGATTAATCGCAGAGTATGTAATCTATGGTTGCAACAACCCAACTGAAACCAAATAGCATAGATAAAAAAATACTCAAGTACCAAACAAAGGTATACCTCAAATAGATGGTGTTAGAGATTGATTACAGGCCTGACATCACTCGGTTCTGCTGATAAACTGTCAAATTAGAGCTGAACAAACACTGAGAGCAAACTAAAAACTGCAAATTATTGAAATTTGACTAAGACTGAAAAAATTCTAAGATCCTCCAAAAACTAGAATTTGCATTGTAACTCTTAAATATTCAAAACCCATCTCAAACATCTTGAAACTATATACATGAAATATAACTTAAAGTATAAGGAAGTAAATTTTCATATGTAAATGTCACTTATACTTAAATGTCTAGCCCAACAACTTCATCACTTCAAAACTTTGCTAAAAAGGAAACTCACCAAAACAACATCACATACACTCTACAAATAAACTCATCAAAACAAATCAAATCTACCCATTATCAACAAGAAGATTGGAAACTTCACTTGCAAGCACAGTTGTGGCTCCTATGTGAAATGTGATGACTGCTCTGGTTTTTTTTTTCTCTGAGTTTGCTATCACTGTTATGCTGATTGTTTTCACTGCTATGCTGATTTGGTTTGTTTTTGATGATAATTTGCATTGAGTTTGTTGTACCATTCATGTTTGAGCTTGCATATAAAGTAAATAACATAATGCACTGAAAAATAGAGTGAACTTGCTTGCACTATGAAAGAACTCAGCATATATTTCTATAATTTCATAACAGAAATTTTCTGACTTTACAAACATATATCAGATTCAGTAATAAACATTTTCAGACCTGGAAATGATTGCAAACAGCCACAAGGGTATCTCCAACTTGCAATAAATGAAGCCACAAAGGTTATCAGCAATCCTTCTACTCTCCTATGCCAAGAACCAGTGATTTCAATCCTCCACAAGAGCTTAGATTGGTCTATACATCAGCAAACACAATCTAGAAAATACCCACAAACTGGGCGCCAAGTTGAAGAGGGCGACTTGCTCTATTAAATCATCTCTTTCTCTTAAAAATCAAGTGAATATATAAATTGGGGCGCCTTGACTAGAGGAAAATGAATAATCAATACCCACGTTGAAAGAATCAACTGAAAATGAGATATGAATCAAAACCCATGTTCAATCCTTGCCAAACTGTGCTCAGAAAATACTAAAAATCATCACCAAAACATACTTCAAATCACTCCAAAAAGAAGCAATGCTTTCCCAAGCCAAAATCCAACAAACCCACATCAGAAATACTCAAAAATCTTCATATTGAACAATTGAAACAGCAACATTGAAGCTCAAAATATGATCCCTGAATGGAACCACGCCTTCACCGACTAGGGTAGGTGTTTCACTACCAAAACCAGCTCTAAATGTCAAGGGTTTTCGTCCTCAACACTCGTTCTCAGCCTTCTAGAAGAAATCCAACAACATCTCCTTATGCAACCAAAATCCACATAACCAAATGAGAGTCAAAACTCAAATTTATAAAGTGAGGGAAGGGTTAGGACAACTTGCATTTGAGTTTGAATACATTTCCCTCTCATTTCACTTTATGAAATGTTATGAAATTACCCCAAGAGGGGCGCCCAACTTTTTGCCTCCAAAATTCCACTTATGATTTTTAATTTAAAATTGACTTTTAGCCCAGACTAGGCGTCCCACCTTATTAGGCATAACATTAGCCTTTAAAAATGATAAATAAACCTCTTTTGTAGGCATCCATTTGAAATACATGGCCCCTCTTTTAAAACAACGTTGTGCAACTAGGCCAAGGGGTTTGCTCATAAGGAAACTATTTGCACTTTTGTAGCCTTCTAAAATGACTTAAAGTTATCACTTAGGCACCAAGGTAACTTTTTTAATGTCCCCTTCGACCCTCAACTTTAAATTATAAAGTAACTTTATTCTAATTCATTTTCGAAGAGGAAAGCAAATATTTAAATATTCCAACCTTAGCAACCAAGAGCCTCAACTAAAATAGTGCTGCTGACGAGTAGCCCGATCGGGTCCAGCTTCTAAAAATAGACTTACTATTTTTAGTAAGTACTAAAAATAGTAAAAACGTCAAAGACACAAGTTGGAAAGATTATTGATGCACCAATGAGCTCACTGTAGACAGTAAGCCATTGGACTGGTCCCTACTAAAAATAGAAAGCTAGGTCTGAAACACTGAAAAACTCCACAATAAGGATTGGCACAAAGCATTAAAGCTCATCAGAAAACTTCCACACATTGCCCAAACAGGAAACCCTACATTGTTTTGCCTGCCACACCAATTACTAAAAATAGTAAGTGTGTCAGAACCAGACTAATCCGAAAGAGGACATCGAAAATGGGGACATTACAGTCCGCCCTTCCCAAAGATTGCTTGTCCTCAAGCAATGCCAGTAAAACCTTGCAACAAACAATTTGATCCACACTGAAACCAAAACTGATCCCAGGGTCCCAAGTAAATCTAGGAGGTCTGTAGCACCATCTGCTCAAATCTTTCTCCTACGAGGTACCAACAAATGAGACCTCTTGAAAACCTCCTATAAGAAGAGTAATCAAATACTGCAAAGACTCGATCAACTCCTCAAAAGAATGCCCCTCAAGAGAACCAAATTGATGTGCCACAAGAGTAAGTTCTAGATAATTAACATTGGCTCTCTCATCCCAAACAGTAGCTGCACTACAACTCAGTGTGATTCTCGGGTTCCAAGTGAGTCTCAGAAAGGAACCACCATGCTAAAGCCACGCCACACTGATCATAACTGTCAAACCAAAGTGCCCATACTGCACTCTCCTACCTTGGACCTCCAAAGAGTAAAAATCATCAAAGCCCATATTGAAATACCTAAAAAGATCGAAGCTAATGCCAAAAAATATATCCTGTCAAGACAACTCAGCATAGACTACGTCAACAAACTCATTGCCAATCACAATCCTGGTCAACGTTAGAAACACCCTGCTCAACCATATGAAATTAACCCCGACATGACACCTCATGATGCCCCAAAGAAGCAAGTCAATCTCGGCTATATCACTAAAATCAGCCAACCAGGAAATGCCTATGCTGATGCAAATCGAAATCATAACATCAACACTCAACCTCCAAGTGTCAAAAGAATGGTCCCGAACACACCAGCACACCCAAACCACTGCAATCAAAACGACATCATTTGAAATAAAGCATATCATCTCCATGAAGTAACTGCAATGAGTGTCACTCACCAAAGTGGAAATAGTAAATGAATGAACTGTGCTCGAAAAGACACTCTCAGCCAACTGTCCCAAAGCCTGTCCAAACTCAAAATCAATCTGCTCATCAAAATATGTCATCATAACCAACGAAAGAAAGAAAGGAAAGCGGTAACCAAACTCAAATCCCACTGAAAACATAGGAGAGATGAGTATGGAAGTAGCAACCATGAACTACTCAACTGCTGAACTAATGAAACCATCCAACTCATCTACGGATTCGAATCCGAAGTCATATGCAAGCTCATCAGAAAGTGGACATCAGTACTAATACTAGAAGTTGACCCACTACTCCAATCCTAAGACAAAACCTCATGTCTAGAAACTGCACTTGGGTCCCAAGTCTTGTAATAAAATCCACTCACATCATTGAAATTGTTTGGGTCTCCGTCATCCAACTTGAAAAGTGGATTGTCATGAGTCAAATCAGCATCCCATTCAAATAAAGGATTATCATACAACTGATGATTATCCTCAACTCCCAAATCAAACCAACCCTCCCGCTGTTCCAAACTCCTATTTTCTATTGTTTTTGGACAATGGGTGAGATCATACTTCTCCTGAATGAAATCAAGCTCCTCCTTTACATGTTAGATCTCATTAACCCTTTCTCTATTCTTCTACTCTATAAAATGTTGAGCCTCGTAGAGTTGATCATTTGCTTCAAGAAGTGCCCCTTGGGCACTTTCCAAAGCAAGCTTCGTGCAGTTAAGCTCAATGGTGAGCTCACTAACCTCTCCCCTTAACTGCTTAGACGTAGACAAGGTTTTAGCTGCAAACTTGGTAGCTATATCTCTATCATGCATCATGTGTAAGTAAGTTGTTTTAAATTCTTCCATAGAGTTCTTCAATGTATGTAAATCAGAAAATGAAATATTAAGCTCACTTTGTCCCATGGGTGCATTTTGAATTAATTTTTTCACATGCATATGTTTGCTGTCCAACCTAGATAAAATGTGCACCTCATTTTCAGTGGTTACCAAGGGTTGTCTTTTCCAATTATGATCAAACAAAAATGATGAACTGTTGTTATGTGGCATGTAACAATCAGATATAAATTCACACTTGTCATTAGAGTCTCCAAGGCTGTACCAAATCAACTATGTCTCTCCTTGATTATCCTCACAAGAAGATTGTGAATCAAAATCAACCAGGCTACAAGGTCTCTGCTCAAAATTAGCTACTTACAATGTGAAATCAGATTCTTTTTCAAGATTGAAAACATCACTAACGATGCCATCCTCTATGCATGGCTCTCGGGATGAAGTAAGGACATCATTACAATCAAAAAGAAATTCATCCCAATGTGGATCCCTGTCATACTTCAACACACCGGGATCCCAAGTGTAGAAAGGTTGATCACTTTGTTTAGAGAATAAGTGTTCATTGTGCTCCTCATAAGTAGTTTCTTTCCTGAATAAGTCACTCTCCAACTCATTATGACTGAAATCATCATAAGCATCTCTCTCCATAGGCTTGATTTGGTAGTCTAATCCAAAGCCACCTGTGTCACCATTATCCACATGGGGTAAAGAATCGTCATTATTAGCTGATTCGAAGACATCATCTCTTTTGTTTTCATCATGCCCATCATCTAAAGGTATCTCAACTTCATTGGATAGCTCTAAGGGAGTATACAAGGTGGTTGTTTCGTCAATTCCTTCATGCACAACCTCAACTATAGCAGTTGCATGCATGACCAAAGAGTCATCCTGAGGCTCCGTCTCACATCCATCAAGTTTCAAAGCAACCACTTCATCTGATTTTTCTGCTATGAACTTCTCTTCAACCACTTGCTCTTCATTGAACGCATGAGGTTTCAACTTTACCTGAAATGAAGTTTCGGTTCCTTCTTGTCAAACCTCTTTATGAGTCTCTCAGTTAACTCGGTATATGATGTAAGCTCAGCATGCCCCATTATGATCATCCCATGGTACCACCACTTATGTGCAACTCCATCAAGGTGCATAGTAGCATATTTTATGGAGTCTTCTTTAGACATGGGGTTTTGATTGAAGTATGTGTCCACCCTTTGAACCCATGCTCTCACTGAAATCTCATTGGACCCGTCAAAAAAAGGAAGGCTAAGTTTTCCAGCTTTCCTTCGTAAGTCATTATGATGTTCTCTATTGCCCTTGTTGGGGGTATGCCTCATCCCGAGATCTATATAATCCCGAAGTGATACGTCATGCTAGAAATCAGGGCTTGCATCCAACCAATCTTGTTTAAATTGATCCTGCAACTCAACTAAGGTAAGCTTTTGATTGGGTTGTGCTTCTACTCTAGGTGGAAATATAGGCATAAGAGGCCTTGCCAAGGCTGCTCCATTCTATTGATTGGATCCTCTTCGCCGTCCCACAACATTATCTTGCCCCAAACGATCCAATCTATGTACCAACTGTGCAAGTTGCTGATTAATCTCTTGAGCACGTTGGGCTACTCTTTCTTGCCCTCTAACCAATGCATCAAGGAGTGACATCATCCTATATGGTAGTGCATTTTGTCTCTCAGCTTCTTCTCATCTTTCACCTATATTTTCTAAACTTGATGTTCAACTGAAAGAGATTCTGAATGCTATTCCTCTTCCTTAGAAGGCCAAAGTTCCCACCAATCCTCTTCCTTTTTCCTCAATCTTTCTCGGTACCTTCTTTCACGGTCACTAATGCTCATAGATATGTTTTACCCACTGGTTGGCAGGATGAATTGCGCTCTGACACCACTGTAATGACTACCCTAGTTTTTCTTTTTTTCTCTAAGATTTCTATCACTGTTATTCTGATTGTTTTCATTGCTATGCTGATTTGGTTTGTTTTTTATGATAGTTTGCATTGAATTTGTTGTGCCATTCATGTTTGAGCTTGCATAAAAATTAAATAACATAATCCACTGAAAAATAGAGTGAGCTTGCTTGCACTATGAAAGAACTCAACATATATTTCTATTATTTCATAACAGAAATTTTCTGACTTTACAAACATATATCAGATTCAGTAATAAACATTTTCAGACCTGGAAATGATTGCAAACAGCCACAAGTGTATCTCCAACTTGCAATAAACGAAGCCACAGAGGTTATCGGCAATCCTTCTACTCTCCAATGCCAAGAACCAGTGATTTCAGTCCTCCACAAGAGCTCAGATTGGTCTATACATCAGCAAACACAATCTGGAAAATGCCCACAAATTGGGCGCCAAGCTAATCAGGGTGACTTGCTCTAAAAAATCAAGTGAATATATGAACTGGGGTGCCTTGACTAACGGAAAATGAATAATCAATACCCACGTTGAAAGAATCAACTGAAAATGAGATATGAATCAAAACCCAGGTTCAATCCTTGCCAAACTGTGCTCAGAAAATACTAAAAATCATCCCCAAAACATACTTCAAACCACTCCAAAAAGAAGCAACGCTTTCCCAAGCCAAAATCCAACAAACCCACATCAGAAATTCTCAAAAATCTTCATACTGAACGACTGAAACAACAACATTGAAGCTCGGAATGTGATCCCTGGATGGAACCACGCCTTCACCGGCTAGGGCAGGCGTTTCACTACCGAAACCAGCTCTAAATGTCAAGGATTTTCGTCCTCAACACTCGTTCTCAGCCTTCTAGAAGAAATCCAGCAGCATCTCCTTATGCAACCAAAATCCACATAACCAAATGAGAGCCAAAACTCAAATTTATAAAGTGAGGGAAGGATTGGGCAACTTGCATTTGAGTTTGAATACATTTCCCTCTCATTTCACTTTATGAAATGTCATGAAATTACCCAAAGAGAGGCATCCAACATTTTGCCTCCAAAATTCCACTTTTGATTTTTAATTTAAAATTGACTTTTAGCCCAAACTAGGTGTCCCACCTTATGAGGCATAACATTAGCCTTTAAAAATGATAAATAAACCTTTTTCCTAGGCATCAATTTGAAATACATGGCCCCTCTTTTAAAACAACGTTGTGCAACTAGGCCAAGGGGTTTGCTCATAAGAAAACTATTTGCACTTTTGTAGCCTTCTAAAATGACTTAAAGTTATCACTTAGGCACCAAGGTACTTTTTTAATGTCCCGAACCTCAACTTTAAATTATAAAGTAACTTTATTCTAATTCATTTTCGAAGAAGAAAGCAAATATTTAAATCATAGTAACAAAAACTTTTGGGGAATAAATAGGCAAACCAAAAGTTCAAGATTTTTTGAAAAAATCGGGAAAAAATCGGATTTAAAAAAAAAACGTAAAAATATGTAGAATAAGAGACAAAAACTGATTTTTTTTTAATTGAAAGGCATTTCCATAGCAATAGAGATATAAAGAGCAAATAAAATAGAGAGTTTAACTAATGAATCATAGAAAATAGATTTTGTTGTTTATATTCATATCGTTGATTACATTGCATTCCACATCTTTCAAAGCAGTACTTCACAATGCATAACTGATAGATGACAAAATTTCAATTACAATATAGTTTGTAGTGGAAAGTTTGAAAAATCAAAAGTAGCCTATGGCTCTTGCTAGTTGCTACTATAAATAGAGCTATGCTAGAGGCTTGGAGGCCCTGATGATGAAGCTCCTGGGGCTTTGCTTAACCTCCTAAGTTCATCAATCACATGAGGATCCTAGTTGGCCTCCTCTAGGATCTCAAACTCCTCAACCTCAAGAGCTACATCATCATTAGCAATCCACTCATTTACAATATTTTATTTTGTAAAAATAAATACAAAATGTTTGAAGTATTTTATTTTTATTTATTTTTATATAATAGTTTACAGTATTTTTTTTTTTAAAATAAATACAAAATAATACATTTGATACAATACAAAATAAAATACAAAATATTTACATAAATATTACAGTAAATATAGTAAAATATTTACAGTAAAATATGTACAGCAAAAAAAAAATATTTATAGTAAATATTTATTACAGTAAATAGTAATACAGTTTAAAATATAAAATAAAATATTTACTTTATTTTATTTACACGATTTACTATAATTTTATTTACTATATAAAATAAAATATTTATACAAAATACTAAATATTTAGTACAGTAAATAGTTTAACTTTAAAATTTAAATATTTACAGTTAATATAAAATATAAAATATAAAATATAAATTTTAAAATATTTACTGTATTAAATAAAATACAGTAAATATTTTAAAATTTATATTTTATATTCTTTAACTGTAATTTTACGAACACAATAAATATTTTAAAATTTATATTTTATATTTTTAACTGTAATATAAAATATAAAATAAGATACAGTAAAAATTATTACCGTATCTTATTTTATATTTTATTCGTGTAAGGTGCTATAGAATAAAAATAAATACAAAAAAAATTACGATTTTTTTATGAAGTAATAAAAAATTAAAATAGCCTCTAAAATTTACGATTTTTTTATGAAGTAAATACAGAAATAGCCACTTGAAAATAAATATATACTCTAATTTTTTTTCACAAAATGCAGTAATGGAGCTGCGAGCCTACCTAGGAATGGCTGGAAGGAAGAAATGAAAGGAAACGAAGGAAAATCACGGGCAAATTGTTGCCGGTTTTGCTCTTCGTTTGGAAATTGTCGTCGTTTCTTCTCTCCCTCTGATGTCTGTCGCTTTCCTTTGTGGATTGAGGCAGACATGTCGAATTATTATAGCTTTCACGCGGAGTTTAGGGCTGCAATTTTTCGTGGGAACATCTGACGGGGTTGTTGAGAGCAGTAAATGTGATTTTTTTGTAGATTTTTGGGAAAAAATCGTGGAGGGTGCCGATTAATTGAAAATCGCGATTAATCGGGTTTTTTTGCAGTTTTCTGTGACTATGATTTAAATATTCCAACCTTAGCAACCGAGAGCCTCAATTGAAATAATGTTGTTGAGAAGTAGCCTGACCAAGTCTAACTTCTAAAAATAGACTTACTATTTTTAGTAAGTACTAAAAATACTAAAAACATCAGACACAAGCTAGAAAGATAACTAATGTGCCAATGAGCTCACTGTAGATAGTAAGCCACTAGACTGGTCCCTGCTAAAAATAGAAAGCCACGTATGAAACACCGAAAACCCCCATAGTAAGGACTGGCACAAGGCATTAAAGCTCATCGGACAACTTCCACACATTGCCCAAACAAGAAACCCTACACTGCTCTTCCTGCCGAACCAATTACTAAAAATAGCACTTACTAAAAATAGTGTGTCAGAATCAGACTAATCCAAAAGAGGACATCGAAAATGGGGACATTACATGAAACTACCAAAACTAGCTAGGGGGATTTTTCATCCCTAAAACCAATATTTTCAAGAGGGTTTTCATCCTCAAAAAAACCAAAGATGAATAAAGGTTCTCTCAAATACATAAGCAAAAATCATATCAAGTCTAACCTCAACAATGAGCTCTCAATTATTTTTGTTTCGTTTTTAGACAGCATTTTGTAAAAGGGTTTTGAGTCCCTTCAAAACCTGTTTTACCTTAATCAAAAACAATGAGCTCTCAACCTCCTTTTGTAACATTCTAGGAGAAATAAAATAATTATTTTTTTCCTCTAAAAGCTCATTTTTACAAAATAAATAGTAATCTTTTTTTAATTGAGATATAGTCAATTATAAAAGGATGCGTTTCATACAAAACATTTATTTGATAATTAAATATAAGAAGAGTGTGACTAGCAAATTAGTTGATATGTTGTCTAGACTCTAGTTAGAGCTTTGGTAGTTTCAATAGTGGGTACACTAACTCAATTTGAGCCTTTTGTGCCAAAGACATGTCTAAAAGCTTATGAGCATGATGCAGATATTGAAGAGATATTTCAGCATGCTAAGGAGTCAAAAACAGTATGTCATGACCTTCAAGAAAACTTCTAGCTGGGAGGTGGGATGAGTTAGGGAAATTTTGTGTGCCAAAGAATGGAAGGATTTGGCTGATGAGAGAAGCCCACCATTCTTAGGTTTGCAACTCACTATGGGGTCACAAAATAATTACAAACCTTCAAAGGTATGTTTATTGGCCCAAGATGCAAGTTGATGTTACAAAATGCATTCAAGGATATGTTGTGTAGTACTAACTACTAACAAGGCAAACAATAGGCAATTGAGTCTTTACTAGACCTTACTGGTTCCTTCTAGGCCATTGGAGAATATCTCCATGGGTTTTGTAGGAGGATTGCCCATGTCAAAGGGAGGTCATGACCTTTTGTTTGTCATTGTGGACCAATAAGCATAATGTGTATTCTTAATCTTTGTAAAAAGACTCTCAAAGAAAGAGAAGCATCTGAAATGTTTTTCATTAATGCTTGGGTGCATTTTTATTTTGTCACATTCTATTGTTTCAGACAGGGACACACTATTTGCTAAAAAAAATTGGAACACATTGTGGGAGAAGATGGATACAAAGTTGAAGACATATAATTATTTCCATCCCCAAGTGAATGGACAAACTAAAGTGGTCAATAGGAATTTGATTCAGCTCTTGAGAGGCTACAATTAAAAGCCTTCTATAACTTGGGGTGAGAATTTGGTTTATATCCAGCATTGTTATATTAGAGTTTTGCATACTTCTACTATCAAGCCTCCTTTTGAAACATTTTTTGGTTATTTACCACTAGGTCCCTTTGATGTTGTGATGGGATAGACACACAAGATTCAAGATAAAGTGGATTCAATTATACACATGGCCAAAAGGGTCATTGAGAAAATTCCACAAATACACCTCCATATGCAAGAATGGTCGATAGGGTCACAAGCCAAATACAAAGCAAGACATGACCAGCACTGAGTTAAGTACAAATTCCAAGTTAGGGATGAAGTAAGGGTGTACTTGAGCAAACGACAACCCAAGGGAGAAGCCTAGAAGTCAAAGCCATTATGGTATGACCCATTTCAGATCACTAAGCAAGTTGGAAAAAATGTTGTCAAACTGAACTTTCCTCCATAAATGAAAGTGCATTTTGTTATTAATGTGGAGAATCTTCATCTCTTTGAACTTTTCATATTATATGAAGAAGAGCCTTTGTTACCTTCCATTGAAGACCTTGTTCCCAATTCTTAGGAAGAATTGGACAAGGATGCTTTGTTACAAGTCAAGGAAAGGTTTACAAGCGGTGCAAGAGTTGGCAAATTGGTTTGAAAAGTCAACGAACATGACCAAGCAAAGAAAGGTGGTGTTTGAATGAAAAGGTGAGGGAAATGTTTCCCCATCTATTGAGTTTCTAGGGTTATGGAGATCAAAAGCCTCCTAATTGGGGAGAGTTGATCTAAAATAAATCACTCATGTTGGTTTAGAGGACTAGCAATCATATTTAAGTCATTCCCTAGACCCTTCCTAGAGTACGACACATGAAGAGAAAACTCGCCTTGGGAGGAATTAGACAAAACAAAATCTGGAGAACATTGAGGTGGATAGTTGAGGGAAGCCACCTTGATTATCTTAACACTTGGGAGGACTTACAATAGCTAAAACTTGCCATTGCTAGCAAGTTCCATCATAATAGAATCTATAATTATCAAATAGTCTATAGGTGGCAAGTTCATCAACAATCAAACGCATCACCTACAATCAAAAGATGCAAGCAACGCCAAGAACAAATAAGTGGATACTACTTGGAACTTCTTGGGATGTCTAGCTTCTATGGATTTCTTTTGTAACCAAAATTGCTAGATACTTCCCCTCCCACATTGGATGTTGGATACATATATGATATTCCTAAATACATGGATACCATATCTAGACATATCCATATACGAGCCTATATATGGGTTTTATACAATATGACTAGATACAACACCACACAACTCGACACCATATACAATTTAGAGATTATGAAAAAGCATTCTAATTTTGCAAAAAAAAAAACATAAAAAAGTTCCACACACCCATACATATATAAATCACTACAAACACAAACATTACATAGAATATATATTATAAATATTATAAACTAAAATATAAAAACATGTGTGTGTGCACGCATTTGCATGTGCGTGTGCATGTGTGTGTGCATGTGTCTATGTGTGTGTGTGTGTGTCTGTGTGCACATGTGTTTTATACCCTAAGATGTGTAAATAATTGGATATATCTATATTTTTGTAATTGCTAAATCTAGTCGTATTTATATCACAAGTTCTTGGAAAATTTTCCGTATCTGCCAATCATACTCTATTTGTATCCAATATTGTATTTGTTTCCATGGAACTCTTCTCATGACCGAAGGGAAAGCCATAACATTTCCATCGTTACTTGTGGAAGGGGTTCCTTCATGTTATTAATCTGTAACCATGCATTTGAGAGCAGTCTAAGATCCTTGTAAAAATGTTAGTGTATGGGGAGGTCTGAGAATAGTGGTGTTTATCTGTTATAGGTGCATGGATATCAATTCACATTTGAAGTTTTCCATGAAGTTCTCAAGGAAGGAGTAATCCTTGTAATCAGCATTTGGAGATAGGGGCTTGAGGGACTAGATCTCACTCTTCTAGAGTTTTCACAACATTGGTTTCTCTAGTTCAGCTATTGTGTTACACTTCATTTTCATGTGACACTCTCTTTTACTGTTTTATTCTCTTTCATGACGTTGTTTTGTTGAGACAACTTCATCTCTAGGACTTCTACAACTGTAATATGCAAGTTTTGCTGGAAATGTTGTCATTGATGTCAAAAGTGGGCAAGGTCATCATTGATGCCAAAGAGTTTAATGTAGAGATTGATGGAATGTGTTGTTATTGATGTCAAGGTGGATGAACAAGATTGTTGATGTCAAAGAGCTTGTTTAGGAAATTGTTGGATTAGTTGTCCAAGATGTATGGACAAGAATGTCAAAGTAAGTGTTGCCATTCGTGTCAAGGTAAAGAGTGGAGCATTACAATAAGAAGTTGTCCATGATACATTTCCGTTGATGAGCAAAGTAGACTAGAGTATATCCGTTACACATTATCATTAGAGATTGCATGTTTAAATTAAAGACTTAAACATTGGAGAAATAAGTGTCATGGGCTGACCATATGCCAAAGAAATATAAATTTCAAATTTAAATTAAATTACCTCCAAGAGGCTGACCTCCTTTTGAAGAAGACAAGGATCATATAAACAACTATTTGATTTCATTCCTAAGATACAATTTTCAAGATATTAAAAGCAGCGATCAAATTGTATACGGTGCAAATTCATTGTGAAGGAAACAGCAAATATATATATCCAACGGTTTGCATAAAAGACAAAAAGTGAATAAGACAAAAATTGCTGAAGTGAATAAAACAAAAAGAAGATTATATGCAGCGATTCTAACATGTGAAAAATTTAGGCTGTGATAATCTAACTAATAGGCAGCGATAACTACTAAAGGCAAAAATTAAATTAATGAAAGGCTGCGATTAATTTGAAGGGACGGCAGTTTAAGGAAGAGTCATGATTGTTTTGAAAAGACATCAATCTTCCAAAGGATGTATCTCTTCAAAAGAGACATGTTAAATGATATATAAGGAACATAAGGTAGAGGTTAAATGGAAAAAAAAAAACTATTCAAATGAATATCATATGAATATAAGAGCAGATTGAAAAGAAAGAAGAGAGCAGAAATATGAAATGTAACTCAGATTTATTTTGAGTGTATATGCAGCCCATTTATGAAGGGCAAATACAAATATATATATAACAAATATATGTGAAGAGTAAAAGCAGATTGTAAAGTGAATTTGAGCAGATGGTAAGGCAGAAAGTTATGTGAAAATTATGCCATGATTATAATCAGTTGTGTGAAAAGAATTGGTGCATAGACTGGATCAGATTTGTGAGAAAAGTTTATTGTGTGAAATGTGATCAAGGATATTGCATGGTGTGTGTTCAGATTTGAGAAGGAAGAGACATTGTAGTTGGATCAGATTTGTGTTTGTATCAGATTTGGTGAAGGAGTTTATTATATCAACATTGAAGAATTAAATAAGTTGGAGTCTATCAAATAGAGGTTGGAGCCTCTTGCTGGGTTGAAGCTTAGTTTGTGTGGGGGTTGGAGCCTATCAAATCAAGGTTGAAGCCTCTTGCAGGATTGGAGTTCAGTTGAGTGGGGGTTGAAGCCTCCAATAGGTTGGGGCCTATAATTCTATCAAGTGGAGATTGGAGTCTCTAGTGGGTTGGAACCTACAAGAAGAAGATCAATCTATAATATATAAGCAATATTTTTCCATGGTTTTCTTCTGCAAGGGTTTCCAAATAGAGGTTGGAGCCTCTTGTTGGGTTGAAGCTTAGTTTGTGTGGGGGTTGGAGCCTATCAAATCAAGGTTGCAGCCTCTTGCAAGATTGGAGTTCAATTGAGTGGGGATTGAAGCCTCCAATAGGTTGGGGCCTATAATTCTATCAAGTGGAGATTGGAGTCTCTAATAGGTTGGAGCCTACAAGAAGAAGATTAATCTATAATATATAAGCAATATTTTTCCGTGGTTTCTCCCGCAAGGGTTTCCACGTAAATCGGTATTCTCATTGTGTTCTTAGTTGCTAGATCTTACTTGAATGTTTTCATTGTGATTGGTTAAGTTTTGAAAAGTAAAAGATTGTTAGATGCTGATTCATCCCCCACACCCCTCCCCCTCACTCGCTGCCCCCTCAGTATCACCGTATGCTCATCAAGTTTTACTTCTAGAACAACAATTTTATCAGTCTTTTATTGATTGGAACATTTTAGATTCATGATAAGGAAAGAAATACCCACCCTGATTACAGATCAACTATGATACCACTAGTGACTTTAGAGCATTGGCATACACAAGATAAAATGGTTAATAGCAAAAGAGCACACCATTATCACAAGGGACCATCTATTAGATTCTTATGTCAAATATTTATAAGCAGCAGGCATTTTAACTACCTAGAAGTTAATGCTAGACTGCTAAGATTTAATGTACCACTAGTATTAACACTACAACATTACAATATTGAGTATCATTATTCCTAAAACAAAGTAACCCAACACATCATGACAAGGCAATTAAAAGGTTTTCCAGTGATAGAAGCAAATAAGGAATTCATTCTGTTATAATCTAACAATGTTACTGATAGTGTGTCTATATAAAAAACTTGAGCACCATCTATACTAAAAATGCATATACTCAGAAATTCCAACCCAAATGACAATATCTAGAGCACATTTACATCTCAATAGATAAAGAGGCTAAACAAAAATCCAAGAAACAGACATGTTATTATACCTTCTGGGCAGTACTCAGATGCACTGACAGCATTCTCTACTCTTGATAAAACTGAAATAATCTTCTGAGGGAAGGTCTGCTTAGCCTAATTGCAGCACACATGAAAATATTTCATGTCCAATGACGAATGACACACAAGTATCAAATGCAAAAAAGTCAATTAATGATTCATCTGTGAATATAATTAATAGAATATTACACTAAAATCATGTTCTAATAGATGATATTACAATAAAACCATGTTCTAATAATTGTCCTTATGGCTGATAAATTTTACTCCTTGAAATGAATGCAGATCAACAAATAAACCTTTAGAAGAGCCATCATTGATGTACTGTTACTAATCTTTCTTGCACTTATATAGTTATCTGTTTGTGGGTCATATAATAGCTTTTTAGTAGAAATATGAAGGTATCTTGCAAGTATATCAAACAATTCTATAAATCAAACCCAAAAGCTCAATGTTAAGGCTTAGGTCAGTTCTTTAACTCATTAACAAGCAATCAATTTTAATTTCAAAATTAATAAACAGAAGTATCAACATGAACAGAAATAATTTATAGCATCATAAATCATCATTTTGACATTATAACAACCTCATGATAGACAGTATCCTAGTCACCGGTACAGTAATTTTGATTGTGAAAAGTCCAAATTTGCCATTTTTTAAATAAGATAAAATTCAGCAAGTTTGGCAATTAAAATCATGTATGTCAAATAGCATGTTGAATTTCAATATGAATGCCTGATTTGTGGATAAAAATTGTTCATAATTGATTGAAAAAATATTTATTGAGCCAAGTCTTTGAAATACCTAGTTTTCCCATCTACAGGAAAAAATCAAACTAAAGGTTGTATATAAGTTAATCTCCCCCCTCCACTTTGAGGTGCCTTTTATTTACTGCAGAAAGCTTAGATTCACAGGAATGGCTTCAATTTACAGTGCCTACTTTAATTGACAGTGGCAGTCTGTGTGTATTCTCCTGTTGTGCCCCTTGTTGTCCATTTTTGTTTGCCATGTGCAAAGCCATGAAATAGGTGTTCATTATTTCTCCTATCTGGATACACAGTGGCAACTCCCATCATCCCTTGTGTTAGCACAGTCAGGGAATACAAGTTAAGAGTGACTTTCTGAACATAGATTAACAACATTTTCAAGTCGCAATAGACTGGACTTACTACTGTAAATTGTAAATGCTTACTTGCAACAACAATCAGAGACCCGCAAGTTATATCTTATAATTTATGGTGACCCAAGGCCTCCTCTAAGTCACTTCCGCCACTAGTTATTTGTGGATACACCTCTATAGAATCATGCAACCTGTAAGAAGATATTAATAAACATTTGTGCTCTAATGATAATTGATCAGTCAGCAAAGGAATGATCCAACCATAAACCAGCAATTTTTCTTGTGTTGTCTTGATGTGCCATACTATACAGTGGTCAAAGCCACAGTTTTTGGGGCAAAAATGGGATGTAATTTTTTTTAAAACATGTTTTAAGTACATATAAACCAAAAATCACAATTTATTAGAAAACTGTGGCCTTTTTTGGCATTTGAAACTACAATGGTATTGAAATTTGAAATGTTTTGAATCTTCTGAACCATTTAATCATGTTCCAATCATAGATGTTAAAATTTTCATATTTAATACATTTTATACATTTACTTTCCATGTCCACTATATTTGGCATAAAATAAGAACATGCATTCTTTTCACTCTTCTTTTATAGATATATTATAGTTTATTTTTAACTTGCCATGTTTTCCCTGTTGTAAAACCATGTAATTGAAGAACATTTACAATTTTTCCATGTCCTGCCGTTGCTATGTAAATAGGATGCTACTGCAGTCAAAATAAATGGCAGGGCAAAGTGTAAAGGCATTAACTCAATACACTAAATAAAACCAGAAGTGGAAGTTTTTAGAATATTATTTCTAATAATGAAGAGATTTCATATAGAAAGCCTGGTATTATAAAAATGAAATTGCAAACGATTTGGCAGAGTGTGAGATGTCTAACTATTCTTCATTTGCATGTTTTTCGCTTAAAAAAATATCTAGAAATTGTTAGTTTTTCATAGATCAGATTGAACAAAAAAAACACTTAATATAATTGCAACATATAAGACAATGAACACACAAAGATACCCTGGGAAAACCCTCCTCTTGAGGGAGAAAAACCCAGCAAATATATATCGCTTTATATATATAGAACAATGGCAGAAATCTGCTTACAACTCAGGCCCAGCAATGGCCAACAATAACAGTCGCACCTCTCCTAGATGCACAAGATACAAATGAACATATTCTTCCTTGAAATCGGACTGCTGCTAAGAATGCGAATTCTGCTCTTGAAGAATAATGCAAACTTGCTTGAATGGAATCTATAACAATGACAAACTGACCTTGTATTTATACAACACAAGGCGCCTCTTCACTTAGGTCGGCCTCTTTAGAGAACATAATAAAAAATAAAATACAACATGAGGTTGGCTCAAACAATGATAGGTAAATGTGAAACAAAAGAGTCGGCCCTTTATTCTTTTATGTTTATTGTTTGCTATAAATTAAATAGCCGAATGGCTATACATTTAATTTGCTTTCTTCTTGGAATTCGTGCGATGAAGTGCAGACCGTAGCTGCTATAACATCAACAGAAATTAGGCATAAATGTTCCTCATTTTGTGTTTTCATACAAGAAGCAAAATTCTTCAATATCTTGTAAATTCACCTAAAGCTAAGAAACAAAAGTTAAAAGAAAATTAGATAAAAATAACAATAATAATAGAAAAATATATAAGAAATGCAAAACCAAGACAACTTGTAGCAAAAGAAAAAGATAATTAAAGACAAGTAAAAGACATTGCGAGAAATTCTTCCCCATATGCCTGCAAATCCATAAAATCATTGTATACCACAAGGTTTTTCCCCTAAAGCTAGAGTTTCATCACAATGATTAAATAGCAACCCTGCTGAAACTTATTAGCCATCCCTCAACCTAACATCCCCAGTATAAAGGTGTTGCGCTTGCCACTTCAAGAAATTTAGTTCAATATTGGTTGGTCCTAGTGAGCATTGTAGTTACCACTTGGAGGCTTGTAAAACATTTTCCATACACCCATTGCTCCTACCCTAGGGTCTGCTCCACCCACAAAGACCTTGCCTCACTTGTCCTAAGGACCCAAGTAATCTTTCTAAAACTTAATATAGCCTGTTAATATTTTTCCTTGAGATAATAAACAATATTATTCCAATGTTCAATCTACAAAATTTCCCTAAACATTTCCCCAATATCATGTTCAAATCTGTAAATTATGCAAAAAAGAAAAAAAATGGCACCATCAAAATCAATACCTAGGTAATAGAAACCTATTAGGTATTATCAGTCCAATCAGCTTTGATACTTGATATGTAGACAGCCTTCTAGAAGGAACTTTACAAGGGTGATGAACCATTTATATGGTACATCACAGGCACTGTTGAAGCACATAGCGATATCACTTTAGAAATAATAACATTATTTGATGAAGACTAATACAATTCAATCTCAAACAAAGCACAAAAAGCACAGAGATCACAAGGAGCTTGTTAATTCCAAAACACCAATCATGTTTCCCTCCTCAAATATGCCCACAACTCATCTATGTTGCTGAAATCTCATTGAATGAAAACACTGAGGAACACCAAGAAACGTCTAAGAAAATAGCAGGTTAAAGACACCTAAGCTGAATTATTTCATGCATGTAGCATTGCATATAACATGACCATGAATTATCAAATAAAAACATAAGTTGAAAAACTGCTGAATTTGGCAAAGGGGAGATAACTCCTTGCTCATAGGCTTCTAAAGACAACTCTTTTAAAGAGACCAAAAGAAGAGACAAAAATATTGGATAAAGGCCAAAGATGCAAGGATTGTAAGAAGTTCCACCATACCACATGAGGTTGGTCATCTAGGAGTAAGGAAATATTCCATAAATCCAGGAACCATCAAACTAACAAACATTCCACAGAGCTAACGAAAGAGGCAAAAAGAAATAAGCCAATAGAATAGCAAATAGGAATAATGAAATATTACACAAATAGCTTTATTAAGAAATATTCTATAGTTATATATTTTTAGTCTTCTCAACTTATATTTGTAGCTTTCATAATCTTTTTTTTTTGAAGTTGATGTAAAATCTAAGTCATAATAATCCTCTTCTCATCCTCTTTGAAGGCTTTGCCTCTCATCTTGTTGAGGGTTTTTGTAACTATTCCCAATATACATAGATTTAATTTTCCTTTTAACAAAAGAAAAAAGGCTAACATCAATATCATCATGTAAAGAACATAGTAACTATTGAAATGAAATAGCTTTATTAAGAACCATTTGATGTACACTTGTCACATGGCTTTTCAGATTCTAGGGTGAATCATTTCACTTCCTATTTATAGACTTTTCATTTCTTGCTATAAAGAGCTATAAAGGAATTGTCATCCAAATATCAAAACAATCTTTGTTTGAAGCGTACCAAAGAGAGCAAAGAATAGAGTGTGCTAGATCCACATCTCTTTTCAAAGATTGCTACCTCTTTTGTATAATTGGATTGAGGTAGCTTCACATTTCTTAGAGATCACTGCCTTTGTTGTCTGAATCAGAGATTCGACATATTTTTTCCCGAAGATAATTGAGCATACCTCTTTAATTTGATGTAATTAGTTCCTTTATTACATATATTGTGCTCCTTTTGTATATTTTTATCTCTATTTGTTCATGGTTCCTATCTGCAATTATCTTTCTCTTCAATTGCTTTTTGATTGCTTCCACTAATAAAACAACTGAGTTCCAACAAGTTGGTTTGGCATCCAAGGCATCACCAATCAAATCCGGCTCACATATTTATATGAGTTTCACATCTTGTCATTATCATCTACTGTTGTCATACTTTACTGTAATTGGGGCATTGCCCCCTCTATCCACCAGATATTTAGTCCTTGCTCATCAAGAAGAGTAAGGTGTTTGTTGATCTACCTCCTGGGCCGCCTCTTGATAGGGGGTTTGAGCATGTCATTGAACTCAAGGAAGGAGCCAAACCTGTTATCACAACTCCTTATCGATATCCTAAGAAGAAGAAAGATGAGATTGAGAAGAACATAAGACAACTCTTGGAGATGGGCTTCATTCGTCCAAGCAAAAGTCCTTTTGCTTCAGTTGTTGTTCTTGTGAAGAAAAAGGAAGGCACCATCCGCATGTGTGTGGATTATCATGCCTTGAATCAAAATAAAATCAAGAACCGGTACCCCATTACTAGGATAGATGAGCTCATTGATGAGCTACATGGTGCCAAGTTTTTTTCAAAGATTGATTTGAGATAAGCTATTATCAAATTCGAATGAGGGGATCAGATGTTGAGAAGACGGCATTCTGATGCCATTATGGTCACTTTGAGTTTTTAGTCATGCCATTTGGGTTGACTAATGCTTCTGCCACTTTCCAGTCTTGTATGAACCGAATTTTCCAGAAGCAGTTAAGGAATTTTGTGCTGATTTTCTTTGATGATATCCTCATCTTCAACAAGACGTGGGAAGAACATCTCAAGCACTTGGAGGAAGTGCTTAGCATCCTCGAATCAGAAAACTTGTTTGCCAAAGAGTCCAAATGTGAATTTGGAATGAAGGAGTTGCTCTACCTTGGTCACATAATCAGTGCTAACGGAGTGAAGGTTGAACCAGAAAAGATCAAGACGATAGTTGATTGGCCACCTCCAGAGAACTTGACTCATTTGAAAGGGTTCTTGGGTCTTTGTGGTTTTTACAGAAGATTTGTAAAAGGGCTACTCTCAAATTGCTGCTCCTCTTACTGACCTCACTAAAAAGGGAGCTTTCTTTGGATCAGAAAAGGCACAAGGTGGTTTTGATAATTTCAAGAAGATTATGAGCTCTTGTCCGGTTTTGGCTATACTGGATTTTTCCAAGCCTTTCGAGTTGCAATGTGATGCATCAAGAGGTGTTGGTGTTGTTTTGATGCAGGATAAGCATCCCATTATGTTTGAAAGCAGGAAGTTAAGAGGTGTTGAAAGGACTTACTCCATCTATGACAAAGAAATGCTTGCAATCATGCATGCATTAGCAAAATTCAGACAATATTTGGTGGGGAGCAAATTTGTTGTCAAAACTTATCACAATAGCCTCAAGCACTTCATGCATTAGAAAGACTTGAACGAAAGGCAACAAAAGTGGGTGAGTACGCTTCAAGCTTACGATTTTGACATTGAGTATGTCAAAGGAAAAAACAATGTTGTAGTTGATGCTCTATCAAGGAGACCCCATTTGAATTCAATTTGTGAGCTTACTGCTGATTGGAAAGAGTTGTTGCTTGCTGATTATGCTGAAAATTAATTTGCAACCAGCATTATTGAGGGTACTTTTCATGATGAGAAGTACAAGGTGGTTGATGGATTGATACATTACAAAGGGAGGATCTTCTTGGTGGCCGATTCCAAGCTCAAAAAGAAGATTTTGCAGACTTTCCATGACATCCCACTTGCGGGTCATCAAGGTTATTTCAAGACCTATAGGCAGATCCGTGAAAGATTTTCATGGAAGGGGTTGAAAGAAGAGGTCTTGCGCTACATCAAGAAGTGTCACACTTGCCAAATGAACAAGAATGAGCATACATTTCTAGCAGGGTTGCTGCAACCATTACCAATTCCCAATCAAAAATGAGAAAGCATATCAATGGATTTCATCACGAGGTTGCCTAAGACTCAAGGCAAAAACTATATCTATGTTGTGGTGGATAGATTAACTAAGTGTTGGCGTAATAACTAACACCTCTGGAGTATAAGTTAGTATGGACAGCTATACACACTCCGTAATGAGTGCTCTTCAAATTAGGAGGGGAAGCTCCCTCTTTTGCTGATATGCTTTTTAAAAGTAAACTATTCTAAGTCCTATCTTTTTGTTCTCAGCTAGAAGAGGCACAAGGTTAAGAAAACCAAGAACGTTGCAGCTAAGGATTTTCTGGTTTCGCAGATCATTATCTACAACTAAACTAACTACTTTAAATCTATCCAGTTTCCTCAAGAAAACAGAGCATGAGGAAATAGGAGCAGGAATGTTCTATACGATAAACTTCAGGTACAGTCTCCCAACGTGAAGGCAAGGTGGGCTCAACTATTTGCTTGACTGGGGAGTAGTTTATTGGAAACGACAAATATATGGTAAACCAGGTATAGCTTCACAACATGAAGGCAAGGTGGGCTCAACTATCTGCTTGGCTGAATAAGTTTACTATTACGCACATCAAACGATAAGCTTTGAGTACAAATTAGCAACATGAAGGCAAGGTGGGCTCAATTATTTGCTCTTCTGAATAGGCTTATTATAAACAAAACAAAGGTAAGCAACTAGGACAGCAAATTGTATTAGCGAAACACGCATACAACCAGCGATCAAACTAGCAACCCCATTTAACTAAGATTGAACAAACACCACAATAATAACATGAAGGCAAGGTAGGCTCATCTATTTATTATAACAGTAATCACTCATGAACAGATACATAATAGCAATATTACAGGCAAGGTAGGCTCAACATATATTGCTATTGCGTGCAAAAGTTATTTACAAATGAGCTGAAAGCTCTTATTTATAGACATCAAGGTGCAGGCAACCCTAAAATCACCTTGAGTCAACTACAGTCTTGCAATGCATGCAAGATTTTATTGCTAAACCCTAATAAAGAAAACTATATAGTTAACTGGAAAGCTACCATTAGTTAACCAAAACATCTAACCTAAATGGACAATGTGCAAGCATGCACGTCCTTATTGAAAGCAAGTTAATTGGAATACTACCATCAGTTAACGTAAAAACCTAGATGAAACTCCAAGTGAACATAGATACTTCCAAGATAGACATGCGTGAGATGTGAGACAGCGAGTTAACCGGGAAAGAAGCGTTGAGTTAACTGTTGTGATTGAAGTCTATCTTGAAAGGTGGGAACTGAAGTCTACTGGCCCTGATCTCGAGCAATCAACCCATCCATGAGGTTGTTGACTGCGTCACCCTCTGGGGAACTGAAGCTCAACCGAAGTATACCGTGCCTGTGCAGCATGTCCTCTCCGCCTGTGATCTGACACTGAAACTCGTCTTTACTCCTGGTTGCCTCATCAAACAATGCTGACATGACTGTAAGTTGATTCATCTTACAGCCAATGGTCTCCCCACTGAAAATACCGTGTATGACTGCCTGGAGCTCTGATTGAACGTCCTGAACGTCAACAAGCTCAACATAGTCACCACCTATATGCTGATACTAGCATGGTAGTTGAGACACGAAGGTTCTCACATAACGGAGTGCACTAGTGATGTGCTCTCTGCTCTTAGCCAACTCTGATGTTATTGTTTCTTCTATCTTTGCCTTGAAGAACAACTATGTCCTCCAAGTGTAGGTAGCATCTTTATCTTTTGCATCTATGACTGATTCATATGACATCCCCAAGTTAGCAATCAAGATCTCATCTCTGGGTCTACTAATAGCCAAGTCACGCTCCTCATCCTGAAGTTGTAGACGAAGCTCACGTGCATTGTACCACAACTGGTATAACTCTGAAAGCACAAAGCGGCCTCGAGTAACAAACTCCTCCTCCCAATCATCCAAACGTTTGCCATATGCAACCAAGTGATCAAGTTGACCCTGTTCTGCTGGTGGTTCTAACATCGACGGGAGTGAGGTGATAGCATTTCTTGTTCTATGTACAAGGCTAGAAATGTATTGACAAAGTTGTTGTATCTCAGCCTTGAGGGTTGTCTTATCTTCTCCATCTTTCATCATACTATCCCTTGCGCTATCTGTTGCAACCTAAAAGAGATCAATCTCTATCTGGCAAGTACTTCTACCAAAGTTGACTTTGATCACTTTGAAGTCTTGAGCTTCAATCTCATTCAGACTCTTATCCTCTGGAGGCATGGCAGTCTCAATGATGATCTCCTTACCTACATTCCTCTCCACATGGACCTGTTTCTTGATCCTCTTGTCAAGCGCATCTTGATAAGCATGATCGAAATCTGAATGATCAAGCACATAAGAAGGTTGTCTCCTCTTTCTTCCCAGCTGACTCTCAAGCCAAGATGAATCCCGACTAATCCCACTGGAATGATCTGTACTAGTAATGGGAGGTTCTGACGATAGTGAATGTGTAGAGGTATCACTGCGAGGTGGCGAGTCCAAGTCCAAATCGATGTGAATTGGAACTGGAGGCTGCTCCGGTGTTGGTGACGGCATGCATGGTTGAACCTCAGGCTGTGGCAAACTCTGAAATGTTTCTCTGACAGGCTCCATGTGTGTCTCAGTAACAAGTGCCTTTCCCTTTGAATTATCAGGCACTGAATTCTTCTTAGGAGGGTTACTCCTCTTCTTCTGCTTTGGTTTAAACGAGGAAGGTAGTGTAACTCCCACTGGTGGTGGCTCTGTTCTAGGCATAGTTACCCTCCTGGTCCTCTTGCTTTCGAGATAAAGCATACTATTTTGAATGACTCTGCTCGACCTCTCCTTCATTGATGAGTATTCTTTGGCGTACCAATCAACAGTCGGTAGTGGTTGTCCATCAATTTGTTCTCTATAAAACTGAGGAAGAGCATCTCCCTCATCTTCTGACAAACCTTCTACCTCTTCTGCCAAGAAGACAGATATCTGCGGAAGAGAGAACTTGCTATAGCTGCGTCTGCTTACCTCAAAATCATCCTCACAGTTTACCCAATAGTCCTCCATTGTAGGTTTATGATAAGAGCGGCTACCAAGGTGTGTTGCGTAATGACCCCAAGGATCATAGGTACGTGTGTCAACAAGGTACTTGAGTTTACAATTTTCTAACTCCTATCCTGCACATTTAGCATCAACTGCTGTCTTGCACCAATAGATTCAAAACTGCATTGGAAAGTTGGCAACCTGTATACGCTTGTGGCGCAAACGTTTGTGAACCTCATACAGTTGCCTTAGGAACTCCATGAACACTGTCTTATCCGAAGGATAGCGTGGAAGCATAGCTGGATTTTTTGTGTATCCATAGACACGGATGTAGGTGTATGTAGGGAACTGAATGAACCAGTCTGCCCAATCTTCCATTGCTGCTCTAGCAACCGCTGAGATACGAACGTGCAACTCCCGGTCCAAGTCTCTCACTATATATGTCAAGAAAGCCTCCTGCACACATTTCAAATGTCTTTCAGCCTTCGTGAATTCGAGTTGATCATAGTGACAATAGACTTTCTGAGTACTAAGTATGCCCACCATGTTCAACCCTCTAAACTGACCCTGATAGGTGATCAAGTACATGAGGTAGGAACACATATGAAATTCGTGCGTAGTTAGAAAACCGGTGATTTTTTCGTGAATAGCATCGCTGATGAAGGATGCCCGGTCATAATGTTCTTGCCCAGAGACGATTCGACCAGTGATATAGTACATCCATGGGTGGAATTTATTTGCATCTATATGACCTGAGACACGATTGATAAGTGTAATCAGAATTGCATACTCATCCTGGTATTCACCACGACCCACATTGTTTGGCAACTTGGTCTTTTTTTGTTTCAACCACCTCTCTGTCATCTTACTTCGACACTTATCCATCTCAGCATTGAATGCTCGCTCACTTTGATTCATAAAAATGACCAGACTATCTGGATGTTGAGGAATACCCAGACTTCTCTCGATATCCAGGGGTTTGAGATTGCAAATAACACGCCCATCTACTGACTGTATCTCTCGTGCAGCAGAATTGTAATGCTTAATACAAGACATCACGAATTCTACACAATGAACTGAGATAGGTATGGAAGCGGCCTCAAGTAACCCGGACTGTTGAATGTTCTGGATTATCGAATCTCTTATCTTGAGTGGATCTAAAACTGCTTCTGGAAGCACCTTATGTAGATTCTATCAACTGTCTCAATGAAGTCATGAGTCAAGACTGACTTGGTCTTGAGTTCGAGCTGAGTGAACTGCATTTTGAAAAACTTGCCTGTTGACTGTGAACACAGCTATATTCTAACAAGTTTTCTGAAAAGCTATAAATAGCTTGCTGATGCTAAAAATAGCTCGTCGGAGGCCAATTTTCACAAAAAATTTGAGATATGGGTTTTGCTCAAAAAATGATTCTAAGACAACCCAAAACGTTAGAAATGCAAAAATTTGACTTCTACTCGGCCATGCAAAGGAATTTCAATTAAGAAAATCAAAGCCTCAAGAACTGATGCTTTGGAACAAATTTTCCTGAAAATTCTAGCACATGGGTTTGTCTGAGGAAGTTGTTTTGAATCAACCCACATGTTTTGTTTTGCCAAAATTTGCCAATTCTTCAACATGTGAGAGAATTTTAGATGAGAAAATGGAAGAATTTTAGACAAGAAGAAAGATGTTTTTTAGTTTTTTAATTATTTTAATCTCCTTTTGTCAAAAACGCCACTTTGCCTTGAATTCTGCTGATGAATCTATATTTGTACCTGCAAAAGAATGTCTTTGATGCTTTCGAACTCGATTGCTGATGAAAATTCGCCCAACTCTGAAGAAATTCAAATTTGCTAAGCTGGATGAATGAAAATGGACGCCATGCTTGCATAAATAGAGCAAAATCGTACCATAAAAGCATGACTGCAAGATCTAAAACCCTGATTTTGAAGGAAAGAATTCGATTGGCCCTCCCCCAGCTAAACTGCCACCGACTCTGAGTCTCGAGAATTAAAATAATATTAAAATATTAACTTGTTCTAGCATGCAAAATTGAGTTTCAATATTAAAAAGGCGCCAATAATGAATTATTGAAGAAAATCGCCATTTTAATACTTTGCATGCAAAACAAATATTAAATATTATTTTAAACAACTAGCAAAAAATAACACAACATCTAGATGCACTCTCCAAACTACACTGACTCCGAAAAATCCAAATTTGACCTTCTAGGTGTCAATTTGCAAGAGTTATTGAATTTTTTACTATCTCCTATTTTATAGCTGACTGCAAAGTTACAGTTGGCCATGTTCAGCTCTGATTGTCGGGTGATTGAACTGAGATATCCACTGCGAAACCTGCATAGCAAGGATGAAATGTCGGCTGGGAGCTGCAACTGCTAAAATCAACATTTGACACCTTAAAAAATTAAGCGGCTTTGATTAAATTGATGCAATGATTCCAGACTTAGCTATTTCTCTGTTTTGCCATCTGATGCTTCAAACTGCCATTACCGATGAACAATGAACCCTGCTGACTAGATGATAGGTTCATTGCGTGACTAAAATTATTTCGCATCCAATGACTATATGTAAGGCACATGAAAGCTACATCAGGAATCCCAAAAAGAAGGGCGCCCCTGGCTTATGAAGGCGCAAACACCCTATTGACAAAAGTGTAACTTTCATTCGGACGCCACACTTTGACCCCTGACACCGAGAGCTAGAGTGCTCCAATTCGCGCATCGTCTGTCTCTATGCATAGCTGGATCAACTTACAAAAGATGTCTTTGGAGGCGACGAAGCAAGAAAACTGCTTCTAAGACCTCAACAAGAAGGGCGCCTTTTCAAGGAGATGTGTATTTCCCATATTTAGACATTTTTGGTTGTTTTCACTTTTCAGCATTCTCACACTGACCTCGCACGTACGAGCGTTTGCCAAATCCTGGAGGCTGACGACTGGACTCGTTGGATAGCTAGAGTAATTGCGCACAAGTCTCGTGAAGACTGTGAATGCAAAAAAAACCATCTGACAGGCCTAAAGGCTGGGCACCCCTGACCTATAGAAGTGCAGGTGTGTATTGCTATATTTCTCCACCCTCTAATTTACGTATTCGGTAGAATCTTCGTCACAGTCACTTAGAATGTCGGATCACCTCACGAACTGATGTGTTGCGAAGCTAGACTAGATTAGAAAAGATCTCAGGAAGACCTCATGTGCAAATTCATCCATTTGAGAGGTCAAATTCAAGGGTGCCCTTGAGCTACAGGGGCGCATAAACCATAAACTTGACAACCTCTATGACATGCCTCCTCATCGTACCCTCAGCTTCTGACCTCGATTGTCGGAGTTCTGCACTATGTACATCTTCACTTGATAGCTCGTCGGAAAGCTGGGCTAGTTGTGAAGAGATTGAACCTATTTACAAGCACATGCAACAAGATCTGAGCCTCCAAAAAGAAGGGCACTCCTAGGCTACAAGGGCGCAGATCTGCTTTCTACTTGAAATCTTCATCTGTCATTACTCTTAAAAACACTCCTCCGGCCACTGAATTGACCTTGTAGGAGTATAATCTAGTTGTGAAATGCTCCTTCATCATCACATGCTCTGCTCTAGATCCCATGTTCAAGTTTTGACCTCCATGTACTGACCAACTGCTGCCGACGACTGACATGACACTAACCAAAGTCCATACTTAACTTGCCCAAAAACTTGTATTTTGACATCATTTTAACAAGGTTTAGACTCTTTAATCAAAATGCCTTAATGAAGCAAAAAATTTAGTTTGGGTACAACACTAAGTTTGCTCACTTCTTTGCAATCACCAATTCATTTTCAGCAACTCAAGTTGCAAAATTGTTCTTTCATGAAGTGTTTAGATTGCACAGGTTGCCGAAAAACATTGTGAGTGATAGGGACAGCAAGTTCCTAAGCACCTTTTGGCAAAGAGGTTTTCAGGTTGAGTGGTATAGTGCTCACTCCAAGCACTAGTTATCACCCCCAAACCAATAGGCAAACAGAGATTGTGAACAAGTGGTTGGAAGGCTATCTCAGAAATTATGTTTCGGAGTAGCAGAAAGCTTGGGTAAGATGGCTTCACTTAGGAGAGTATTGCTACAATTCATCCTTCCACATGTCTATTAGGATGTCCCCATTCATGGCTCTCTACGGTTATGAGGCTCCTAGCTTTTCTAATTTGGTGTTTGGTGATAGCAAAGCTCCTCAAGCCAAGGATATGTTGCAGCAAAGTCAAGATATTTTGAAGTCCTTGAAGAACAACATCCAGATAGCACAGAATCAACAGAAGATGTGCGCTGATCAGCAGTGTGTTGAACGCACCTTTGAGGTTGGTGACATGGTCTATCTTAGACTTCAGCCCTACAGATAGTCTACTCTCAAGAAGAGTGGAACAAAGAAACTCAAATCACGTTTCTATGGGCCATTCAAAGTCATCAGAAAGGTTGGAGTAGTGGCTTATGAGTTGGAGTTACCAGCAAGGAGCAAAGTTCACAATGTCTTCCACGTGTCTCGCCTCAAGAAAGCGCTTGGGCACAACATTGTTGCTTCATCAAATTTGCCTCCTTTGGATGAGGAGGGGCAGTTGGTGTTGGTCCCAGAAGGGATTATTGATTCCAGAGAACGTTCTTTGAGGAGAAGGACAATCAAAGAATACTTAGTGAAGTGGAAGAATTTGCCTTTGGAGGATGCAACTTGGGAGAATGAGGAGATCCTACAGCATCCAGACTTGCGATTGGAGAATGAGGAGATCTTGCAACATCTAGACTTGCTATTGGAGAATGAGGAGATCCTGCAGCATCCAGACTTGCGATTGGAGAAAGGGGAGAACCCGCAACAACCAGACTTGCTATTGGGGAATGAGGAGATCCTGCAACAACCAGACTTGCTATTGGAGAATGATGAGATCCTGCAGCATCCAGACTTGCGATTAGAGAATGAGGAGATCCTACAACAACCAGACTTGCAATTGAAGAATGAGGAGATCCTGCAGCATCTAGACTTGCGATTGCTTGAGGGCAAGCAATCTTGGGGAGGGCGGACTGTAATGTCCCCTTCTCAACAGTGATCATTGCAGTTGACCGTTAGCCTATTCTGGTGACCCGTAGGCTACTCGAAAGCAGAAATTAGGGTTTCCTATCTTCTAGGAGGACGTTTCATCTTTTTCAGGAGCTTGCTCTTGGAATCCTGGAGTTTGGATCGTGGACTCTTTTTAGGTTTTCAGAGAGCTTCGCAACGGTATTACATGCATCTTGTTCTGAGCAACTTTTTGAATTTACTATTTTTAGTAAATTCTATTTCTAGTAGTGGTCCTGCAACATCAACTCATTGGGCTTTCCTCTTCAGGCAGTTTGGGTTGGTAATGTTGATTTTTTGCTTTGAGGTGGAATTTTGGAGAAATAAGTTATTTTTATGATTAAAATGTTATATTTTTCACTTGGACCCTTAGCCTAATGTCATAACTTAAAGTTGTTTTGAAAAAGGGGACTTGGAGGGTGGACGCCTCATCAGGAGGTGATTTTAATATTTCTAAAGTTTAATTGTTGCTTTGTGGAGATGGACGCCTTTTTAATAAAAGGTATTATTTTATTAAAAGATTTATATCTCCCTCAAAGTTGGACACCACCATGAAGGAAGGGAATGAGTCAACTCAAATTCAAAATGTTTTCTTGGACTTTGGGCGCACCTTCTAGAAGCATCTAGAGGCTCTTTGCAGAATCTATATAAGGAGGTGCTTGTCCTTCTTTTTGGGTATCTCTTGTCTACTATACTGTTATGCTGCCAAAATGGTGAGTGAGTTGCTTCGAGGAATGCATACCTCCTAGCTTAGGCTTAGTTTCTTGCTTGAAAGATAGCAACTAACTGAGAGAGAAGACTGTTTCTTGCTCAGAGAGACAGATTGAGACATTGTCATGGAGTTTTGTGAGGTTTTGTTGGGTTTTTGAGTTTGCTGGTTATGTATTGTTGCAAGTCGATTTTGCTCATAAGTCAAAGAGTAAATTTTATTTGGTTTTGGGTAGTGGCTAAATGTGCTTTGCTGGTAGGGGCGACCCTTCATGCTGATTTCCAGATTTTATTACAAGTGTCTGATTTTATATCAAGAAATCACCCTTCCTTGAGGGTCGTAACTTTCTGGGGGCTGCATTGGGGTTTGTGCTAAATAAAATAAGGCGTTTTGATGTGGTTTAGACCTTGGGATTTGGGCGCCATCTTTATTAGAAGCATTTGCAGTTTATTTCAGGTCATTTGAGTGAGTTTGGAGTTAGTTACAAGTATTTTAGTGGCTTTCTATGTTGCTGGTCTGACATATCAGATTTTAGAAGTTTTTCTCTTGAGTTGGGTTTTGTGTGGTTTGAGTCTTTTGGTGATAGGAGTGATACATTATTTATTTGCAGCATTGAAACATCTTCAATACAGAGCTATTTGTAGGAAATTCTATATCATTGTAAGGTTGTACAGTAGTACTGTCAGCTATCTTTATCTCTTGCTAAACTCGTTGTAATTCCCATGCTTGTTGAAGAGACTGGTCTGCTCCAGTCTTTCTTAATTGCATTTACTTTCTTGTATTGCCCGTTGAAGAAGCGGAAGGGGTCGGCAAGCCACCCATTTACTTTTAGCACGTGCATTGTAATCATCATATTGCTGATCGGCCTAGCCGTCATCTTGCTCCCACTGAAATACGCGGTCAAGTTGCATACATTCACTTTCCAGAATTGTACTTTCATGATTTGAAGTCTAACAATCCCCGGGGCCATATGCTCACACCTTGCCCAGCATTGGGACCCTAGTGTACATTCTTGGTGTAGGGTTACATTCTTGCAATTGATTTGAATTTGAGCTAACCTTAACGGGTGCTTGTTGTATTGAGTTGCCATTTTAAAAATTGAAGAAATTGGTTATTACATTTCAGTTATACAGAACTTTTTAAAACTATTCTTTTGTTGTTAATTTGCGAATACTTTTACTTTAGGGTGGCAATAGGCTATTGGGATTTTCCTAAATTCACTAGTGCAAATGACATGCAATAAATGTCACATTAATAAGGATGTAGTTCATAAATGTAAACATGTGGCTATGTCAAGGCTAGCAGTTATAACCATCACAACTTGATAATATGTGTATATGAAGATGCAATCACAGATCTGTATACATATGGTTTGAAATCCAAGAGCAACAAGGCCATGCTCGTCCCTCCTCTCTCTTCTGATGATTTCCCTATGACTGGATACTGTCAAACAACGAGCTTGAATTTATCAATGTATGTATTTCAATTTTCACTGAGCCAAAGCTCATACAGATAGGGCTGTCATTTAGTCACATACAAAGGTGAACCAATAGGACTTTTCTGTTCACTTCTCAGGGAGCAATACCAGTGTTCTACAGTAATAACTACACCATGGTTGACATATACCACCCAAACCCTGTGTTGGACATGGATGCCCAGTCAACACAGAGTTACATTTGAAGCATGACTCTCACAAGTACAAAGTAAACAAATATAAGAATTTAATTATTAATAGATATATGGTAGATATATCCTAGTATTGCAGTAGATTCATTCTTATATGCCAGAGTCAAATATTAGATATGCATACAACACATAATTCAAACCAAATATGAATTCATAATTGAACTAAAAAGCATCAACAAGAAAACTGTGAAAGCATAGCAATTAGTACACTTAATATGAATTCAAAGAGATTTACACCAGTTTGCGAAAGACATAAACTAGAGAATAGAAAGATAATCAAGGTGCAGACCATGAACATTCTTTTCTAAAAACAATAAGTATGTGGCTTGAAGAAGAATCCAATACCTCCCATGGATCCACCATCACAACATGAGAATCAGTTGCTGCTAGTTGACACATTTTAATACGGTGCTCAGAAGGAGTAGCCTTAAACAACATAATGAGAAAAATCAGAATGGGGGATCAATATAGAAATGACATTAATATAATTCATGAATATAAAAAGTTCAGTGAAAACAGATATTGATAGGAAAAACAGGTTAGTAAACTCCCATTAACCAAAAGGAAATAATTTTCCATATTTATGCCTGATTTTATACAAAGCTATTTTTTTTCCAATTAAAACGTACAATTCCATGGAAGTATGTGCACCAGACCTGGTATATTTTTCTTCCTCCTAACCTCAACAGTTGCCAGTATAAATTGAAGTGGTGATCTTTCAACATCTTTAAAACCACCATTCTATATTGTCCTCTAATTTATGCTAATAAAATATGGCATACAGACTGAAACAATATTAGGTGATCTCTGAAATATTTTACCATAAAGCTCAGATTTATTAACTAATACCAAACTTGTCTTTATATGGATTTGCTATGTTGTTTACTACAGGTCTCTACCTTTGGAGCATTAGCATGACAAAAATCATAATTTGAAGCATACCTTTCACACGTCCAGTTCATGCAATTAATAACAAATGAAACTCAAGAGCAAGATTAAAATTACTAGTTAATGAATGTCATTATGTAATGTCCCCTTTTTAGCTTGTTCCCGTTCTTGATGGTTTAGCCTATCAGTTGGACCCTCGTAGGCTAATGGGATTGGATAGAGGGTCTATTGATGCAGACACTTGATCAGTTGATGACATTTCTCTTCTTTAGAGCTCAGTTGGTTCAGACTTAGCTTTCGTTTGACTCAGTTTCACATACTTACTATTTATAGTAAGTCAGTCAGCCAATATTTCTATTTATAGCAGGGCACCTGAAGTTGATATGTTGGCAATGTTGATTCTGGAAATTCAGTTGGTCTAATGAAATAAGGAGTTTGGCCTAAGTTATAACGTTTGATTATTATTAAAGGTAACTTTAATAATAATAATAATTAATCTTATAAAGTTATATTATAACATTATAATTGCACTTTATGACTTGAGGGGTCATTAGTCATTAAAAGGGGGCCATTTTATAATTAAGAACTTGGGCGCTAACTTCAAGGAGATTATTTAATGTGGCTAAAGTGCAAACATTATATTACTTAAAATGTGCAAAAAGGCAAAAAGGAGGGAATCGACCTCTTGAAGTTTATATAAAGAAGCTAAGGAGAAATCGAATCATTCATTGAGCATTTGATATTTGTCTTGTATGATTTCTTGGGCGTTTGGAGAAGAGAAAACTAGGGTTTCTGGATTCCATAGCTTTCCAGCCATTGGGAAGAAAAACTCTCATTGGTTTTGCAATTTTGAGGCTGTGAAAGACCAGCCAAATCATCGCTTGATTGTGGACTTCATTCAGGGGTTCAATCTGTGCATTAAAGAGAAGTTTTACATCAGGGTTTGAGCAGATTTTCATTGAGGGCAAACTACACAAGGGCTGCATTTGCTTATTGCTGGACATATATTTTAGAGGCCGTCCAGCCTTCATTTTCAGCTGTACATTCCCTGCCCTAGGTGTGTGAGCTCAAAGACAAAGTGCCTGGCCTTTATGTCTTGTTCATTCATCATCTTGGGTGGCCATTTCTGTTAAAGCATTTCATACTGTTTGGAGGTGGAGAATACCTTATTTGCAGCAGTACGTCTTGTACAGAGGTTTCATCATTCGCTGCCAGAGTTTTTCCAGATTGGTCATATGTGGCAGTATCAACAGCCATGGAGTCATTTGCAGGTTCTTTAGCTTTCAGAGTTGCTGTCATTTTTAAGTTGCATGGTATCATTCAAATTGTCTTCTCTTAAAGAGGCGATTAGGTAATCAATTGCTTATATACTGTAATCAGTTTTCAGCATGTTAGAGGGTTTGCATTGTAGTTGTATTTAGATTGGATAAACAGTATTATAACTGCATTCTCCCATGACTCAATGTAAGCCAAGAGTCTTGGCGAATACACTCATTTGTAACCAGCAGTTGCACTCAGTTTAATACATTCATGAAAGAAAGAATAAGGTTGCAGCAACTTGTTTGACAGAATTCCAGCTACCATGATTACTTATCTCTTTTACTAGTTACTTGTTAAATATTGGTGACATGCTTCTTTGCTGTAGATGATTATTCAGCATCATTTCAGTTGTAAACTTGCATTGAGGACCCTTAAACTTAATAGCTGCATTGCATGGTCAATTTATATCAGTTATTTGCACATCTTAGTTCAAGTTTAATGAATGCATATGCTCTCTAACAACATCAAGAACATACCAAAATACAAAAAGCAGAAAAACCTTCAACAGAAAACAGAGCTTCAGTTTGGGAAGGACTTGGGGTTCTTACACAGTACAATTAGTTAAATATTTATTTGTTCAGCTGACCAAGTTCCTGAAGGCTCAAACATTTGCTTTTTAACAAAAAAACTGAAATTATAATTTGAAATTTCATGTAAACCTATTAAATAGAGAATTCGTGTATATTTGTGCCTTACCATTTTACCTTGAAGATCATTGACAGGCGACATATAGCCACCAAGAACATGGTGCCCTTCTCCATTTAAGGCGTCTCTTGCAAGCTCTATCAAATGCACAATGCCATGTCAGTATGAAAATTATATAAAATTAATAATTGTAAAGCCCATTAAATCTATCTCTACAGACACAACAAACTAAGAGGCAATGAGTATTTACTAGTCAATAAGGAGGTGTTGGATTATTTACTAGTTGCTGATTGGACTCTTATCAATATTTCATATGAGGTCAGCAATAAATTTTATAAATATTTATAGTCTAATTTGTGTCATCAGCTCTATATTATATTCGAGAATAACAGTTTACATCAGCATTTACACATTTATCATATGTTATTTGGTGCATAAATTATTCAAAAATTTAGTGAAAATTGTCATTGCATTCGGATTTGAGAAAAAATAATTATGTGGCAACTATTTATGATACCCGCTTAAAGAGATATTGAACTATCCATTACCACTCAGTTGAATGCAAACTGTTTGACGAAATGCTCGTATGCAAAAATTGTGAAAATTGCAAGTTGGGTCAAAAAAATTCTATGTAGGAACATTTCAGTGATATTAGAGCCACACATCCTGCCAACTTGTGGGGCTTTGACCATATTCATGCAACCAAAAATTTCATATGCATTCAAGTGAAGCTATTTTACCCGAGGGTGTGTCCCTGGCCAAATTAGGGACGTCCCCAGCAAGGGACATTTCTGGACACGGGTATAGTTCAGAAACATTCCCATGGGGATTGTTGGCGTATAATCATGCTTAGGTGGCTACTTACCTAGGTGGCGAGTTAGTTAGGTTGTTGAGAAATTTGAACAACCTTTCCCTCCAAAACTAGGAATTGAATTTCCCTTTATATTCACCTCAAATCCTAATGCAAATACATCTTCTATTTTTCCTACAATTCCCATTCATTTGTTTTTTCCATTTTCGCTCGGATTCTTGGCTTCATTCTCACATGTTATCAAAGTTAGGTTGGTGTGAATGGCAATGCATTTAGTCAAGTTTGTGAGTTGCATTAAAGTTGGGGTTGGACGAAGGTTTTGTGAGAGGTTGCGTATCTGTGGTGATTGTGGATCTGTGACAGATGTTCGCTTGTGACATTTGGCATGAAGACTACAGATTGAAGGCAAGGTTTGCAAATTGTGTCAATATTTGCACTCGGTTGATCAAATTGGAGTGACATTCACACCAGAAAAGTCCGTTGGAAGTTTGAAGTGTTCAACCTAGAAAGGGAAGTGTCAAAGTTAACCAGTATCTAACAGTCTTTTACTTTTCAAAACTTAACCTAACCAATCACAATAAAAACATTCAAGTAAGATCTAGCAATTAAGAACACATGATTTACGTGGAAACCCTTTCGGGAAAAAACCATGGCACAATATTGCTTATATATATTTTCTTTCTTCTTCTTGTAGGCTCCAACCTATTAGAGACTCCAATCTCTACTTGACAAAAATATAGGCTCCAACCTATTGGAGGCTTCAACCCCCACACAAACTGAGCTCCAACCCAGCAAGAGGCTACAACCTCTATTTGATAGGCTCCAACCTATTAATCCTTTAATGGCTGATATAATATTCTCCTTCACACAAATCTGATCCAAACTATAAATCCTTTCACAATCCTCACAAATCTGATTCAATCACAAATCTCTTCCTTCTCAAATCCAAATATTATTAATTCAACTTACTAGCATAAAAAAAAAAATTATCACACAAATATCTTCAATATAAATCAGAATTACTCTTCATATTTCTGCTCTTACTCTTCCTTATACTCAGAAAATATTCATTGAATTGTTGTTTATCTTCTTCTCAACAAAAACTGATTTCTTTTTATATCTTTAGACTTCTACATAAAAGGAGATGTCTCTTCAAAAAGAGAAAACCTTTTATCAAGTTGTAACCCTTCATTAAGACCAATCGTTGCTTTTAACTAATTGTTACCTTTTGTTTTATTGATCGCTGCCCTTCATAAATTCTAACAAACTTTAATTACTCCTTTTAAAGAGTCGCTGATTTTTCATAATCGCTGCCTTCTTGGTTTTTAATGATTGCTGCCTTCACACATTCAATTGCTTCCATATATGTTATCTTTAATTTATTCTTATTTTCTTAATGCTTACCATAAAGGAGTCAGCATGCATTTATATGATTAGATGCTAATATAATGAGGTCGGCCTAGTATAGGATTTAAATTATATTTGAATGTATTCTCCATAGAGGCACCAATAATAATTTAAATTGTATTTGCTCTTGAAATGATTAGTGGCCTTCAGCCTTCATACAATTGTGTCCATACGCCTTTGACATCAATGACAATTAATCCAACATTTCCCTAAGGATGCAAGTTGATCATCCTTCGTGCAAACAATTCTAAACTTAATCATTATACTCCCTTAATTGATTAATTGGAATTGCAATGCATTTATCCCTACAAAATTCAGGATCCCATGCATTGAAGAGGCATGATACACCATAGCAGATATACAAAAACCTTTCAACACCACCAAGGAATGATGCATTAGCCAATTATTACCTTATCAATGTTGTCATATGAATATTTGAAATTTTCTATATTTTTTAAATTTTCCCTATTGTTTTAATAGTCGTCCCCTACCATCCCCTAAAAAATAGCCTCCCTATCGTCCTTGTCCCTGCAACGCATCCCCCTGTCCCCTGCCATCACTGTCCCAAAAACTTGGGTTGACATACAGGTGAAGGTGTTAACAGATACTATTTAAGAAGAAGACCTCTTAATCCTACAGGTAATATGGAAGGAGTTCATATTGATTTTCCAATTGAGGGACAAATTGGAGAAATCATGGGTAAAAGAAGGGATCCTAATGAGGTTAATAGCATGCAACAAATTTTGAATAATTTGTCAAAAGGGCAGCAGCAGATGACTCAATTGTTAACACAAATGATGCAATATATGAATACAAATAGGGCAGATCAAAACAATCCGAGAAACAATGGTATTAATGGCAATAATAGAGAAGCCAGTAACAAAAACATTCTAGCCAACAACAACTCTAGAGCAGCTGATGAATCAACATCTAGGCCTTTGATGCCTAAATTTTTGCATAACAAAGTTGCAGTAGGAGGCAATCAACAGAATGCAGAAGAGGATTATGTGGATTGGTTACATGAGTATCAATCATTAGGTGAGGAGTTTCATGCTGCCATGTCTCTACTAGACTTCTATCAACTCGAATTGAGAAATAGCCCCAAAAGGGATAGTGGTCCACAAAACCAAGATTTACAAAGGTTGGGTAAATTATCTATTCCTGCTTTTGATGCTTCCAACGAATGCACTGTTAGGTCTTGGATTCAGAAATTGGATACCTATCTTTCATTAAATCGCATGTTCAAGAATGAAGCCATCAAGTAAGCTACTTTGCACTTGGAGGGAGAGGCACATGAATGGTAGTACCATGGTTTGTTCACACAGCGACATAATCTTATTAATTCCTATGCTAAATTTAGTCAAAGACACATAGACAAGTATGAGAAGAAAGATCCAAAGTTGCATTTTTGGGAGTTAGCCTAGTTGAAACAAAATGGTACAATTGATTCTTCCATTTCAAATTGGTGAGTACTTAGAGGTCAGAACCTGAACCTGGGATCCAGAGCAAAGCATGAATGATGGAGGAGCATTTCACCATTGAATTGAGGTTATCTGTATGCACAGTCTTCACAAGACTTGTGCGCGATTACTCCAGCTATCCAACAAGTCCAACCGTCAACCTCCGAGATTTGGCAAACACTCATACATACGAGGTCAATGTGGTAATGCTGAAAAGTGAAAGCAACTAGAAAATGGCCAAGTATAGGAAGTACACATCTCCTTGAAAAAGGCGCCCTTCTCTTTGAGGTCTTAGAAGCAATTTTCTTGCTTCGTCACCTCCAGAGACATCTCTTGTAAGTTGATCCAGCTACGTAAAGAGACAGATGGTGCGTGGATCGAAGCACTCCAGCTCTCGGTGTCAGGGGTCAAAGTATGGTGTTCAGATGAAAGTCACACTTTTGTCAAAAAGGTATTTGCGCCTTCACAGGCCAGGGGCACCCATCTTTTTGGAGTTCCTGATACAACTTTCAAGTACCTTACATACAATCATTGGATGCAGAGTGCTTTCAGTCACGTAATGAACCTATCATCCAGTCAGCAGAGCTTATCGTTCACCGGTGATGATAGTTTGAAGCGTTAGATGGCAAAACGGAGAAATGGCTAAGTTTGGAGACCTTGCATCAATTTAATTAAAGGTGCCTAATTGTTTGAGGGGTCAAATGTTGATTTTAGCAGTTATAGCTCCCAACAGACATTTCATCCTCACTATGCAGACTTCGTAATAGATATCTCAGATCAGTCGTAGGTTCGCTCAGTCACCCGGAAATCAAAGTTGAACATGGCCAGTTGTAACTTTGCAATCAGCTATAAAATAGGAGAGTCAAAAATTCAATAACTCTTGCAAATGGACACCTAGAAGTCAAATTTGGACTTTCTGGAGTTAGTGAAGTTTGTCGAGCGCATCTAGATGCTATTTTTGGCTAAATGATTAGAATAATATTTTAATATTTAAATTTTGCATGCAAAACATTAAAAGGTGATTTTCTTCAAAGAATTAATTATTGGCGCCTCTTTTAATGCTCATTCATAAATTCACCTGTGAAGGTTATTTTAATCTGGAACTCAAAGTCAGTGACAATTCAACTAGTGGAGAGCCAATCAAATTCTTTCCTTTAGAATTAGGGTTTTCAGAGCTTGCAGTCTTGCTTTTATGGGACGATTTTGTCTATTTATTGCAAGTATGGCACCATTTCTCATTCATCCAGCTTAGAGAATTCAAATTTCTTCAAGAGATTGGCGAATTTTCATCAAATAATCAAATTCGAAGGCATCAAAAACATTCTTTTGCAGGTACAGGTTCAGATTCAACAACAGAATTCAAGGAAGAGTGGCGATTTTGACAGAAGACAAAAAAATAAAAATAATAAAAACTAAAAAACGTCTTTCTTCTTTTCTAGAATTCTTCCATTTTCTTGTCCAAAATTCTCACATGTTCAAAGAATTGGCAAGTTCTGGCAAAACAAAACAACTGGATTGATTTAGAATGATTTCCTTAGACAAACCCATGTGCTAGAATTTTCAGGAAAATTTGTTCCAGAACATCAGTTCTTGAGGCTCTAAATTTCTTAACTGAAATTCCTTTGTATGGCTGAGTAGAAGTCGAATTTTTACATTTCTGACGTTTTGGGATGTCTTAGAATCATTTTCTGAGCAAACCCATATCTTAGAATTTTCCATGAAAATTTATCTCCGACAAGCTATTTTTAGCCTCAGCAAGCTATTTTTAGCTTTCCAAAAAAGTTGTTAGAATATAGCCATGTTCACAGTCAGAAGACGAGTTTTTTAGAATGCAGTTCACTCAGCTCGAATTCAAGACCAAGTCGGTCTTGAATCATGACTTCATCGGGACAGTTGATATGAATCTACATAAGGTGCTTCCAGAAGTAGTTTTAGATCCACTTAAGATATGAGATTCAATAATCCAAAACATTCAGCAGTTCGGGTTACTTGAGGCCGCTTCCATACCTTTCTCAGTTCATTGCGTAGAATTTGTAATGTCTTGTATTAAGCATTACAATTCCACTGCACGGGAGATACAGTCAGTAGATGGGCGTGTTATTTGCAGTTTCAAACCCTTGGATATCGAGAGAAGTCTGGGTATTCCTCAGCATCCAGATGGTCTAGTCATTTCTATGAGTCAGAGTGAGCAAGCATTCAATGTTGAATTGGATAAGTGTCAGAGTAAGATGACAGAGAGGTGGCTGAAATAGAAAAAGACCAAGTTGCCAAACAATGTAGGTCATGGTGAATACAAAGATGAGTATGCAATTCTGATTACACTGCTTAATCGTGTCTTAGGTCATGCAGATGCCAATAAATTTCACCCATGGATGTATTATATCATTGGTCAAATCATCTCTGGGCAAGAGCATTATGATTGGGCACCCTTCATCAGCGATGCTATTCACGAGCAAATCACCGGTTTCCTAGTTGCGCACCAATTTCATATGTGTTCCTACCTCGTATACTTGATCGCCTATTAGGGCCAGTTTAGAGGGTTGAACACGGTGGGCATACTTAGTGCACAGAAAGTCTATCGTTACTATGATCAGCTTGAGTTCACAAAGGTTGAAAGACATTTCAAACATGTGCAGAGGCTTTCTTGACATATATAGTAAGAAACTTGGACTGGGAATTGCACGTTCATATCTCAGCAGTTGCTAGAGCAGCAATGGAAGATTGGGCAGACTGGTACATTCAGTTCCCTACATACACCTACATCTGTGTGTATGGATACACAAGAAATCTAGCTATGCTCCCACGTTTTCCTTCGGATAAGACAGTATTCACGGAGTTCCTGAGGCAGTTGTATGAGGTTCACAAACGTTTGCGCCACAAGCGTAAATAGGCTGCCAACTTTCCTATGCAATTCGGGATATATTGGTGTAAGACAGCAGTTGATGCTAAAGCTGCAGGACAAGAATTAGAGAATTGCAAACTCAAGTACCTAGTTGACACACGCACATATGATCCTTGGGGTCATTACGCAGCATGCCTTGGTAGTCGCTCTTACCACAAACCTACAATGGAGAACTACTGGGTGAATTGCGAGGATGACTTTGAGGTACGTAGATGCAGCTATAGTAGGTTCTCTCTTTCGCAGATATCTGTCTTTTTGGCAGAAAAGGTGGAAGGTTTGTTAGAGGATGAGGGAGATGCACTTCCTCAGTTTTACAGAGAACAGGTTGATGGACAACCCCTGCCGACAGTTGATTGGTACGCCAAAGAGTTCCCATTAGTAAAGGAGAGGTGGAGCAGAGTCATCCAGAATAGTATGCTTTATCTAGAAAGCAGAAAGACCAGGAGGGTAACTATGCCTAGAGCAGAGTCGCCACCAGTGGGAGTTTCACTACCTTCCTCATCTAAACCTAAGCAGAAGAAGAGGAGTAATCCTCCTAAGAAGAATCTGGTGCCTAACAACTCAAAGGGAAAGGCACACGTTGTTTCACATGTAGAGCCTGTCAGAGAAGTTGTTCAGAGTTCACCACAACTTGAGGTTCAGCCACATATGCCGTCACCGACACCAGAGAAGCCTCCAGTTCCAATTCACGTCGATTTGGACTTGGACTCACCACCTCGCAGTGACACCTCTACGCATTCACTTTTGTTGGATCCTCCCATTACTAGTACAGATCATTCCAGTGGGATTAGTCGAGATTCGTCTTGGCTTGAGAGTCAGCTAGAAAGAAAGAGGAGACAACCATCTTATGTGCTTGATCATTCGGATTTCGATCATGCTTATCAAGATGTGCCTGACAAGAGGATCAAGAAATAGGTTCACATTGAGAGGAATGCAGGTAAGGAGATCGTTATTGAGACTGTCACGCCTCCAGAGGATGACTCTGAACGAGATGGAAGCTCAAGACTTCGAAGTGATCACAGTCAACTTTGGTAGAAGTACTCGCTAGATGAAGATTGATCTCCTATAGGTTGCCACAGATGGCACAAGGGATAGAATGGTGAAGGATGGAGAAGATAAGTCAGCCCTCAAGGCTGAAATATAGCAGCTTCGCCAGTATATTTCTGGCCTTGTACACAGAAAAAGGAATGTTGTCACCACACTTCCGCCAATGTTAGAAACACTAGCAAAACAAGGTCAGCTTGATCACTTGGTTGCATATGGCAAGCGGTTAGATGAGTGGGAGGAGGAGTTTGTTACTAGAGGTTGCCTTGTACTTTTAGAGTTATACCAGTTGCGGTACAATGCACGCGAGCTCCGTCTACAACTTCAAGATGAGGAGTGTGACTTGACTATTAGTAGACCCAGGGATGAGATCCTGATTGCTAACCTAGGAGTGTCATATGAATCAGTCACAGATGCAGAAGATAAAGAGGTCGTCTACACTTGGAGGACACAATTGATCTTCAAGGCTAAGATAGAAGAAACAATAGCATCGGAGTTGGCTGAGAGCAAAGAGCACGTCACCAGTGCACTTTGTTACGTGAGAAACTTTGTGTCTCAACTACCATGCCAGTATCAGCGTGTGGGTGGTGACTATGTCGAGCTTACTGACATTCAGCCAGAGCTCCAAGCACTCATTCACGGTATTTTTAGTGGTGAGACCATTGGCTGTAAGATGAATCAACTTACAGTCATGTCAGCATTGTTTGATGAGGCAACCAAGAGTAAAGGCGAGTTTCAGTGTCAAATCACTAGTGGAGAAGACATGCTACATAGGCATGGGATACTTCGTCGGAGCTTCAGTTCCCCAGAAGGTGACGCAATCAATGACCTCGTGGATGGGTTGATTGCTCGAGATCAGGGCCAGTAGACTTCAGTTCCAGCCTTTCAGGATAGACTTCATGCACGGCAGTTAACTTGACGCTTCAATCCAAGTTAACTTGTTGTTTCACATCTCAGGCATGTCTATCTTGGAAGTATGTACATTCACTTGGAGTTTCTTTTCTAGGTTTTTACGTTAACTGATGGTAGTATTCCAGTTAACTTGCTTTCAATAAGGACGTGCATGCTTGCACATTGTCCACTTAGATTAGATGTTTCGGTTAATTGATGGTAGCTTGCCAGTTAACTGTATAGTTTCCATTATTAGGGTTTAGTAATAAGATCTTGCATGCACTGCAGGACTGTTGTTGACTCAAGGTGATTTTAGGGTTACCTACACCTTTGATGTCTATAAATAAGAGCTTTCAGCTCATTTGTAATTAACTTTTGCACGAGAGAGCAATATATGATGTGCCTACCTTGCCTGTAATATTGCTTATTTTGTATTTGCTCATGAGTGTTTATTATGATAATGAATTGTTATGCCACTTGGGTTTCATGCAATTATTATGGTGAATGCTTACCTTAGTTAAATATAGTGGCTAGTTTGATCGTAGATTGTACGCGTGTCTCGCCTATGCAATCTACTGTCCTAGTTGGCTATCCTTTATGTTTTGTTATCAATAAGCCTATTCAAATTGAGCAAATTGTTGTGCCACTTTGCCTTCATGTTGAGAGTTTGTACCTAAAGCTTATCGTGTGATGTGTGTGATAATAAGCCTATTCAGCCAAGCAAATTGTTGTGCCACCTTGCTTTCATGTTGTGAATCTATACCCGGTTTATCGTGTAAAATCATTACTGCTCCTTTTCCTCATGCTTTGTTTTCTTGAGGAAATTGGATAGATTAAAGTATTTAGTTTTAGTTGTAGTTAAGACCTACGAAACCAGAGAAAACCCTTACCTGCAACGTCCTTGGTTTCCTTAACCTTGTGCCTCTTCCAGCTGAGTCGAAAAAGATAGGTTTAGATTACTTTACTTTTAGAACACATACTAGCAAAAGAGGGAGCTTCCCCTCCTAATTTGAAGAGCACTCATCACGTAGTGTGCATAGCTATCCGTACAAACTTACACTCCAGAGGTGTTAGTTATTACGCCAACAATCACCACTCCCTACTGTCATCCAAAAAGACATAAGAAAAATATAGGCTTATGACTTTGATATTGAGTATATAAAAGGAAAGAGAAATGTGGTAGTTGATGCTTTGTCTAAGAGACCCACTTTATGCTCTATATCTAAGATATCAGCTAATTGGAAGGCTCACCTTTTGGTTGAGTATTCCAAAAAAACTTTGGCTTGTGAGATCTTGGATGGGAAGATTTAGGATGACAAATATAAGGTTTTGGAAGGCATCATTTATTATAAGGACAATATTTATTTGGTACCTAAATCAAAAATGAAAGAGATTTTGAGGATTGTTCATAATATGCCTTTAGCAAGCCATCCAAGCTACTTTAAAACTTATAGGCAAGTGAGAGAGAGATTTGCTTGGAAAGGATTGAAAGGTGTTCTTAAACACATGCGGGAGTGTGTAGTTTTCCAACAGAACAAATCTAAGCACACTTTTCCAACAGGTTTATTGCAGCCTCTACCTATTCCTAATAAAAAACGGGAAAGCATATCGATGGATTTAATCACAATTCTACCCAAGGTATAGGGAAAATATCATATTTATGTTGTGGTGGAAAAGTTGACCAAGTACACTCACTTTTATGCTATATCTTCTAAGTACAAGGCACTGCAAGTTACAATTTTTTTTTCAGAGTAGGCTCCATGGGTTGCCTAAAAGCATTGTCGATGATCGAGACAGCAAATTTCTTAGTGTGTTTTGGCAAGAGCTTTTCAGATTGGCACGTACAAAGTTGACATCGAGCACCAATTATCACCCACAGACAGATGGATAGATAGAAATAGTTAATAAGTGGGTTGAGGGATATTTAAAAAACTATGAAACAGAACATTAGAAGGCGTTGTATTTGGGAGAGCACTACTACAACACTACTAATCACATGAGTATAAGCATGACCCCTTTTAGGGCATTATATGGGTATAATGCTACATTATAATAACCACCCCCAAAAAAATTGAAAATATTCAACTGAAATTAAGCTACAATGCAATGTCCTTATCACATTCTAATCATCCAATTCCTGATATGGTCAAGGTGAAAGCATATAGTGTATAGGACCACAGCCAATTATTTAAAAAACAGCAAATGAAATAACCTAATCAATTAAAGCACACAAGGCAGCAAAGCCAGCCAAAACTTCACTTCGTCAGTGGAGTGTGCTTCATGCAAGATCTGAAAGGAAACACTTCTACACTTATTAAATGGAGTATGCAATTACAATAAGCACAAGAACTTCTCACTTGTTCAACGAAGTGCAATTACAATTAGCACAAGCAGTTCTCGCTTATACAACGAAGTACAATTACATTAAGCACAGGCACTTCTCACTTATTCAACATAGTGCAATTACATTAAGCACAACTACTTCCACTTATTCGATGGGATGAGAAAATACATTAAAGTGCGAGACAAAGCCACTAGCAGTACTACCATCCAAGGTATTACAAAATATCCAATATAATAAAAAACATTATTTAGAAAGATACAATGCTAATATATGTTGGTATAAAGTTTTCATCACAAATATAGACTATTGCAACAACCCAACTGAAACCAAATAGCATAGATAACAAAATAATCAAGTACCCAACAAATGTATATGTAATGTCCCTTCCTTAGGCAACTCAGATCGGAGCAGAGGTTGGCCTACTACTAGGGTTCCATTAGGTCAGTAGTATGGTTAGGGGACCCAATCCGGGGATTGTGGAGCCTTGCTTGGTGCTTTTCAAGCCTTCAGTTGGAGTTCAGAGGATGAATTTAGGAATAATTTGGAAATATTTAAGTTGTCTCTAATGGAATAGTAAAGGGGTGAATAGTAACATAAATTAGAAGGATGAATAGTAAAAAGTTCACCCCCTTTGTGCCATGATGCCTAGAGACATAACTTGTGGGCTTTAAAAACAACTTTAATGATCAAAAGGTGGGGCTTATTGAAAAGCCATGCCTAGCATGAGAAGACAAGTAGTTTTTGATAAAATTACTAAAAAAGTATTTCATGTGGCTAAGTCAAAAAACCTAAAAAAGGGCAACCTCCTTGAGGGAATAGTAAAAAGTTATAAAAAGAAGTTGGAGGCTGCCATTTGACATATCATGAGTTTATATTTTCAAAGCAGCTTGCAGGTTGGAGCTCAAGGAGGGTTTCTACATGCAGATTTGGCCTTCCAAGAATGAAAACTCTTGGGAGAAAGGAGTGTTGGAGGTAGCCCCAACATTCTAGAAGGTAAAAACAGCATAGAAAGGTTTTCTTATCAGTTTGGCAGCAAGTATTTGGGAAGGATATTGCAGATCAGTCATTTGGAGGGGCAAAAATTGACATTAGATTGCAGACCAAACCTTTTAAAGGGCATTTCTACCATCTTGCAGCAGTCTTACAGTCAGTCGCACCTCCGTTGGGCATTTGGGCTTCAAACCCTAGGTGCCAAGTGGAATTCTTGAAGATTTGGAGCTGAAAATTCACCTATAGTAGTGGCAAAACTCCTCTCACACCTGAAACCGAATTGGGGAGTCATATTTAGAGCTGGGAGAGTTTGAAATTGTTGTCACAGAGTTATATCAGACCTGAGAATTTTATTTCAGCCTTGTAATAGTTCATTTCTAGGTCTATGGATGAATGGGTATGTTGCATTTAGCCCATATCTATGTAATTTCAGTCTTTATTTAATAGAATCGTTGTATGCTTCGGTTATTTTCCATTATCAACATTGTATATTGTCATGTTATTCGCATAAAACTCAAAAACGCCAAAAAAAATCAGAAAAAACGCAAAAACAAACAAAACAAAACCCTCCCCTATTAGCTAGTCAAAGACCTCTTGAAAAGACAAACTCGGAAAAAATCAAATCAAATTGGGTTGGGAATCTTTCAGTGGTATTAGAGCATAGTCTTGCCAGCATGTGGGCACTCTGATTAGTTCTATGCATCCTAGAGAGGTCGGGCCACACAGATAGTTTGGGGTTGACACTAGTATTCAGGGTGCAACTATGGGAGATACTGATGGGGAGAGGCAAAATCAACAAGAAGATCCTGATAGGGAGTTATTCAGAACTCTCGTTAATACACAACCATTGATTGCATAGGCTTTAGACAAACTCCAGAATACCCTTGACAGGATGGATTTGGGTCGGCCTAGGGATAGGCGTGGTAGACATGACAAACGTGATAGGGCAAATAGGTTTGTTACTGTTACAAGAAGTTGTGGGAGCAGTAGGGCTCCCTCGTTGATGGACAGTACTCTTGGGTCTCCTAGGCGTGACAGGGCTCATACACGTACAGCAGATAGGCCCATGCAACCTCATTTTCCTCCTAGAGATGAGTCGCCACCAGTTGACCCGCTTGAGGGTGTGGAGTTTCAGGATGTTGTTATGGCAGCGAGTGATGAGTGGGCACGACTCCTAGAGCATGTTAGAGAGGTTTTCCCTCTACATCAATATTGTTCACAACGTAGAGATAGCATGAGGAACCGTGGTGATAGAGGACCTAGACAGCGGCATAACGGTGACCTCCATCAAGCTACTAGCAAACTCACTTTATCTTCCTTTGATGGTAGTGAGAAGATCACTGCCCGAGCTTGGGTGCAGAAGCTTGACATCTACCTTTCACTTAAGCCGATGCCTAAGGACGAGGCCATTCAATTTGCAGTACTACACTTGGAGGGCGTGGCTTATGATTGGTGGCATCATGGTTTGGTTACCCAAAACCATAGACTCATTCATTCTTACAGGGAGTTCACTAAGCGGTTGATTGCCAGATTTGACCGTAAGGATGTTGAGTTGTACTATAGGGATTTAGCACTTCTGTGATAGACTGGACATGTTGAAACTTACATTAATGAGTTTCAACGCATTGCTGTTATAGTCTCTGAGATGCCAGATAGACATGTGGTGATGCTTTTCATAGAGGGTTTACATGACCGGTTATGGGGTTTGGTCAAGGCTCTTAAGCCTAAGACTTTACATGAGGCTATCCAGATTACCCTAGACCTTGATACTTCACCACCTCCTACTTCTTATCAGCAGAATAAGAAGTTTTCCAGGGGCTCCAAGCCTTTCCAAAGGTCTCCGACATAGCACAAGAGTACACCACCTCCTCCCAGGATGGATCGGGAGACACGTAATGAGTTGAGAAGGAAGAAGCTATGCTTCACATGTAAGGAGCCTTGGGAGCTCGGACACCGATGCCTTGGGAGAGGCAAAGTGCATCTCATTGAGGTTGTGCCTAATGTGGATCATGAGCATATACAGGATACAAATTTAGAGGGCAGTGATGGTGAGGATGTATGGGAGGCCCCACAAGTGGAGCTTGGGGTGGGTGATGCATTGGATGCACCCAATCCTGTCATTGCCATCCTTTCAGGAGTCCCTAGATACCATCCCTTCCGCTTGAAGGGAGTGATTAATGGACAATGTGCGACTTGCATTGTTGACAGTGGTGCCACGCACAATTTTATTGATGAGGGACTGGTTGCTAAGCGAGGATTGCAGGTGGAGGATTTTCCTGGTTTCAATGTGACAGTAGTAGATGGATTTTCTATGAGGTGCACCAGGGTAGTTTCGCAGCTTAGTATACAGTTGGGAGATTACACCTTGACCGATGATTTTTATGTGGTGGGTTTAGGTGACATCGATGCAGTGTTAGGCATCCAGTGGTTACAGTCACTTGGCAAGTATATACAAGATTTTAAGAGGATGGAGATGGAGTTTACAGTTGGTGGCAAGAAGGTTGTGCTGAAGGCTCTCTCTGATGGTGGACCTATGGTAGTTTCAGCACATAGGATGGAGTCTATTTTCAGGCATGGGGATGTTGCTTGGGCAGCACAGTGTTTCATTTTGTCCAAGTCACCTTCTTCAGATTATAGACTAGCATTTCATGTAGATATCCAAATGGTGTTGGATAGGCACAACATGGTGTTTGGAGACCTTCCTTCCAATAGACCTCTTGACCGTGGGTTTGAGCATGTGATAGAGGAGGGCGCCAAGCCCGTGATCACTGTCCCTTATCGTTATCCTAAGGCATTTAAGGATGAGATAGAGAAGACCATCCGGGAGTTATTAGACATGGGATTCATCAGGCCTAGTTCTAGCCCCTTCGCTTCTTCTGTGGTGTTGGTGAAGAACAAGGATGGCACTATGCGCATGTGCATTGACTACCATGCACTCAATAAGAAAACAATTAAGAACCGGTATCTGATTCTATGCATAGATGAGTTACTAGATGAGCTCCTGAAATATACCCCTAAATTTTTGCATTTAAATTTCAGTCACAACAATGCAAATCATGCACCCGTTAAGAATTAGCTCCAAACCAAAACACAGCTGAAACAACTCTAACCAAGAATGCGCCCTAAAACCATTTAAGGAGGAGGGCCGGGTATATGGTCAGAGGATCCCTAGGATCTAATAACTTGATAACAACTGAAAATAGAGAGTTAAACTCGACACCAAGAATGTCCACGCAAGATCCTTTTGCAAGGTGAGGTGCTAACATATGGTGGAGTGCTAGATAATAAACTGAAATACAACTTCTTCTGCAAATGCAGGCATCCACAAGCGGTGGGAATACTCCACTTATTTCGTGGGTGTGATTATTACAAACATTTAAAAGCGGCAAGCCAGCGTATTAACCTCACTTCCACTTAAACTGTGGGGGGTATACAATCCACACAACCACTTTATTACGTGGGGGGAATACAACAAAAGTAAATTGCAGCAAACAAACAAATTGCTGTTAGTACTATTAAATAGCTTACAAATGATAAATAAACACCTGCAATATGACAACCATGAATTCCCAAAATGTCCAATGGTTAGAGTATCACTTCCTCTAACATTTACAATGCCAAAAATGATATAGAAGGAACTTAGAACAGCATTATAACAAGTTCAAACTAATCTGATCAGAAACAGGAAATATAGAAAATCAGATCAACAAAGATAGAATTCACCAAATTGGACGTATCTTCTCCAATTCAGCTCGAAAAGCTCTCATACCATAGCCAATCAACAGCTAAGAGCTAGGCATCCAACCTCCACTAAGAAAATGAGCCCAAAACAGAGAGAAACAATTGGCACGATTCCCAAGGCAATCAAGAAGAAAGGTTTGGCTTCCAGGAAGGGTCGACCTTCTCCCAAAAATCAGAAACTCAAAGATAAAATCTGCACACTTGCAGAAAGGGACGCCCTCCATAGTAGAACAGCATGGGCTAACACCCAAAACCAAACAAAAATCTGACTTGAAGCTATGAACAAAAAACAGCTTCAGCCAAGCCAAATCAGCAACTTGCAAAAGACAGGTTTTACATCAGCAACCTGTTCGATTCCAACAATTGAAGCTCCATCTGTATTTCAAAGTGAAATACAGCCATGATGATCCACCTAGGAAGCCATAGTTGCAAGCCCGAAGGATGGATTGAGTTCGCTAAGCTTCCCCTTAGCCAGGTTCAGGATTCAAACCAGCAACATAACCTTACTATTCAATTTCCAAGATACGAATGAATGAGCAAAGCATCAATAAATAAGCTTCCAAAGAGGAGATGAATCGACTATAACCTCCAAACAAGAAACTCTTCAACTTCTCCAAGAGGCGTCCATTTCAAAAAGCATTTCTTTTTTAAATATTTAAAACTCTTCATATTTCTCCCAAATCGTCCCATTTAGAGGAATAAACATTTAATAAAATATAAAATGTAACACTTTATGCCCCCAACTTAAAAACAACTTAAAGTCATTAAGCTAGGCGTGGGGTACAACTTCAAAACACAATTTTAACTCAGTATAAAACTTAGTCCAAGGAGACAATTATCACCAAACTGAAAACTGAGACATTACCAAAATCTAGATAATGAACTGCACCATACTGCTGATGAAGACACTGCCAAAAAAGACTTACTAAAAATAGCCAATGCCAAAAATAGTAAGTTCACTGCAAACACGACAGAAGGCCAAACTGAACAGCCACACTGAACTGCAAAAGGCTGAACTGTTGCTAGAATGATACTGCTATAAATTGACTTACCAAAAATAGCAACTACTATAAATAGTAAGTTTGCAAAACATTATCTGAACATCGACTGAGCAGTAATCAAGACTTACTATAAATAGTAAGTGTTTCCAAATGCCTTTTGAGCACAAACCGGGAAGCCAACATGACTTACTATAAATAGTAAGTGCCTGGAAAGTTTATCAGATGGAGATGCATGATACACCATTTTGAAGTTTTTTGAAAACCCAGAAAACTCCACCAAACATGCATCAAAAACCCATGCATGCAAGCCCTCAAAACTGCATCTGAAACCTCCTAAAAAATAGGAAACCCTAATTTTCAGTTCTGCTTAGCCTATGAGTTTCCGGAAATAGGCTAAAACCTCAAGAAGAGCGTAGGGCTAAAATGGGGACATTACAGCTCCATGGAGTAGTATTTTTTGGAAGATTGATCTTTGATCAGGATACCATCAGATTCGTGTTCGTGAGGAGGATTTCCATAAGACAGCATTTAGATGCCACTACGGACACTACAAGTTCTTAGTGATGCCATTTGGTCTCACTAACGCACCTACTACGTTTCAGTCATGAATGAATCATGTGTTCAATAAGCAACTATGTAAATGTGTGCTTGTATTCTTCGATGACATCCTGATATACAGTAGAACCTGGGAGGAGCATGAGGCATTTGGATGAGGTTCTTGGTATTATGGAGGCTCAGTCTCTGTTTGCCAAGATGTCCAAATGTGAATTTGGACTTACAGAGATATTATACTTGGGACATGTGATTGGTGTGGATGGAGTGAAAGTTAACAAGGAGAAGATACAGGCAATGCTAGATTGGCCGCCACCTAGGAATGTTTCAGAGTTGTGTGGTTTCCTAGGATTATGTGCATATTACAGGAGATTCGTTAAAGGGTATTCACGGCTAGCAGCTCCTTTGATAGACCTTACACAGAAGGGGGCTTTTATATGGACAGATGAGGCCCAGAGTGTATTTGATAGGCTCAAGCAGGTTATGAGCACATGTCCAGTTTTAGCTCTTCCAGACTTCTCTTAGCCCTTTGTTCTAGAGTGTGATGCATCAGGAGGGGGCATAGGAGCGGTACTTACGCAGAACTGCCATCCCATTGCATTTGAGAGCAGAAAATTGAGGGATAATGAGAGATTGTACTCCACCTATGATAAGGAGATGCTCGCCATTATGCATGCCTTGGCGAAATTTCGACATTACTTGGTGGGTGGGAAGTTTGTGGTGAGAACTGACCACAATAGTCTAAAATACTTCTTGGAACAAAAACTTAATGAGTGCCAACAGAAGTGGGTCAGCAAGATTCAGGCATATGATTTTAATTTTTGACATTGAATTTGTCAAGGGGAAGAAAAATGTTGTTGCTGATGCACTTTCCAGGAGGCCCTTCGTTGCTGCCCTTTGTTCCATGAGTGAGATTTCAGCTGATTGGAAGTCTCAACTTTTAGTTGAGTATTCCAAAAATTAGTTCGCATGTGAGGTTTTGGATGGACAAGTCCAGGATGGCAGGTACATTGTGATTGATGATGTGATATACTACAAGGATAGAATCTATCCAGTTCCTAGATCGAAGCTGAAGGAAAAGATTCTACATGCCATCCATGATACACCACTAGCAGGACATCCTGGGTACTTCAAGACATACAAGCAGGTTCATGAGAGATTCTCATGGAAGGGTCTCAAGGATGATGTCCTACGCTATGTTCGCAAGTGTGTGACTTGTCAGTAGAACAAGTTACAGCATACTTTCCCTGCTAGACTTCTACAACCGTTGCCTATTCCAGAGCAGAAGTGGGAAGGTATATCGATGGATTTCATTACTGGTCTTCCGAGAGTTTAGGGGAAGGACTGCATATATGTGGTTGTTGATAGATTGACGAAGTATGCACACTTCTTTTCTATTGCAGCCAATTTCACAGCCTCACAGGTGGCAGAGTTATTCTTCCGTGAGGTATTCTGTCTACATGGACTCCCCAAGACCATTGTCAATGATTGGGATAGTAGGTTCATGAGTATATTTTGGCAGGAACTATTCCGACTTACAGGTACATAGTTGACCCCTAGCACCAGTTACCACCCTCAGACTGATGGGAAGACAGAGATTGTCAACAAGTGGGTGGAAGGATATTTGCATAATTATCTTTTGGGTCAGCAAAAAGCATGGGTGCGTTGGTTATATTTGAGCGAGTATTGTTATAATACTACGCATCATATGTCTATTGGCATGACTCCCTTCCGAGCTTTATACAGTTATGATGCCTTATCATTTGTGGATTTGGCACTAGGTGATAGCAAAGTGCCTAGAGTTCGAGAGTGGCTTCAGGACAGTCAGGATATCCTTAAGGCACTTAAGGATAACATTCAACAAGCACAAAATAAACAAAAGCTTTATGTTGATCGACACAAGACTGAGAGGACCTTTAAGGTTGGTGATATGGTTTTTCCGCACCTACAGCCTTACAAGAAGAGTACACTCAAGAGGAGTTGGGCTGAAAACCTCAAGCCTAGATTTTATGGACCATACAAAGTTCTTCGGAGGATTGGAGAGGTTGCTTACAAGCTTGAGTTACCCTCGGAGAGCAAGATACATAATGTTTTTCATGTGTCTTGTTTGAAGAAGGCTTTGGGGTAACATGTTACTTCATCACTAGATTTGCCTCACTTGGATGAGGAGGGTCGGTTGATACTGATTCCTGCAGAGATTCTTGATATGAGGGAGAGGAGGTTGAGGAACAAAGTTATCAGAGAGTATTTGGTGCGATGGACAGACTTGCCGTTGGAGGATGCCATGTGGGAAGGAGAGATGATACTTCAGCATCCAACTTTGCAGTTGCTTGGGGGCAAGCAATCTCGGGAAGGGAGGACTGTAATGTCCTTTCCTTAGGCAACTCAGATCGGAGCAAAGGTTGGCCTACTACTAGGGTTCCCGTAGGTCAGCAGTATGGTTAGGGGACCCAATCCGAGATTGTGGAGCCTTGCTTGGTGCTTTTCGAGCCTTCAGTTGGAGTTCAAAGGATGAATTTAGGAATAATTTGGAAATATTTAAGTTGTCTCTAATGGAATAGTAAAGGGGTGAATAATAATAGAAATTAGAAGGATGAATAGTGAAAAGTTCACCCCCTTGTGCCATGATGCCTAGAGACATAACTTGTGGGCTTTAAAAACAACTTTAATGATCAAATAGGGGGGCTTATTGAAAAGCCACGCCTAGCATGAGGAGACAAGTAAGTTTTGTTGAAATTACTAAAAAGTATTTCATGTGGCTAAGTCAAAAAACCTAAAAAGGGGCAACCTACTTGAGGGAATAGTAAAAGGTTATAAAAAGGAGTTAGAGGTTGCCATTTGACATATCATGAGTTTAAATTTTCAGAGCATCTTGCAGGTTGGAGCTCAAGGAGGGTTTCTACATGCAGATTTGGCCTTCCAGGAACGAAAACTCTTGGGAGAAGGGAGTGTTGGACGTAGCCCCAGCATTCTAGAAGGTAAAAACAGAATAGAAAGGTTTTCTTATCAGTTTGGCAGCAAGTATTTGGGAAGGATATTGAAGATCAGTCATTTGGAGGGGCAGAAATTCACATTAGATTGCAGACCAGACTTTTTAGAGGGCATTTCTACCATCTTGCAGCAGTCTTACAGTCAGTCGCACCTCCGTTGGGCATTTGGGCTTCAAACCCTGGGTGCCAAGTGGAATTCTTGAAGATTTGGAGCTGAAAATTCACCTACAGTAGTGGCAAAACTCCTCTCACACCTGGAACCAAATTGGGGAGTCATATTTAGAGCTGGGAGTGTTCGAAATTGCTATCATAGAGATATATCAGACCTGAGAATTTTATTTCAGCCTTGTAATAGTTCATTTCCAAGTCTATGGATGAATGGGTATATTGCATTTAGCCCATATCTATGTAATTTTAGTCTTTATTTAATAGAATCGTTGTATGCTTCGATTATTTTCCATTATCAGCATTGTATATTGTCATGTTATTCGCATAACACTCAAAAACACCAAAAAAACTCAGAAAAAACGCAAAAACAAACAAAACAAAACCCTCCCCTATTCGTTGGTCAAAGACTTCTTGAAAAGACAAACTCATAAAAAATCAGATCAAATTGGGTTGGGAATCTTTCAGTATACCTCATATAGATGATGTTACAAGTTAATTGCAAGTCTAAGATCACTCGATTCTACTGATAAACTGCCAAAATCAGAACTAAACACATATTGAGAGCACACTAAAAACTGTTGATTATTGAAATTTGACTAAGACTGAAAGATTATAAGATCCTTCAAAACTAGAATTTGCATTGTAACTCCTAAAGATTCGAAACCCATCTAAAACATAATGAAACTATATACAAGAAATATAACTTAAAGTATAAGGAAGTAAATGTCCATATGTAAATGTCATTTATACTTAAATGTTTATTTCATATACAACCTACCAATATGGTGCGGCCCTTTAAAGGGAGTGAACCCCTTCCTCACTTCACATACCCCCTTCACCACTGAGTATGGTTAGCCCATGCAATGGCATGACCTACTAAAACCTCACACTTCACTCCCTATAGCTTAGGTAGCAAGAACAGGTTTGTACAGCCAAAGCACAATGATGATTTGTAGCAATATTTCAAAGAAGATCATAAGACTCTTGCAAGTACGGCCCATGAAAAAGTACAACCAGCATAGGGGATAGTACGGCTAGCCCAACAACTCCATCACTTCAAAACTTCATTAAAAAAGAAACTCACCAAAACAACATCAAACACACTCTGCAAGTCAACTCATCAAAACACATCAAATGTACCCACTATCAACAACAAGATTGGAAACTTCACTCGCAAGCATAGTTGTGGCTCCTGTATAAAACCACCAAGACTAGCTAGGGGGTTTTTGTCCCCTAAACCAATATTTTCAAGGCATAACTTAAAACACTTCTAAATTAATAATTATACCTTAGTTGCATTTTTAATATTTCCCCCTTAAGACAACTTAAGTTATAATTATTTAATTAATTAAATAAATCACCCAAGTTGCGAAAAGCATTGAAATGAGACAAATATGAAATTTTGATCATACCAATATGTCACTAAGGACTTAGATGAAGAACCGAAGCAACTTGGAAATTATATAAAAATAGTATGCTTCTCCAAGAAGTTTGGAGAGCTCCCAAAAGGCTAGAATTGCATTCTAAAAGCACCATAAGGCTCAACAAAATCATCTGAACTCACTACCATGAACACCATTGCTTGACTAATCCTGTGCTCTCCAAGAACATTGGATTTCTCCCTTGGTCACCAGTTAGCCTACAAAAAAACTCAAAAAATAGACTAATTGTTCACAAACCAATTATGCTTGAAAAGGGTACATTACATACATCTTTTATACACTTGGTCGTTTCTAATAGCAAAGCACCAAAGATTAGAGATTGGATTCAAGAAAACTAGGATATTATAAAAGCTTTAAAGGAGAACATTCAACGGGCTCAAAATCAGCAAAATATGGATGCCATTTTCTAGGAAAACTATGTCTATAAAAGTTGCTCCCCTTGGCCTTTTGAGTCTTCCCATGTCATTTTGTGAGCAAGTGTCATCTTTTTCATTGGGAAGCATGCCTTTGCATGGAAGCAACACATTGACATTCCCAATGTAGGAGAGCTTGTGCCTCCTAGGTTTATCATGTCATGTAGAGGTATAATTCTCATGTTAGGAGTTCCTGGTTGAAATATATTCCCCTTTAGATTGGTAAGTATGTTGGTGTTGCAGTTGGATTCGAGGTAGTAAGTTCCCTCATCTTGCTTAGAGCAACGGTGATGTCTCGTGTTGTGTGTTGTGACATCTTGTTTTTGCATTGGCGTGCAATGCAACCTAGTAGTGTTGTGTCATAGCTATCTAGTGTTGCATTTAAAAAAAAAAATTGCCTGGTTAATGTCCTAAGTGTATGGCTTGGGGCATTATGTGAAGCCTTTTGATCTTTTGTACTTTGATTACCAATATGAGCTTGTGGTTTGAAAGACTTCAAAGTGCCCATTTGTACTAACTTTGCCTACTCCCTAGTGAATGATGTAGCAAAACCATCAAGTAAAGGCATATTGAATTTAGTACCAAGAAAATCTTATGCAAAACCCTCAAAAAAATCTTGTATTGTCTAAATAAGTGTAAATTTTTGCTATAGCTTAGTGCCTAGGGTAGTTCTAGATCTCAAGGAGCTTCCCTTCATAATTTGTAGAGAGGTTTTACCTCACATACTATTCTAGATATAGTTGTCTCTTAAGAGACATTAAAATGCTAACATAGGGCTACAACACAAATATGGGTCACCCTAGTATTTGCCCAAACTGTAGTAGAGGAATTGCGACCAAAGCTACTCTATTCTAGAACCAACTCAATATGCACAATAGAAACCATTCAAACATATTGAATAGAATCTCAGTAGAAATATTGATAGGAACTAGAGTAGAATAGCCACTAGAACAACAATAAAAGCTGTTAATGTGTGATAGCTTTGGTCAGATATGAATGACAGTGATGCAAGTATCATTGTCATTCATAAGTGATCGAAATTATCATACATGTTATGAAATTTCTATAAGAATCAATTAAAATCGAAATTATGAACAGTCATATTAAATTCTATCATTCCCGTGATTTTTCTGTATTCATGTGAAATCGGAATTCTCTTTAAAGTCATACGCCATCATGTAGAAGGGTGTGTATGTTAATACATACTTAACAAATGGTAAAAGACTGTTGAGGAAGCCCGCGCGCAAAGGGACACGTCCCTTGAGCGGACGTGTCTCCACCTCTCAAGGGACGCATCCCTTGAAGGCGGGTCTCTCCACCTACAAATAGAAGTTACTTCTTTGATATGCAAACATAGAAATCAGATAATGTTCTGCAATCAGCACATTCACATTTAATCTAAAATCTGGAAATCGAAGTTAGAAGGAAATCTGGAAATCGCAGTTAGAAGAAAATTTTGGAAATATCATTCTTATTTATAATTGCCTTACACAGAAATTTGAAACTTAGTTTTGCTCTTAGGTATTAGGATCCCATTTATAAGAAAGATTTGTTTACATTTACATGGTATCAGAGCCACGTTGTGCGAATCCAAATCAAATCTAAAATCAGATTGCTCAAAAGAAACTCGTATTTTTAATCGAATTCACATTCTTCATAATGTCAACTATGATCAGATTTGAAGATCGTCTTGCAGGAGCAGATAACTTTACATCATGGAAATTTAGAATCATGATGATCCTAAAAGAAAATAAACTAGACTCACTTGTGAGAGAAAATAAAAGGGAACCTGAGTCTGAACCTGAGAAAAGTCAATGGATCGAAAACAATGAAAGGGCCATAAAAATCCTTGTAGATGCAGTAAGGGATCATATAGTGCCTATCTTAGCAAAACATGAAACTACATACCTTATGTACAAATCTCTTGAGAGTACTTATGAGATCAATAACACCTGTAGGACTTTAGCATTAAAACGACAAATCAACAATGCCCAAATGAATAAAGGGGAGTCCATTAATGTATACTTCATGAGGATTATTGAACTTAGGGGTCAATTATCCACAATTGGATATCAGATTGACAACAAAGAGTTAACCTTAATTGCTCTAGGAGGCCTACCAAACTCATGGGAGTCATTTGTTCAAGGAGTAAGTGCGAGATCTAAACTCCCTAAATTTGATAGGCTAAGAACTGACTGCCTTCAAAAAGAAACAAGACTCTCATCTAAGGAAAATAAACAAAAGAACATAGATGAAGACATTCATGTACTCAACACAACATCTAATAAAAGGAACAAGAAAAACTCCTACAAGAAAGGATATTTTAAAAGAAAGAGAAATTCCAATGCAAAGGAATCTTTTAAAAGGAAAGACATCTCTCAAGTACAATGCTTTAGATGTGATCAATATGGTCACTATGCAATGAAGTGCCCTGACAGATCTAAACAACAAGCATCCTTTGCCAAAGTAGGAAAGACAAATTCAGATCATGAATCTGAAGACCTTGTGTTCTAAAAGGACAAATGGACTTAGAGTTACCCTTATGGATGGGAAAACTCTAGCATGGTCTAAAACTCAACTATTTAACAAAAAAAAAACCATCCCATGGAGGAATTTGTAAAAGTTGTGTCTTAGAAAATAAAATAAAACCTTAAAAGTGTATAATAGAAACCTACATCTTAAGGAACTCTGCATGAGTACTGGAATTAAGAGGGAGTTCACAAGTTGTTTGACCTAAACATTAAAATCATTCAAAAGGTCATGAAGTTCAAGTAAGTCAGAGATCTATTTCCCTAGGATACCTGAAATGGAACCTGCTCCTGAGATTCAGAGGGGGCATCCTGAGGAAATGCCACTTGAATTTCCTACCACTTCAAATGAGGACACAAATGACATTGGCAGAAAGAGACCACTTTGGGCAAGGAAGATGATCAAAGAAACAGAGGATCATGTAGCACCTAAAGGATCATTCAAGAAGAAAGCCTTCCGACATCAAGCTTGGAAGGATGCAATGACGGAGGAATATCAATCCATCCTAAAGAATGATGTATGGGACATAATGCCCAGACCAAAAGAGAAATCTATTGTCTTTTCTAAATGGCTCTTAAAATAAGCATGCTGCTGATGGCAGTATAGAAAAACATAAAGCACGTTTTGCGGCTAGAGGTTTTTCACACAAGGAAGGCATTGATTATGAAGAAACATTTGCACCTGTTGCCCGTTATACATCAGTAAGAACAGTGTTAGCCATTGTAGCAGCTAAAGGTTGGAAGGTCCACCAAATGGATGTGAAAACCGCCTTCCTGAATGGAACCATTGAAGAGGAAGTCTACCTGGAACAACCTGAAGGATTTGTGGTACATAAATCTAACTCTCATGTGTGCAGGCTCAAGAAAGCTCTCTATGGACTTAAATAGATTCCCAGGGTCTGGTATGAAAGAATTGACAGCTATCTCTTGGGATTAGGATTTTCCAAGAATGATGTTGACTCCAATCTATACTTCAAGGTAATCAAAGGTGATATGCTTATAATTATTTTATATGTTGATGACCTACTAATAACAGGGGAAGATCACCTCATTACTCAAGGGAAACAAGATCTAATCTCTGAATTTGACATGAAAGACTTGGGTATTCTTCACTACTTCCTTGGTTTGGAAGTATGGCAAAAATCAAAAGGTATCATACTAAATCAAGGGAAGTATACTATTGACATTCTGAAAAGATTTGGAATGTTGGACTGTAGACCAATGTCCACACCCATGGAAACCAACCTTCTCAAATTGAAAGAAGCAGCAATAGAATCCAAATATGCAGATCCGACCCTTTACAGACAGATGATTGGATCCTTGATGTATCTGGTTAACACCAAACCTGATATTTGCTATGCTGTAAATGCCCTCAGTTAGTTCATGTGTGAACCCAAGGAAATTCACTTGATGGCTGTAAAACATATCTTTAGATATCTTCAAGGCACCATCGGATATGGGCTTCATTACAAGAATGATCCATTAGATCTACATGGGTACTTAGATTCAGATTGGGCTGGAAGTGTAACTGATCGAAAAAAAGTACATCAAGATGTTGTTTTAGTTTGGGATCAGCTATGATCTCCTGGATTTGTAGAAAACAATTATCAGTTGCACAGAGCTCAACAGAAGCTGAATATATTGCAGCCTCAATGGGGGCAAGAGAAGCAGCGTGGCTTCGTAAATTGATTGTGGGACTCTTTGGTGAGCCCTTGAATCCTACGATTATTCATTGTGATAATCAAAGTTGTATAAAGCTCTCTGTGAATCCTGTCTTTCATGACAGATCTAAACACATTGAGATCCCCTATCATTATGTGAGAGATATGGTGGAAAAGAAAGTGATTCAGTTGGAGTATATTAGTACAAATGATCAAACTGCAGACATTCTCACCAAGCCTCTCTCTCGGAGCAAGGTAGAGCACTTCAGGAAGAAACTTGGTATGGTTGAAATGTAATTTGTTATTTATGTTTGAAATACAAATTGTTTATAAATTGTACTAATATATAAAGATGTTTAATGTGTAAACTCTTGTGTCATGTGTGTGACTCCATGACTTTATGGGCCTACCCCTCCTGTGTACATTATCGAAAGGTGACGATCTTTCTGATAATGAACACTTGTATTTGACATTGTAAAGTGACGACTCTACAATGATAAAACTATCATAATAGATATCATATGGCTTGATATCTATAGACATGTCATGATAGTATCTCTTAGACACCTTGATGGATATCATGAGACTTGATATCTGAAGGTCATTGTGACCCATAAGAGATGATCATGGTGGATGAGTATATCCGTGGATATGCCATGATCTATGGTAGACATCATGTGACTTGATGTCAGTGCACATACCATAATGAAGATATGTATGAAGAATGTCATGTGACTTGACACTTTCAGAAGCATATCATATCTTCTGATATCACAAGTTAGGTGATATCACTTTTGGAAGTTATTCTTCCTAGTTAAAGAGGGAGTGGAGAAATGTTAAAATGTGTTATGAAGAATGTCATGTGACTTGACAACTTTGAGAAAACATATCATATCACATGTGAAGGTATTATCTTGACTTATTTGATTTGAAATATCTTCCCTAGCTAAGAGGGAGTGTTAATGTGTGATAGCTTCGGTCAGATATGAATGACAGTGATGCAAGTATCATTGTCATTCATAAGTGATCGAAATTATCATACATGTTATGATATTTCTATAAGAATCAATTAAAATCGAAATTATGAACAGTCATATTAAATTCTATCATTCCCGTGATTTTTCTGTATTCATGTGAAATTGGAATTCTCTTTAAAGTCATACGCCATCATGTAGAAGGGTGTGTATGTTAATACATACTTAACAAATGGTAAAAGACTGTTGAGGAAGCTCGCGCGCAAAGGGACGCATCCCTTGAAGGCGGGTCTCTCCACCTACAAATAGAAGTTACTTCTTTGATATGCAAACGTAGAAATCAGATAATGTTCTGCAATCAGCACATTCACATTTAATCTAAAATCTGGAAATCGAAGTTAGAAGGAAATCTGGAAATCGCAGTTAGAAGAAAATTCTGGAAATATCATTCTTATTTATAATTGCCTTACACAGAAATTTGAAACTTAGTTTTGCTCTTAGGTATTAGGATCCCATTTATAGGAAAGATTTGTTTACATTTACAAAAGCAACTCACAAAACATGGGATAGAATCATAGAATTTAATCGCATTGTCATCAACAATGCAATGTATGTTCACCAGATATGAACAGTAATACAAGAGGACTATGACAGATACTTTCATGGCTGTTGAAACATGAACATATAGACAAGGAACATAGGGAATATCGGTTTTAACAAACATTTGATATGTAACCACCCAATAACCAAAAACGAAATGTAGTCATGTACATTAATTCTGTTCTAAACATAATATGCCTTGTTACTATTTCTAAAAATGCATATTGATGAAAGCAAATATAATTTTACAAACAACTGTTAGAATCCACCTTTCAGTTTAAAAACTACAACTAAAAATCAATCAATTATATTTAACCATTTTTCAAGCAGGAAAAAACAATGCTTTGGTCCATAAAGTTGCCTCCGCTGCAGGGCTAACTCAACAACAGAATCAAAGCCCAAAAGCAGAAGCACTTATAGCTATGCGAGCAAATACAAGTATACCAATATATTATCTTTAGTGAAAGGGAATTGATATGTTGACGCACCATGCATGCGAAGATGCAAGTATGTGGGTGGATCAAAACATCCTATTGAAACCAGCACAATCTGCCACTGCTTCCTGGAAAATAAACTAGAAATCTCAGAGTATCTTACAGATTTCATATTATCACAGGTTACTTAATAACATCACAGATAATACATTAAAGGCAGTCAGTACATAAAGAAGTTGTAAATATTTGAAGACCAACTCGTATTACTGCACAAAAAAAAATCAGTTAAAAGTGTAGCCAGCATCTGTAATAGAGTCAAAATGAATTAAAAAAGGAGTGTGACTGGGTTATGGTGTGGTGGAGTTAGAATTAGCCTATTAGGAGTTTTAGGAGTTAAGATTTCTTTCAGAATATGAAGAAATCATTGATAAGGAACTCATAGCATTGTAGAGTAGCTTTCCTGCTTTAAAGTAAATGTCCAAGATCCCACTGGAAGAGCTACAAGCAAACATGCAATAAAAACTTGCAGCCCTGGGTCAAGGTTAGAGTGGTATCAAACCACTAAAAGTAGAATAAAGGCAATAAAGGAGTGCAAGTGTAAGTTTGCATTCAAAAGAGATGTTGCTAAGGCAGCCATGGCAAAGTTAGAAAATTTTGTTGAGGTTGTGCCTTGCACTTTCTAGGAAAATCACAATAAGGTTTTGTCTACAGAGGTTATCATTAAATAATTCATTGGATTTGTAAGAAGGCCAATAATAGAAAGTCATATTGACGAGCTCATGAGAGTCGAGGGAAATTTCAATATCTTTGAAGAGCAGGTGTTGGAGATCTAAGAGGTAACAGAAGCAATGAAGAAAACTCTAATCTCCAAAAAGATTAGACTTCAGTATACAGTCGCACCCAATTCCAATCTAATCCAAAATGCCTTCAGTGAATTCAAAGCCCAATTTCCAGTACCCTAAGCACACTTTCCATGAGTTTATTTATTTTCTTTTCCATGTAATAAAGGCATCATCCATTTTAGGGATTGGCACGCCTCATATAACTCTTTGAACTAGTAGTTGTCTATTTTTAGAGCTTAAGTTATAGTTTTGAGTCCAAGCAGCAATTTTGAGAATAAGGTTGACCTTTCTAGGAATTAACACCCAAGATTAGCTATCGATTGCTTTCATGCAGGCATTGTAAAAGGTTGTTGACATTTTGTATACCAGCCAATTATAACAATTTCAGCGTGGAACTCCTACTTAATATTGTAATCAACACACATTTTTATTTAATGAAGGATCATGCCTACTACGTTTCAAGTGTTCCAACCTTGGTGATGATGTGTTTTGTTTTATTTCTTTCAATTGAATAACTTAGTGAGATTTGTTTGTTGTGCTTATCATAGAGTTGTGTACTGAATCTGTGCATGGAATATGGTGTTTCAATTGCATTAAACTAGAAAAATATTTACATCATAATTTTCCTTAGATGCTTGCACCATTATTGTGGATGGCTGTGTGAATACTATCCATTGCAGTATTGCTTTCCCAGATCTCATAGACCATTCAGATCTAAGAGATGGAGTAGAGCTATTTATTGTCCGTCTAGTTTATTCTCTCTAAACCCTAATTATTTTTTTGATCTTTTTTTCACAAAAAAGATAAATCTAGGATACTGTCACATTTAGATTCATCCAAACCTTAGGGTAGATATAGAATAGTTTAGCTTAGTAGAGTAGAATAGGAAAACAATTTCCACCCAAGCATTCAAAGATTTTATTATTTGTTTAGCAGATCTAGAATATTTGACTATACGTCTCCATCCAATTTGGTAATACCAATAGAGGCTCCTTGTAAACAATCACATAGACCACTTAGCTTTTCCAATACAGTCAAGACCTGACCCAAAAGGAATCTTGAAGTTGATTTTCAGATTTTCAAGAGAGGTAGATTGTTCTTTCATTTTGTTAAACATTGGTTGTCCTAATACCACCATCAACAATCTACACAAGGTCAAGCCCTTGTGTGACCAGACCATAGTGCCACCAATGATAGGCAACACCCTCCAAATGCAACATGGCATCTTCTTCCATCATAGGCTTGAGTGTTAAGTAGGTTTGCAACTTTTGCAGCCAAGCTCGACCCAATATCTTGTTGTCGCCATAAAAAGTAAGTGCATTTAATTTGTTAACCTTATACTTCGATTCTTTTCCAAGTTCATTATGATTGCTCCTCTCGCCTCTTTGATGCTTGAAATTCTTCCCAATATCTCCCAGTAATTGACAAAAGAAACAACGGCTTTGAAATCTATAAATTTCCCTCAATATTCTTCAAAAAGTCTATCAAGCTCCTTTGCAAAAGTATTCTCAAGTTTCAATATTTCTTCTTTCGATAGAAACATGGGGCTAGCAAGTTTTGGGATGGCACTAACCACTAGTACATTATCTGTAGATGAACTTTCTCCTCTTTGTGATGTTCTAGTATGATCTTGATTCTACAAAGGAACGGCAATGGGCGTGTTATCCTAAAGTTTTAATAGCCATATCAATAATTTGGTCAATCTTTTTTCCTCAATGTCAACAACTATGCCATTCTTTCTTACCCCATCCAAATCCCTATCATGATATCCTAAAACAAATCTACTCTTTCCTCATCTATCAAAGGCCTTTCATTACTCCCCATGATTCATAGGCTAGCAAGAAGTTAGCTCTAATACCATAGTAATGACCTCAATAAATTTTGATATAAAATATTTACCACTTTCTAATCACCAAGGTCCCATGAGCAAAAGGTGATGGCATGCGATGAGTAAATATATATATATATATATATATTGAAATAAAGAATGCACGAAAGACGTATCAATAGATTGCACGAACAATACTAATATTTTGGAGCCAAATAAATATATTCAAATATAATAGAATATCATCATATAAACAACATATAAATATGAATCAAATCTACTATAACAATACGTTGTTATTACACCAAATACAAATACATACTAGAAAATAAAATTAAAGCTTCTAGCATAAATACAACCTCTAAATAAGATTGCTCTCAAGAAACCAAAGGAATTTCATCCTCCAATCTCCAAATCCAAGGATTTTCGTCCTTGAATTGATAGTTGAGCACAAGGCTAAAGCTACAACAAAAGCTCTATGAAAATTAGTGTAGTCAGTCATAGTCGGTCGTCAGTCGTAGTCAGTCATAGTCGGCCACAGTTAATTATATTTAAATAAGACTATAGTTAGTTTATAATATTTCATATACTTTTGTACATGTTTCGAAAAAGATTAATTCTTGACTAGTGATTAGTTGTTGTCATGAAGCGTCGTGACGGTTGGTTCCTCAACCACCGCCAGTGGCTATTTGTACTTGAGTCAGTATAGTTGGGAGACATTGTGTCAGTACTTATGATATTATATTACATGCTGTCACATTCTGATGTTGTATGGCTAATTGTACTTGGTTACCGTGAATAATAAATGAAGTACTGTTTTGCTGTGCAATATGCATTCACGATTGTTCGTACTTGTCTACGTTTTGTTAACTCCATTTACTCTCGTAGTACATCGTGAGTACTCCAGTGAGTAAACAAATGTTAGTCCTCTTAAAGGCAACCAAACACCCCAATATAGCACTAGTAGGGCACAATTTCCAACACCCCATTTTCCCTCTCAAAGATAGCAACTAAAATATTAATTAGATTATATCTTCCAAATTGTAATGTCAAAAAAAATATATAAAATTGAATTGGGGTTTGGCACCCAATTGAGGAGATAAAAATTTAAATAAAAAGCAAAATCAAAAGGGAAAAAGTGGCGCCCAAATTGGGCCGACCTATTTGGAGAAATAAGGAGTGATTGCTATATAAACTAAGTCATTTGGAGGTTTTCATATCATGGGAATTATTCAACTTTTTTCAGATCAGCAATTATTGCAACTCTTCCAAGGACGAAAACCCTTGTGAATAATAGAAGAGTTGGACGAAAACCTAACTCTTCAAAGGAGGACTTCATGACGGAGGTTCACTTGTGCTTCAATGGAGTTTTATGCTAGATTTTCATGCTTAGATTTTCATATCAACCTTAGCGACTTGAGGAGGGCAGATTTGGTGTTGTATTGACCTAGGGTTTCACTCTAGAGAAAAGTGCCCAAGTTGCAAGAGGAGCACTTTGTTTGGGAAGGGTGAAATTGGCAAGTTTGGAGGTTGCTGACAAGTTTTCAAGGGTTGCAAACCCTAGATTCAGACCAGCTGGCCAGTGCACCCTTATGGTAGGGTTTTGAAGACATTTCTATCATATATTTGCATTCATCATTGCATTTTTGTGAGCTGAAGCAAGTTTGCCCAACTAGGGTTAGTTTAGGTCATCATTCATTTCATGTTTTGGCTTGTAAGTGGGGGTTTCTTCATATCAGCAAACTATTGTACATTGTTGGGCATGTTTGGACCCATTTTTGTGGTGAACTTACATAAGTAATAGGTCTGATTTTGTAGCAGCAGCACTGAATAAACCTGTAATCAGAATTTGCATGTTTGGGTGGACAAATTGGTGCCATATATTGTTGGTTTACTTAATGTTAGATGTGTTCATCATATTCTTTGAAGCAATTGGATGAGTTTATGTTGTTGTTCAAGCTTGTTTCATCTCAGAAATTTTATATCAGCAACTAGGGTTTTTAGCAGAAATTTTTAAGTGCAGAAGTTTGTGTTTCAAAAATTAAAAAATTCATCAATATCCTAGTCAGGATATTTCAGTGGTATCAAAGCTTGGATCCTGCCAGCCTGGAGGGTTAGATTGTATGATGCAGTTGGAATCATGGTTCTGAAGTTGTTGATGATATAATGGTTGCTCATGAAAGGTACCTTGCACTTCCACAAGAGGTTAGAAATCAGTTGCTATATGGAGTATTGGAGGGACAATAGCAAGCAAAAGAGGAAATCAAAGAAGCGTGAGCAGCCAAGTGTTAAGAACATCTTGAATAATCTTCAGCAAGAATTTATGTTGTCACAACAGAGATTAGCTCATAGCTTGCAGCGGTATGGAGATTCCCTAGCAAGACAATCTAGGCTCTATAGCAACTTATCCACATCTGAAATCTCCAGAAATCTCTATGAGGAGTTTAACAAGGGTTCTAAATCAACAGTCATTGATCAACCTATAGGTGAACAAGGTCCGAACAGCCATTGAAGATGAGCATGTTGAAAATGTCCAAGTGATAAAAGAAGAATCACTTCCTTATAATCAGCCACATGAAGATAAGGGTACTACTAATGACCCATCTCTTTAGCATAGCATCACCACATTATCTCTACATCATGGTGGCAAAGAATGTGATGAGAAAAATGACATGGGTATATTGGATTATAGCCCTTTTGCATGGCATGATAGAGAAATTCGATTTAGGGTTGAGAAAGATGATGTGGAAGAATGTGTGGAAAAGAACATTATTTTCAAGGAGCCAGCTTGTTACGATGTAGCGCTAGCTTCAAAACAGAAATTAGATGAAGGAGATGTCAAATCAGAAAAACAGTCACCTATGAGGTGGTTTTCACATGAAAATGCAGATTTCAGTTATGAGATGGATGATACAACTTTTGGAACAGCCAATGAGGGTATGCATGGAAGGATGTTCGTGGGACAAAGCTACACACAAGGTATGTCATTTCCTAGTAAGTTTGATGGTCCTTGTTTCATGCACATGATCACATTTGATGACTACCTATTGGAGTTGTATGAGAAACATTTTGTTGAAGAGCTGATCATAAAGACTAAAGGATGGCCTAGTAAGAAGATCCTACAGTTTGATAATGTATGGTTTGTCATGGATATTACACCTTGAAATTGGTCTGAAACTATGGGACTCACATACAAGGATAAACCAAATATGTTGAGAGCTAGTGATAAGAATGCAACACCTAAAGAAGATAAAGGAGACCTATACACATAAAGATGTAGCTTGCAGCCAGGGGACAGAAATTATGGCACATGACACACTTGATTTTCCATTGAAGACATCTCTTAGGCCAACACTTGAGGATGGGCAATTAGCAAAGGATGAAGACCTATTTGAGTCCCTCGAAGGCACTACAAAGAGGTATAACATAAGTTTTGATTTTTTGTTTTATGACAGCAGACATATTTTTGTGCATAACCATGAGACTGCAACTATGTCACATGAGGGGAATGGTGTTGAGGGATTCCCTAATGTTGGCACTCAAGATGTGAGTCTCAAAAATGAGGAATATATGGTGGATCCAAGCCACAAAAGTTCTGATTTTGCATATCATACTAGGGAAGATGTGAAGAAGACACAAGATATGTGTAAAGGGTGGTTGCAAAGAGCTAGGAGAGCAAAGTTGTTGGCTGCACAAACTAAACAGCACTTGCAAGAGATCAAGGAACGTTGTAAGCATCTAGATCATGCAAGGCCAAAAAGGAAATCATATCTTAGATTACTATTTCTTCCAAAGGAAGAATGTGTTAAAGTTGAGCATGCAAGGGATGAGCCTCTTGAAGTCAGCAAGGAACTAAAACATTCAGATTTGGGTGAACATGAAAAGAGGTATGATTCAAAAAAAATTGTTTATACACATAGGTTACTTCATGAGGATCATGAGCTACCTCTTTTAGAGAGCCCATTGAAAGCTCAAATCATAGATGTGGATGGGATAGCTGAGCATACACCTTTTGGACCAGTCAACGATGTGATGTATACATGTATAGGTAGAGACATTGGTGGTTCAGATTTGGTTGAGCCTTTGGTCACTCATGAAGAACTTGAGGAGTTCACTTGTGATGAGATACAATCCCATCATATTGATGTCTCTTTGGTGAAGCATGAGGCTGCCCTACTTTCAGGACTTATGGCACACATCATGGATGCAAATTCAAATGAAGATATTATGGAAAGGTATGATAACTATTTTGATTTTTTGGTTTGGAACAATGATCTTTGGGTTACGCATAATCTTGAGTTGGCTGCTCCTATTCATGAGGATGATAGTAAGAAGACTTCTTCTATTGTTGGCACTCATTTGGGAGACACACATGAGGTCTCATTTGTGGGTCCAAGACACAAGAGGACCAAGTTAGTACAGCATGTCATGAGTGAGGCAAAGAAGATTCAAAGTATGTGGCATATGAGGAATGAACCTTGTATGATGGCCAAACAAGTGGAGCAATCAGGTTTGAGGTATGATTCAGAATTATTTGTTTGTACACGTAGCTTGCTTTATGAGGATTTGGTGTCACCTCTTTTGGAGAGCCATTTGAAGGCTCACATTATAGGCTTGGATGGCATTATGGAGCATACACTTTGTGGATCAGCCACTAGTATTATGCCCTCATATGTAGATGGAGATATGGGTAATGCAGATTTAGTTTGGTCTTTCATCATCCATGGAGCACTTGAAGAGTTTGCTTGTGATGAGTTTCATCATGTTGATGACTCTTTGGTAGAGTATGTTGCTGCTCTATTTCAGAAATTTGTGATGCATGCCATGGAAACACTTGCCTTTATTGGACATACTTGGGAGGTGAAGTTGCACTTTGTCACAAGGTATGGAGGTATTGCCATAATGTTTGGTTTTGAGTTACTAATGCTTATGTTCCAGCTGGATTATGTCATAGGGATTGGGAAAAAGCATGAAGATCTTGGCCTTCCTACCCTAGTTCATGAGGATCCACTCCATTTTCTGCTAAGGAATGACTGTTCTACCCTATTGCACGTTGAAATCCTGCAGGCACGTGGAGGACAGCAGCTGTTTGGGTGTTTTGGAGAGGTTTGGATCATCTCTTCATCATTGAGGAATGTCGTATGGGTGACACCCTACCATCATATGACAGTGGCGATGATATTGGCACTCACTTGGGTCTGATTTTCAGTTGGAAGGAGGTTGTTCTGATTTATATCAGCAACATAGGTGGGGCTGCTATGTTCTTCTATGCACCTACAAGGAGTGTCTTGTACATTCATGAGGAATCCTTCGAAGTTGGAGAGTTAGTTGATGTTGATAGTTCCTTGAGGTACATCTATCTCCTCAATTTTGTTGGATGTGGTAGTGTGATGATATGGGATCCAGGTGGTGGTATGCTTGTCATTGCTTGAGGACAAGCAATTTCGGAAGGGAGGATTGTAATTTCCCTTTTGGGCAAGCAAGAGAAAATAAGAGGGAAAAATAATATTTTATCATTTTAATTTTTGGCGCCCTAGGGAAAGAGATTAAATAAGATTTAAATTTGAATTTTGGTGCCTAAGTTATTTTAATATTTTATTTAGGGTTGGGTGACCCCTTTGAGAGTCTTAAGGAGGGCAAAAAAATAATTAAAAAGAAAAAGAAAAAAATATATATAAAATTGAATTGGGGTTTGGCACCCAATTGAGGGGATAAAAATTTAAATAAAAAGCAAAATTAAAAGGGGAAAAGTGGTGCCCAAATTGGGCCAACCTATTTGGAGAAATAAGGAGTGATTTCTATATAAACTAAGTCATTTAGAGGTTTTCATATCATGGGAATTATTCTGATTTTTTCAGATCAGCAATTATTGCAGCTATTCCAAGGACGAAGACCCTTGTGAATAATAGAGGAGTTGGACGAAAACCTAGCTCTTCAAAGGAGGACTTCATGACAGAGGTTCACTTGTGCTTCAATGGAGTTTTATGCTAGATTTTCATGCTCAAATTTTCATATCAGCCGAGGTGACTTGAGGAGGGCAGATTTGGTGTTGTATTGACCTAGGGTTTCACCCTAGAGAGGAGCGCCCAAGTTGCAAAAGGAGCACTTTGCATAAGTAATAGGTCTAATTTTGTAGCAGCAGCACTGAATAAACTTGTAATCAGAATTTGCATGTTTGGGTGGACAAATTGGTGCTATATATTGCTGGTTACATTCATACTTAATGTTAGATGTGTTCATCATATTCTTTGAAGCAATTGGATGAGTTTATGTTGCTATTCATGCTTGTTTCATCTCAGAAATTTTATATCAGCAACTAGGGTTTTTAGCAGAAATTTTTAAGTGTAGAAATTAGGGCAGAAGTTTGTGTTTCAAAAATTAGAAAATTCATCAATATACTAGTTGGGATATTTCACAAATAGCCCCCACTTTGTCATGAATACCAACTTGTAACTCCTCATTAATGAGCTATTAGAGAATCTATCCTAAAGAAGTTGCCAAGCATCCCAAGTGTTATAACCTCTTTCTAGAAATCCACACTCCCTTTAACTATTATTATTTTATTGGTTGCTTCTATTTCCCCAAACCATCACCCCTTTATTAAAAAAAAATTATATCCTTATTAGGAAAGTAAGGATAGGACCCACATAAGCTAAACTTAAATGTTAAAGTTAGCATTTAACGTAACACCATTTATGTATTAATCAAGACATAATCACACGAACATGATTTACGAGTTGATAGTGCCATGCAAGAATAGGTAGTTTTGCAATTATTGGACATTGATATCAATCGAAACTTTGTGCTTCTCCTTTCACTAATTCATTCTCAAATATGATTTCATGTGTTCCATCTCTTTCCTAATGAAACCTATGTGCCTATTTGCACATTTATGACTCAACCCATTATTTTGTTTATGTTTCTCTAGGGCTTTGTAATTTTGTTACTTTTTGTAATTTGTACTTCTTTGTTATATATGAATGTAATCTAAGTTCCACTGACCTATTTTTGGTCATTTGTGGACATTTATATAAAGAATTTTTTTCTTCCATTCTCTTCATCTATTAAAAAACTTTGTTGTCAAAATTTTCTATTAGTGTCTTAGAAAACAGGGATAACACCATATTTCAGCCCTTCACTTACTCTTGAATATTGTCCACGGAAGAGGCACAACAAGAAAGTTTGTCCAATGGAAGAGGAATTTCAATAGTTTCACCTGTCACATAGCACACAAACCAGGGTAAGAAGTCAACGACTAAAACCTTAAATGAAGTAATGTTATAAAGATCAAAGGGTTTGGAATTTGCCAATCCTAAAGTTCTTCAATTGTTAAGGATTTTGTTAAAAACATATCAGGAAGCATCAAAGAACAAAACCATTTCATACAAAATTATATATATATATATATATCATGTTGACGAAGTATAAGCACACAAAAAGAAAACTTACAAAATACTTAAAATAACATTGTTTGTTAGGATAATTAATAATACATATTGTTGTTGGGTTTGCACATTAACATATAATGTAAATTGCAACTTATAGAATACGAAAGGAAAAGGAGTCAGGTCGGTGAAATATCAGATAGAATTTTAATTTCAAGTTGTCCATATAGGATGATCCAAAAACTTTCAGGCATTTACTCAGATAAATGCATAAGAGATCCCAAATGTTGTAAGGCAGAAAATTTGTCAGAGTTAGGCAGAAAGAGAGGAAACGATGTAATAACATCAGAAGGTGACAGGTTTGACCACTGTCAAATTCATTATAATGAGACTATCTCAGCAATGGGTTCAACTATGGTTGAACACACCACATAGAAGACAGAACAAATTAAATAAAGGATCCTTGAGGGATTTCAAGTCATACATCTTCATCTTTTTGGCATGGGAAAGCATTCAATTACCTCTTGTCAGCTCATGTGACCATCATTTGTATACTCAAACTCAGCAGACTCCAAATTTTTTAATTGGCAACTTAAAAAATACTTAAATTCCATTAAACAACAGTCAAATTTTTGCAGTTAAGCACATTTTCAAATACAGCAGGCACATTTTTAGTCTACAGTCATATTTTTCAGTCTAAAGTCACATTTTGGGGCATGTTTTTGGTCTATATAAATTTTTGGGCACGTTTTTGCAGATGAGGACACATTTTTCTGTCTGCAGTCACGTTTTTCAGTGGCCACATTTTCCAACCTATCTATAATCTGTTTTGGCATAACTGGACTACTAGCACCTGATTCTATCATGCAATATACAAAATGAAAATTAGGGCACACAACAGGGATAGCAAAAATTCTAGTTTTTGCAGTGTTGTTGGGCATTTTTTACAAGTTTTTCCCACATTTCTGCAAGTGGCAAATTTCTACTTGAATTACTCATTTTAGGATTTTACACACTGAATCTGCAACTACTCAGCGTCTATACTAAACTATGCATGTAACCATGTTCTAGTATAAATACACCCATATGTACTATGGGGAATTCTTCCTTTTGAAAGAAAGAAGTCCAAGGAAAGATTATTAGAGATATTATAAAATAACCCCCTCTGATATGGGGTTTTTACCAGGAAATACAGAGAATATAGATACTTGCAAAATAAACCAATTCCAAATAGTTGCATGAAATTAATAACTCAGATTTGATTATAGCTAAAGAAATTGCATTAGAATCATACCCGGATTACATAATATGCAATAATGCAAATCTGAAAGTGTTTGATCAGCAACTAAGAACATCAGCAATCTCCAAAAACCCTGTATGGTTCCACCATGAGTGTTTGATTTTAGTCTAACTTTTGAATTCAATGTAACTCAATAATAACCTCTGAATGAGATTATCTCCCCGAATGCCCTTGTGTGTCTTTCACACCTGTAGACACTGTTCTCTCTAAGGGTAATCATCTTCAAAAAGATTCAATCTTCAAAACTAGCAAACCCTTGCTCAATTTCCCAATTTGCACAAGTTCAATAAAATGATCAATGATAATGAAAAAGCAAATGCTTTTTGCTTTTTATACTCACCAAATCCCCACTTGGCCAATTAATTAAATATAATATTTGTTTATGATGCTTTTAATGCATTTGGCTTTTTAATATAATAAATTAATAAAGCATCATTAGATATAATACTTTATTAATTTCCATTTAACCCTTTATATCACCTTTTAATAGTCATCATTAAATATTAATATTATTGAAGTCAATTAACTTTAATAATATAAATAAATCATTAATCCTCAATAATTAACCAGCACCAATCCAAAAGAGTGATCCAATCATATTTTCCGGAGGTAGGCATGATGACGATTGATCCAAGCATGACTTACTATAAATAGTAAGTATAGGCAATATGACCAAGTGACTTACTATAAATAGTGTGGAAGAAATCGACCAAGATGACCTCTAAAAGGTCCACCACCAAAACACTTAGTCACTGAGCAAAAGAATACTGAGATAAACATCAAAAAGCCAGTTGAGGAACCATTGAACACCCTCAAAAGGGTCCCCTAAACATCCCATTAGCCTACGAGGACCAGATAGTAGATTAACCACTGTAAAGATACAAATCTTGGAAAAAAAGGAACATTATAGTCCACCCTCCCCAAGATTGCTTGTCCCCAAGCAATCCTCACTTGAACAATCAGGCCCATCCTGAATGCCGGGATCCCAAACCAGTCTGTACAATGCTCTACCAAAACTCCACTGCAACCACTGAAGAATGATAGAGCTAAACTTGGCAGCCTTGTCAATCACTAGTTGAAGTAGAAGCAAAGTGCCAAGCCTAGTAGATCCTAAAGCCTGCAACCCAATTGGAAGCCTACCATACTCATCACCTGCTGACCTCTATTGCAGACCTGGATATAATCTTCACCAAGTTGAAAATGGTGAAGCAACACAATGTAATAATCTCCATGTATCATACCCCTACATGGGTGTACTCCACCTGGATCCCATGGACAAATCTAGAATTTGTCATTCCTGACTCCTGATGGCTCCTGCTGCACCATTCTAACTACACCAGGAATGCCAAACCGCTCAAAATCTGCTCCTATATCATGTATCCCATCAGCATGATTATCCTAAAGAAGCAATTCGGAATACCTGTAAGATTTGTTCCCTCCTTCCATAGAAGGAAACACCTCATACCAACCATCCATCTCACACTTGTGTGTCTTTTGCATCATAGTCAAATCAAAAATGAGTGGGCTGAAAGTAAAGTTGTATGCACACCACACAATATACACACTGTGGAATGCATCAGTAAGCCCTCTCGCAAGTCCTGATCCACTACTAAGATCCCACATCTTGCGATTGTCGCCCAACTCCATAAAGGGATCAGAAAGAGCGCCATCATCCAACTCAAAGAGTGGATTATCATAAGACACATCAGCATCAACCCCAAACAATGCATTATTAACAAATTGTAAACTATCTTCTTGCTGATCTGAATTACCTCTTTCTAAAATTTTGGGGCAATGAACAAGATCATACACCTCCTAAAAGTGATCTTGCTCCTCCATCACCTGTTCAATCTCTCTCCCTTTCCCTCTACTCTCCTTTCCATCGAGGGAGATGACATGTAGACTACCTTCAGACATTCCCCTCTAACACATTTTTCCTACCATCAACTGCAATTTTCATTTCCATTGTACACAAGTTAAAGGAAAACTCACCACATCCATCTCACCCATGCTAACAACATAGTAATCAACTTGGAACTCATAATCATTCAGCTGTAAGGTGAGATTAAGGATCCTCCTAGTACGTGAGAGTGAAACCATCTACAACTCTCATTCTGAACCACTCAAAATCCTTTGTCTAAAGTTTGCATCTGGCAACCAATCTTTCGTCAATTAAGTTATGAGTGGCTTTTGTATCAAGCAAAGTGATCACACGCTTCCCACTCAAGACTCCTTTGATTCTGAATGACCCCTCTCTTTGGATGCTAGAGAGTTGTGCCATAGGAGATGACTTTGCTAAGTCTGTTTCTGACTCATCGGATGTTCTTCCTATCTCATTGTCCTCTGGATCAGATCGCTGTTCAGAAATTTCAGAATTGATTTCATCAACATAAAAGTATTCCATCTGATTTGCATGACCCTGCATATGACACTTATGACCCGGTTTGCAAGGCCCTTTGCATTTGAGGCATAATTTCTACCTCCTCAAGTCTTTTATGGTGTCATCATTATGTTTTTGTGATGGTTTCTTCTGCTGATCTGCAACTTTATGTTGACTCTCATCCTTGGGATAGGTGATTGTTTTAGGTGGAAATTGCCTTTTTGGGGCAGCAAGCTCCATGTTTCGCACCTTCTTCATCGCATCATATATTGAGGGTGGATCAAAGGCTTTAATCCACCCACGTAAGGGCTCCATAAGACCCTCACTAAAGAGAACCACAAGTCTCCTCTCAATTATGCCAGGAACCATTATGGAGAGCCCCTAAAAATCAGAGATATAAGTCTCTAATGACCCAAGCTGCTTCAACTGTGCAAACTCTCGGAAGCATAGTTGGAAGACTCGCCAAAAACTCAATGAGTCTTCCAAAACTCGCGATTTTTTTTTGCCCTAAGTTTTCTTGACTTTTACTCACCGAATTTTTCGGCCGAGTTTTACAAAAACTCGCCGAGTCCAACTGAAAAACTCAGCGTGATCAGCAAATACAAGTCCACGTCAAACAGCTCCATTTCATAATGCAAAAATAGATATTCAACCATACAAGTTATCTTTAATTCAATATTCTGTGAATAAGCAAAATTCACGAAATAAATCTTTTGAAAATGTTAAAAACCATAAAGACCTCTATTTCTTCTGGAATTCCTACCATCCTATGTACTTAAAAATATATTGAACAGCCAAAGTTCTTATTTTTTCTGTAGGAAAACAACTATAAGATATGTTCACTATAAATTAAGAAAGCTTGCATCCAAACAAAAGACAAAAATATAATGTGGAGAAACCCTCTTGAGATAGAAAACGTCACAGCAAAAAATCTGGAACTCCTTTTATTTCTTTTGGAGCACTTTCTGACAAAGTTACAGAAATATTCAATTTGAAATAATTATGCTGCAATTCTTTATTTTCTCATGGATCTCCTGCTCCCTTCAAAATCACTTTAGATGATGATTTTCCTTAAATCGCTTAGTTTTTTAATTGAAGATGAACCATTTTTGTTGCTTACAAGACTAAATTAAAACAGAATTGACCAAAATAAGACAAACAAAGTAAAACAAATCAGCCTCAATAAGTTTCCAAAAATTGTGTACTATCAGAGGGAAGAGCTGCAGTGCACGGCGGGAGAGGCAGGGTTAACTCCATAGAGAATTTGCACCTGCATCCTGCTCTATTGGAGCCATGTCCACTTTGTTTGCATTGAACTCAATTCACAATCCTTATAATTTAGACCACAACATTTTCCACTTCAGATAAGAGAATCCTTACCGGTAGAAGGAAACAAGGTAGAAGATGAAAGGTCAACATGAGTTGTCGCACCCAAGACTTGAAACTGGGGCTTGGCATTATAAGAGTCACCATGAAATTCGGAAATTGCATCGTAAACCTCAACTCTAAAGGCTGCCGGAAGCTCCTTGATCTTCGTCTTTTCCTTTTTCAGATGCTCATCCATTTCCCAGTAGCTTATATGTCCATGTTTTCTGTTCCAGTCTGCTATCTGCTTGTAGCCCGTGATCAAATTGGACCATTTTCTCTCAATTTCCTTTGGTTGTCTCTCAATGCCCATGGAAAGCAAAATTTGATACATCTCATTCCATTTTTCTTGTGCCGATCTGAAGACATGTTTACCCTTTCTACCTGCCAAGGCCAGTTTCTTGTGAATTTGCTGGTATGCAGTGACCAGCCCATCTACTTCAGTATCCTGCCAATTTTCTGCCCGTTTCTTCTTGTTGGTTATCTCCTCTTCTTCAATGGCCTCCATTGGACCTTCTTTATCCCATCCTCTTCTACCATACTTCTTATATTCCTCTCTTCCATAGCCTACCTGCAACCATTTTATTTTTAACTATAGGTCAACCAATGTTCTAATCTCATGGAGAAAGGTCTTCACTTTTTCTTGTATTAGGGGAGAGGGGTCAGTAGTCGTGCGGGCTAACTTTGTCAACATGTGAACTTTTGTTTTTTTTTTTTGAAATGTAGACTAGGCTCTTATTTATCTATAATTAAGGTTTGGAGGTGTGACTCACCATGCAACTCGCCACATCAACACATCTATTGAGAAGTGCCTAAAATTTGACTTTTTAAAGGTTTGATCAAAACTTAATCATGGAACTCCCAATAGTTGAACAAAAAAATATCATTTGTAGTTTGTAGATATCATATTTTTATTAAAATAAAATTAATATACAACCTAAATGGACCAAATATCTATTGATAACCACAAATCTTTGATATCTCTAGTTTTTATATTCAACACATATGGACCAATAGTTGTACACAAAACAACTATTTGTTGTTGTAAAAACAATACATAATTATTTAAAATACAACTTATATTAAACAAAAATGGACCAATAGTTGAACACTAATTTTTTTTTAAAATCCTTCACATTTAATGGAAAAATACATGTTATTTGTTGTGCTCACTTTTTATATTTGTGATAGGATAAACTATTAATATAAAATACTCCACTGCTTGTACATTGCTACCCCAATAGTTGTACACATAAGAACAATATTTTTTCACTATGATAACAATGGTTGTTTAAATGAGTGTCTTATTTTATTAAATGGCCATTTTATTTTTTAAATGATACACTCATAGTGGATAGTTATGATATTTTATTTGAGACAAAAAATATATTTATTTCACTTCTTCATGAATGTATTCAAGTATTGGTTCACTTTTGATCAACATTTGGTTATTTTTTTATTTACATTTGAACTAGGGGAAAGGACCCAGTAGTTGAGCATGTTCCAATAGTTGTGATAGTAGTTGTTTATATAATGTCCAATAATTGTTTATATAATGCCCAATAATTGAGACATAAGTACCCTAACTTAAACAAAATGTATCCCTTAGATCTTAAAAACAATCATTCATGTGATGTCACATCAGCGCTCAACTACTCATGATGTGAATGCACAAGTATTGGTAGCACTTTTTTTTGGGCCTTTTTGGACACCTTGACAAAAAGCATGTTGATGTGGCATCATATTTGATGATGTGGCCCTGAAACGAAAGTTATAAGCAGGGGACTTGCCATGTAAGTTGCTGTAAAAAAATTGGAGTGATTTGAAATTTCCATGTTGGATTTTGGGAAGCGCAAAGTTAGGGTGCACAACTATTGGGTCCTCTCCCCTATTTATTTACAATATATCGTATAAATATGTGGTAAGATTGGGTATTATAATCATGATTGAGTGCACGACTATTGGACCCTGCACGACTACTGGTCCCTCTCCCCTAATTAAGTTACTTAGAATCAATTAGAAAGGAAAATTATCTCTTCACAAAAATTAAATGTAAGTGTTAATAATGTGAATAAAATTAAATGTAAGCTTTTTAATTATAATATTTAGTACATGTGGACATAAGAATTATCACGGTGAATAATTTTGTGTATTTTTCAGCGAATGATGTGCGCGAATTATTTTGTGAGAGTGAAATTTGTGGATTTGGTTAACATATTTTAAAGGGCATTTATCAAGGATGTGATTGGTTGTGAAGGTTTGAGTCATTTTTTCAATCTTCACGTACTTTGAGAGAGACATATACTTTTCAACAATTAAAAAAAAAGACTATTTTAGTTGTACTATACAATATCGAGTGGTTTTTTAGTAATAATTCATTCGAGTCTTTAATGCTTTTTGTACTGGATGAAGGTTGTTAAGTACGTTTTACAGTACTATTTAAGGATGTATAATGATTACGAAGTATTAATGTAAAGTGGTTTAAAAAGGAGTTTGTAGGTGTTGTTTCGACCAATGGGATGTTATAATTTTTGAGTGGTAGGCATTATTTCTTTAGTTTGGATTAAAAAGATGTGAGGTTTTTAAGGCTATGGTAGCTTTGTGCTTGTCAACATGGTGGTAGATTGAGAGCTTTCTTGTTTGGGAAGCTTTCCTTCATTCATTCATTAGAATTATTTTTTAATGTGAGGCTTCCAAGGTCCTTTTCCCTAGGTGCTTAAATTGAAGAGCGGACTTTGCACATGTGGATTTATGGTTGTCTAAGTTGCTCATTGCGGAGTTGCAAAATATGTTTGAGTGTCACAAGTGAAGACTTATTCAAGGGCATGAGAGAACTTTCGGAGAGTGTTGTGAATAGGGGGCATGGAATGCTAGCACATGGCAGAAGACTAGAGAATTGTGCAAGTTCGCAGGTCCATAGCAGAATCTTTTTTTAGGGGGTGAATAATATCAAGTTTTGAGAATATTATTATAGTATATATATTATATTATTATATATTATAGATTTATTATAAATGAATAATAAATAAGATTGGGAGCTTTTTTTGTTTGGAAAAAAGCAAGTTGATCCTTTTTGCTACGTGTGTGCATAGCACAAAATTTTGAGAATAATAGGTTTGTTAGGTTTTGTGCATTGCACGAATGGTGAAGAGATGGTTGATGAGAGTAATTTAAACTTTGACAATAATATTATATATAATAATAGAGTTGATGATTATTATTATTTATGATATTTTCAATAAAATTAATAATATACTATTGTTATTATGTTATATAAAGAAATAGAGAGTATGTATTTATTGATTGTTCTAATATGTTACTATATAAATGTAGATAATATATAATATATGTCAGTATATATATATAATATATATCAACATATATATATATATATATATAATAAAATTTATGACTATATTAATTTAATCATATCACATTTATTGTGTGGTACATTTATTTAATGTTGGAGTGTGTGAAATTAAATTACATGTCTTTTCTAATTATTGCTTTATTGGTGTGCATATGTTTAATAAATACGCTTTGAGAAGGGATATAATGATGCCTATGGTAAGGCTTGTTGACGACTATTGTTTGCAAAGGGAGGAGAATTATGGGCCTTGCATGCGATTGCAAGTTTTGCATTTGCTCAAGTAAACAGAGAGGGAACTTGTGTTTTGGGTCTGGATCTTTGTAATGGATGTTTTCTGGTTTGCAATTTTCAGATATATAAGAACTAAGATAGAAAATTGTAGTATTATTTTAAGTTGCAAGGTCGAGGAGGCATAGTTTTGGCAGAAGCATTTTTGTCTTAGAATTTGTTTGACTATACTTTTAAAATTGATAATAAATGGAACATAGTTTAAGACTAAAAATGTTTTTGGTGGAATGAAGTCTTTTGATGGTTTCTTATTTTTAATTTTCTTGTATAGTGGAGACATCCAACAGTGGATTGTATGGTTAGTTGTAAGTATTCTTGTGTAACCAATATATCTACCTAATTTTCAGTAAGCATACCTACTTTGCAAGGGGTGTTTGTTGTGAATCCTATAAGGGAAGTTGAAGGGTAGTATTTGTATTTAGAAATGCTTTTATTTCATTATTCTTAGTATATTGTGATAATTATTTTCACTTTGCTTAAATGTAAACACTTGCAAATGATTATTTTGATTGACCATTGTCTATTATAGATACTGATGAGCCCATTTATTAGCTAGCTTTTTGTTATCTTTATGTTGCTTGTAAGACATTCCTAAGACAATTATTCCTATAGTATACCATCTTTTATGTCTATTATGTAGACCTTGAACTTGGTTAAAGTATATGGAAATACAATTATGATATGATGGTGTTGCTTGATTTGTATGTGGATATGTATGAATTATAATTGAAATATGTGTTTAATAATGGTAGTTAGTATTGTTTATGTGCTTTAAACGTTTATGAACTAACCCCTTATAGTCTAAGAAGACACTGTAGCCCACAACAACTATTGAATGCAACCCATAGTTGAAGGAGTTCCTAGACACTATAATAGGGGATATTCTTGAATACATTGAACACAATAACTACAACATGGAGACACTTGATGAAGACAATCATATATCATTATGATAACAATAAAGGAATTGAAGAAGGAGAACCTTGTTATCATTAGGATTATGGTGTAACTGATCTTATGTTCCACATTTCAGTTATATTATTGCAGAGTTCTAATCCTATTTGGATTCTTATTTCTTTTCAATTGCAGTTAGGACAGCTAAATCTTAATTACGCTTTAATATCTAAGAGAGTTGTGATTAATGATTTCAGTTTAGAATTGTGTTCTGAATAAACTCTCGTGTGCATGTATATAGCCGATGGTTGAGTCTTTAGATAGGGAGTTGATTAATCTTTTAGTTGTGAATTTAATTATCAAACACTTTGTAGTTTTCAATTGTTATTAAACAAACATGTTGATTGTTCAAATATGGTTTTTATAAATACAATCTTTGAGCAAGATCTCATGTGAAATTTTGAAATGTGTCATGAATGATCTTGAGTTAATATGGTTGATTTGAATCTGAGGATTTACATTTGGTTTAGTTTAGTGGAGACAACCACTTGAGCAAGGGCCACTCAGGTACTACCCTTCAATACATTTATAGTTTTTATTTTTGTTAGTAGTTACTTCAAAATTGCATGATAAGTTAAGATAGATTCTCATATCAAGTTATCCATAATTGATGTTCATTTTTATAATTGCATTCATCTAACTTATAGTACTCTAAAGTGTAGAATAGGTTCAGTTCAAAATTTCCAGTTAGTTTCAACATTTTACCCGTTAACAGTAGTTTAGTTATAAACTATGTTGTAGGTACCCATAGCCAAAGCACCAGCTTTACATCTTTCACTATTATGTGTTCTCATGATTTTTTAGCAAGCATAATACCTTCACTAGGATAATTTAGGTAACCTCTGGTCTTTGAAAGCACATACAGTGTCGACACCATCACAAATCTACTAGTGTTGGTTGATAATCTAATGAAAGTCTTTTCAATGTCAAGTGGATTGTTCATCCACGTTTTCCCCTGAATTATGTGATTGCCACCCAGTTTATTAGGCATTAGAAAGGACTACATTTTTGGCACCATTTTTGGGGATGGTGTTATCTTCATAGACTTGTTTTTCCAAGCTTTTATTGTTTATACTTTTTTTTCAGCATTAGGACTATTAGATTTAATCTTATCAAAATACCAAAACATTCTACTAACATTATGCAAGGACGTTTCTATACAAAGTTTTATCTATTGTATGTGGAGGCAGAGAGACACATTGGGAAGGTTCCTCCCCTCTATAAGAAAACAAGCTAGAGAAGATAGTGGTGACTCCAATACTTAGAGCGAGGGTATTATTGAAGAAGAAACTTCCCTTTCATCAATATCTACTACACCCATAGAGGGGACATACCGAACCATGAGTGATGCAATGGATGATCCACCTGAACATGTGACTTTTGAGTTTCCAATCACCAACCAAGAAAGGGCTACTATGTTGAAGAATATCCCTCCTTTAGCATTACCAATCTTTTATGGTTTGGTGACTAAAGATCCAAACACATTTTTGTTTGAGTTTAGTGTCCTATGCATGAGCTATAACTATATATTTGATGCTCATAGGCTCAAGCTCTTCCCTACCACTTTAAAAGATGCTACCTTAAGATGGTTTATTGGATTAGGCAAGGATGGTATTTCAAATGGGATACCATGAAAAAATTGTTTTTGGAAAAATACCAAGCTTTTTGTAGATGACTTGATAGGAGGAGATATGACATTTTTAGAATGTCACAAAAGGAGGATGAGCCATTAGAAGATTATGCAGAGAGATTCTAATTCTCTTAAAACCCACATAACAAGTTATCTGAAGAATCCCTCAAGTTAGTATTTTTGAGGGGAGTCCATGAGGACTACATGGATGCCCTCAATCTTATTGGGAAAGGGGATGTTTATCAACTACCATTTGAATAAATCTACATGATCTGCAGAAATTACTTCAAGACCTTCACTAAGAAGCCAAGTGGAGAGAGGACATCCACCATTGGAAAATCATCGACTGGGGTTTCAAAGATAGAGTTAAGTAATTTGTTGTCCAACATGAAAGAGGACATTATTAGTCACCTAGCAACTCAGTTGGACACTCTCCATATAAAGAAGAAGCGAGAGGAGGATGAAGCAATGCTCACTGAATACTTCCCCAATTGTAGACAAAGGAAAGAAACTATAAATGCAAGAGGGTAGCTAGTATTCAACAAGACAAAATAGAGAAACTTGATTTTCAGCCACTTGAAGGAGAGGATGGACAGTTATTTTACATAGCTCAAAGAAGGACATGGCAAAAAAGACAAGTTATGCCACATAACCCTCTGAATTTCAATTCATCTTTTCCAATTGGAAATTAGAATGTTTTTGCTTGGAATTCCCTGCCTTGGCCAAATAACCAAAATCAATGGCAAAACCCTCAACAATGGCAACAACCTGAATAAAACTGGAAGCAACAGCAACCAAATTCTTGGTCACAACAAAATTTTCAAGGTTCTAGTTATAATCCTCAATGGCCAACACAACAAAACTAATAGCAACCATAATGGCAAAAAGGCCAATAGTGGCAGCAACAAAATATGAATTACCAGTAGCCTTTACTCCCTCAACCACAATAACAAGTTGTTATGCCTAATCCATCCAATCCAACATCTCAGCCACCAAGATCACCACAGTTACCTACCCAACCTACACCCAATCCTAACAACAAGCTTGTCCAACAGGCTTATACTAATGAGGCTATGCAATACCCCACCTATAGAGTAGAGGTGAGTGATGTCCACATTAGGTCAAGAAAAACACTAGCTAGTCCTTCATCCCCACAAATTACTGAAATAGAAGATGAGGAACTTATAGTTGAAGCTCCAAACAATCCAACCCTAGCACCTAAGTCAAATCAGGTAAACCAAACTATCTCAAGCCCAGATCCTCCATTTCATGAACGTTTAGCCATACCAAGACATCAAAGTCAAGCTGAGACAGAACTATTCGATGAACTAAAGGATGTAAGTATCAAGATTCCTCTCATCCAAACTATCAAGGACATCCCAATTTATACCAAGACTGTGAGAGACCTATGTCTTAAGAAACTAGGAAGAAAAAGGAAGGATCCTCAAACAGTTCATGTCCTAAGAAACCTTGTTGATATTATGCTAGGGAACATAATTGTCCCTAAATACACAAATCATAGTAGTCTAGTAGTGGATGTTAAGATTAATGGGACCCTTATCAAGAAAATTTCAATTCACCTAGGGGCAACAATAAACATCATGACTAAGGATACAATGCAACTCCTTCAATTAGCCAACCTTAGACCTACACCTACTATTTTATAGTTGGCAGATAGGTCAACAGTCAAGCCTAAGGGAATCATTGAGGATTTAGTTATAGCATTAGATTCCTGAGAATATACTGCTAATTTCATGGTTTTACAACCAAAGGTCAACCTTGTAGGATATCCACTCATTCTAGACAGACCATGGTTAGTTATAGCTGATGCATTCACAGGTTGTAGGTCTAGAAATATGATAATATCTAATGGGACTGTGACCAAGAAATTGGTACTCTATCGTCCAGCCTAACCCTATGCTAATCTTGAGCAAACCATATGAACCACCTTAAATAAGGATGACCACTATTCTCTACAGTCTTTAATGACAATAGAACGTAGCCCTTTGTTGGATGATCAGGATGAAGATGATTTGATTATTCACATAATACAAAATGACTGTGGTAGGAACCCGCAGCAAAAGGATTGTCTTTCATGCCTACAAGATCCTTTGCAAAACATTATACCTACTAATTCATCAAAGGAAATATCTTAGATTTTCCATTCCTTACTACCACAGTAGTGTATACCCAATATTCTTGGACTTGATCTATCATTTTTCCAAGCCTCATCCAAAACAATAGAAATTATGCCATGAAAACCATTAAACATAAACAATGCATTAATTAATGAGCAGTAGAATTCCCTAAATACAGTGTTTCAGGCACAAGCAACAACCTTTGCATGGGACTACCATGACATGAAGGGAATAGATCTTGACTTGTGTATGCACACGATCTATATAAATGATGGTTTTAGACCCATTAGACAGCCTCAACGAAGGATGAACCCTGCTTTGAGAGAAATAGTTAAAGCTAAAATCCAAAAACTACTTGATGTAGGCTTCATCTATTCTATATTTGATAGTGAATGGGTATCACCCTTAGTTATTGTCCCTAAAAAAGGTGGAAAATGGAGGGTATGTGTACATTATAGGGAGTTGAATGCAACCACTAGGAAAGACCACTTCCCATTACCCTTCATTGATCAAGTACTTGACTCTTTAGTAAGGAAGAAGCACTTTTCATTCCTAGATGGTTTTAGTGGCTACAACTAGATAAAGATTGCTCCAAAGGATCAGGACAAAACAACATTCACATGCCCTTAGAGTACTTATGCCTATTTTTTCCTACCCTTTAGGATATACAATGCTCTAGCTACTTTTCAGAGGGTAGTACTTAGCATGTTCTTTGATTATGCTCATGACTCTATGAAGATATACATGGATGAATTTACCAAATATGGGGAAACTTATGAAAAAGACCTTACCAATCTAGAAAAGGTATTGAAAAGATGTAAAGAACACAGCTTGTCCCTTAGTAATGAAAAGTACTTTATGATGATGACTCGGGGAATTGTTTTAGGGCATTTCATATCTAGTGAAGGGATTCAATTTGATCCACATAAGATAAAGATAATTTCCATATTACCTATTCCACGGAGGCAGAGAGATGTTAGAAGCTTCCTAGGCCATGTAGGCTATTATAGAAGGTTCATTAAGGACTTTAGTAAGATTGTAGCACCATTGTTTATTTTTTTGACTAAAGATAAAATTTGATTGGACATCAGAGTTCCAACATTCTTTTGAGAAATTTAAAGCAACCTTAATCAGAGCACCTATTTTGAGGGGGGCAAATTGGACATTACCCTTTTATATACACACTAATAATTTAGATTTTTCTATTAGCGTGGTTTTGGGTCAGAAGGAAGGTACTAAAGAATATGCTATTTACTACATTAGAAAAAACTTGTAGGGAGAAGAACTAAATTACACTATTACAAAGAAGGAAATGCTAGCAGTAGTGTATGCCATCAACAAATTTAGGCATTACATCACTGGATATGCAATTTTTGTCCACACAAATCATACAACTATAAGGTACTTAATGAACAAACTTATGGTAGGGGGTAGGCTAGTTAAATGGATTCTCCTTCTACAGGAATTTGATATCATAATAGTGGACAAGCCTAGGAAGGCTAATGTAGTAGCAGATTTTCTGTCAAGGTTGCCAACACAATCAACAGAAGGGTTAGCACCCTTTGACAAATGGGATCTAGATTTCATTGGGAAAATTTCACATATATCTAACAACAAGGAGTAAATTTTGGTTTTCACTAATTATCTGACCAAGTGGGTGGAAGTGAAGGCATTACAGTTTTCTAGAGATGGTAATGTTGTTGAATTATTGTATGAAGAAATTTTTTACTAGGTATGGAGTACCTAGAAAATAGTCACTGATCAGGGTCCACAATTTAATTTAGACCTCATTACAAAATTAGTTAAAGAATATGAAATAAGGCACAAAAATTTAACACCATATCATCAGAGGCCAATGACTAGGTGGAGATTACTAATAGGGAAATTGAGAGCATTCTGACAAAGACAATGCAGTTACACAGGAAAGATTGGGCTGCTAGATTACTAGAGGCAGTATGGGCATACAAAACTACATGGAAAACAAAAATTGGTTTCACCCCCTATGAACTAGTATATGGAAAAACAATAGTTCTCCCAATAGAATTTGACTATAAAACACTCAGAATAGTAGTGGAATTGGACATGGACCTTACAACAACACAAAAGGAGAGATTGCATAGCTTAAATGGGTTGGATGAAATTAGGATGGAAGCAATGCATCATAAAAATATAGTACATATGCAAAGGGGAAAATGGAATGACCAATATAAAAAGATACAATAATTCAATGTAGGAGACTGGGCATTATTGTATGATTCAAGATATAAAGATTTTAAGGGAAAACTCCAATCTAGATGGTTGGGACCATATGAGATAAGATAAGTTTTTCCTAATTGGGTAGTAAAGTAGGAGACCATATATGTAGTAAGGTTTTCACTGTGATCAATGAACATAGGTTGAAAATTTATAAAAAAACTAGTACATAAGGAAGATTTCATTATTTCTCTCATTCAACTCAGTATGGTCCTATTAGTGATCTAGATACCAATTAAAAAACACACAATGATGACTCAACAACAAATGTGCCAAGTTCTTCAAGTGACTCAGTGGTTGAGATACACAGCTCACCCCCTGAGGTCACGCAAGCTTAATTTTCTAATCTACCTCACATGCACACACAATACAACTACAATGATACACATATATTTTGCAGCATTCTCCATATTGCGGTAGGGACCTGTTGCTTCATGTATTAAAGTCATTATATTTTAGTTAGGGAGTTGTTATAGTAGGGACCTATAATACATTACACATGAATTGCCAAACTTTAGTTGGGACCTATTGCCAAAGGAACCCGCTGTGCTTTTTGTCTAACAATTTCAAAATTGGCACCATATTAATTACAGATTATCACTTTTCACTTCACTTTTTCATCACACATGCAACAAATAAACTTATCATATCAGTAAATGAAACATGCTTATTTCATTTCTCGATATCTATTTCGAATTTCAAGAATTCAAACTATCACATAAACTTCTCTCATCCATACATTTCACCTCATTTCGCACCATCCGCCAACCTATCATTAATTTCACACTTCATCTATTCGTTCATTGCAATTAAATCATGTCACATCAGCATCATGCAGTAGATAATCTTCCAATAATTTTCACACATGCGAAAGTTCAGTACATAATATTCGACAAGTATGCATACTACCCAACCATTATTAACATGGCTTTTTAATATGATTCAATATGTACTTACATTAACTCTAGCATACATTTTACTCATTACTTCTATTTCCATACTTTGTAATTATTACCTTTGCCTATTTTTCCAAACTTGAAGTGAGGACACTTCAAGCATTTAAGTTGGGGAAGGGTACTATATTTGCCAATTTTAGTTTCCACTGCCACCAAAAAGCCAAACGCAGAACCAAAGAGCAACGTACAAACCTTTTTGTCATACCCTACTTTGCACTTATAACCCTTTTTTGTCGATTCTAGTTTACAAATTTCCTAAATTCAAGCTGATTTAGAACCTTTCAAGCTTATAGAAGTTGAATAGAGGAGAAAAGGGTTTTGTGATTGAAATTCTTGAAGGAAAGGTGCATGCAAGAGTAAAAAAAACTTGGGTTGGTGGGTTGTTGAGATTAAAATTTGGGTTAAATTTTCAAAGTTCTTGAAGAGTTTGATTTGATCAGAAGTGGAATACGTTACCATGGGAGGTGACATCATTAGAAGGGATCTAGCTTCACATAAATAGATACTAGAAGATGCATTAGTGTTACCCATTTTCACAAGGGTAGGATGGCTAGATTATTTTCTAAAGTTGATAGAATTTAATGATAATATAACTAGAAGATTTGCAGTTACATTGGAGCATGATGAAGTTGTAAAATGATTATTAGTAGATTCCTTAGAAGGGTAAATTGCACAAGTATCTGGTTTGCTTAGGACTAGAGATGAATTTCCATCTCGAGCAGATGCAGAGGCAACAAGAGAAGAATTTTGTGAGCAAGGAGAAAAATTGGATTCATCATCCTAGGGTACTAAAATACTTTCACTTTTGTGGGTTTGGGCTTCTTGTGCCTCATACATCATCAGGTACCTCACATGTGATTGTAGGTTATCACTTCTTTACACTATGTATTTCAAATTATTAAGCGACCTTGTGCCAAATTACCTCTACAACTTATTAAAGAGGATGGGATCTGAATACCAAAGGAAACATAATGATTCAACTCTTTCCCGTCATTGTTTAATATCCTTGTTAACAAAAAGGAGTCTTAGAATTGATTACTCACAAGTATATTGGGAAGAATTTGTGAAATGTCAAGACATTAAGTACAGTATACTAGAGCAACCTACAATTCCTAAAACCCTAGAACCATCAATTGATCCTATAAGAGAAACCCCTCTTGGTTCACCGACTGCTTCACCTACCCACATCAAAGGTGAACCTAAGGAGCATAATGTACAGGAATCATCACCTACAACATCTAGGCAACTTGCAACAAAGAAGACCCCATCCACCTCTAAGACACCTAGAACTAAGAAAAAGGGAAGTAGTTATTCTACACCTTCAAAGGTGCAGAAGAAAAAGGAAATACAAAAAGAGACATCTGCTACACCTAGGCGTTTAGGCCAGTTGAAACAAAAAGGTGTTGTGAGGGGAAGCATAGAAAAACCAAAAGAAGAATTGAGGGGTAAGGAAATAAAAGAGGAAAACATTATGATGGTTGATACTGAATCTGAAATGAAGGAAAATGCTCTTGAGAAGGTGCATGTTCCTACCAAAAGAAAATGGTATGTGTCCACCTTTGACTTAGATTCAAAGGATATCTTTTTTGCTCATAAAACCAAGAAGAGAACCCCATACAGCCTTAATAATGAGGGTTTTGAATACACGGGAGGTTGTGATCATACTTTAGGGGATGAAGAAATATTTTTAGCAGAAAGGGATGTTAGGAAGGAATTAGAGGAAGCATTAGAAAGAATTAAGCAATTAGAAGAACAAGTGAAAACTTATAAACAAAGGGAAAAAGAAAGGGAGATGAAGATTCAAGAGATGGAGGAGAAATTACATACATATGGGCATGGGGCAAAGCTAGACCTATTGGCACAACTTGTCATAGTTAAAATAGGAGATAAACAACTTGCAACAAAGAATAGTAGACCCCCTCCTATCAAGAATCCAACTCATCACACCACTCTATCTCTTGGGTATCAGTTGTGGAAAGTTGTTAATGAATTTTCACAAGAAAAGGAAAAATGGAGAAAAGAAAAAGAAACCCTAATTGCAAAGCATGCCAAAGAGCTAGAAGGGAAAGACATTGAGCTGAAAAAGTTAGTAGTCAGAGTGGAGGAAGTGGTAGATAAAGCTGCTCAAATTAGTAGATGCAAACCCACAACAAGAACTTATGCATTGTTTTTGCAAGTGAAGTTTCTAAGTTTTAAGTTTAGTAGACTCATAAGTAATAAGTCGGTTGGAATGAGCAAAAAAAATGTGTTTCTTAATGTTTTTGCTGACTCCACAGCAGATGAACAAGATCAAATTTGTGAGTACTATCTTCATAATTATGTAGTGCTTGAGGATATAGAGTGGAACCCCTTGATGTTTGTGGGTGATTTATAGGTCAGAGCACTAGCATCCTACTTTAGGAATGAAGTTTTTAGGGAGGAGGAATATGAGGAGAGAGAAATATATTGCTCTCCTAGTGAGGAAGGAATCAAATGATCCCAATGCTATCATAAATGAATGGTTACAACTTTTAAAGTACAAAGGACCAAGAAGAAAGATCATGAGATTGAGGATGTAGGACTATAACATGATGCAAACACTGGTAGTTGGATTGGTTCATCATAGTTATAAGTATGTGTAGCAGAGATGGGACAACTTGACTCTGGAACTATAAAGGAAAGAGCCACATCTAGTATATAACTTCATGGCTATGCTTGAAAGAGTGTGTAAGTATATGGATATTGTTAGTAACCTTGCACTTAAATGGCTACCCTTAACATTCCAACCACCTATCCTTCTTTGTCTAGTACCACATTGGATAGTGGATAAGATGGAAGAATGTGAGAAGATTGAGCATACCAAGATGAAGAGGCTTTCATGTTATAGGGGATTCTACCTGAAGAAGATCAAGGGAGTAAATATTGTCATGGACCTTAGAGAGATTACACTGCACTATAATTTCCCCCCCTAGTTCATTTGCTTGAGGGAAAGCAAACGGGTAGTTGGAGGGAGTGATGAGCCCATTTATTAGCTAGCTTTTTGTTATCTTTATGTTGCTTATAAGACATTCCTAAGACAATTATTCCTATAGTATACCATCTTTTATGTCTATTATGAAGACCTTGAACTTGGTTAAAGTATATGGAAATGTAGTTATGATATGATGGTGTTGCTTGATTCGTATGTGAATATGTATGAATTATAATTGATATATTTTTTTAATCATGGTAGTTAGTATTGTGTATGTGTTTTATGAACTAACCCCTTGCAGTCTAAGAAGACATTGTAGCATGTAGCAACTGTTGAATGCAACCCACAATTGAAGGAGTTCCTAGACAATGAAATAGGGGATATTCTTGAATACACTGAACACAATAACTACAACATGGAGACACCTAATGAAGACAATTGTGTATCATAATGACAATAGTAAAGGCATTGAAGAAGGAGAACCTGTTATCATTAGGATTCTGGTGTAACTGATCTTATGTTCCATGTTTCAATTCTGTTATTGCAAAGTTCTAATCCTATTTGGATTCTTATTTCTTTTCAGTTGTAGTTAGGATAACTAAATCTTAATTACGATTTGATATCTAGGAGAGTTGTGATTAATGATTTTAGTTTAGAGTTGTGTTCTGAATAATCTCCCTCATGCATGTATATAGCCGATGGTTGAGTCTTTAGATAGGGAGTTGATTAATCTTTCAGTTGTGGATTTGGTTATCAAACACTTTTCAATTTTCATTTGTTATTACATAGACATGTTGATTGTTTAAATATGGTTTTTTTGAATACAATATTTGAGCAAGATTTCATGTGATATTTTGAAACGTGTCATGAATGATCTCGAGTTAATATAGTTGAGTTAAATCTGAGGATTTAGATTTGGTTTAGTTTAGTGGAGACAACCACCTGAGCAAGGGCCACTCAGGTACTACCCTTCACTACATTTATAGTTTTTATTTTTGTTAGTAGTTACTTCAAAATTGCATGATAAGTTAAGATAGATTATCATATCACATTATCTATAATTGATGTTTATGTTTATAATTACATTCATCTAACTTATAGTACTCTGAAGTGTAGAATAGGTTTAGTTCAAAGTTTCCAGTTAGTTTCAACATTTTACCTATTAATAGCAGTTCAATCATAGACTATGCATTAGGTACCCATAGCCAAAGCACCAGCTTTACTTCTTTCACTGTTATGCGTTTTTATGATTTTCTAGCAAGCATAATACCTTCACTAGGATAATTTAGGTAACCTCAGGTCTTTGAAAGCACATACAGTGCCGACACCATCACATGCCTACTAGCCCTGGTTGATAATCTAATGAAAGTATCAAGTGGATTGTTCAACCATGTTTTCCCTTGAATTGAGTGATTTCCACCAAGTTTACTAGGCATACATCCATACAAAACCATAAAAATTGGACCTATACTAAACTAACCTATTTTTTATTTAATGTTACCATGTGGGTGGCATAGTTATTGAATGTGAATTTCTTTCATGGTAGTTGTAATCCAAATTTATTTGCTATGTATAGGGTTTAAGACTAAAAATGCTTCCCAAGGATGTAATTATATAATTATGTTTTATTATTGTCTTGTTATATAAGTATCCAATGCATTATTTGATTGGCTTGTATTTTAGAACCTGCAGTGTAATATCCATTTAGAAGTGTAAATATTGTTTTGTAGGATGTTGTTGTAGTATTAATTTGAGGGTGTAGGGTTGGAGAGGGTTGTTTCTAGTAGGAACATTTGTGTTAAATTTTGTTTCATTATACTTTTGAAATTGACAATAAATGCAACATGGTTTAATACTAAAAATGCTTTGACTAAAATAAAGGCTCTCCAATGCAATTATTCATATCATAAATATAATAATGCATATTTGAAGAAAGCAAACCACAATCCATAAATTGTTCAAAAGATAGTATTGGTGTTATTTGTCGTTATGACATAGTAAAACTAGAACATTTTTATTTGCGGTATCAAATATTGATGGTATTTGTATACAGATTTAAAACATAAAGGAATACAAGTGAAGAAAGGAAGTTGACATCAAATTGACAATAAAAATTAAAAGTTTTACTTTTTCTAGGGTTTGGTAAATTTTGTTGCTCTTGCTAGTGTTTGATAAAAAAATTCACTCTTGCTAGGGTTATTTGATAACTTGATATTGAAAACTATACATCGTACTGTATATGATGATGGCATGGATCCAATTATGAATCAAAATAAGATTTGTGATATATTTCATATCGTTTGAGTGGGGTGCTTGTTATCTTGAGGTACAATCTACATGTAGCCAGGTGTCATTCAAAATAAACACTGTAAGTCCAAGTGGCTTTCATAGGACTATAATTGGTTACTTGGTTAGAGAAAAATAGGGATAGTAGAAGGCTTTGCTATTGAGTGCAATGTTTTGAATTCTGATAAATGTTTTCATTTTGCAAGGTGAATAAGGAATAAGATAATGTTGTCCTATTATTGGTGATACTCTAAATTCTAGTGCCTCAAGTTATGTAGTTATAGAGTAAAAAAATCGATTTTCTTCAAGTTCAGAATGGGTGGAATTGGAAAGAAGTTGATTTGGTTTACATAGCTTTTGAGACAAGTTTTGAATGAGGATGAGGAAAATTGATCAAGATAAGTTCTTTCATAGAGAGTTTGGCCACATGAGTATTATAATATTTTTTGTATTGAAAGTTGTTGACTTTTGATACTCCATTTTGATAAAGGCCGAGAAAGAGGAATTGTGGAGTTTGAAATTTATTTTGTGCTATTCTAGTGCATTGAAGCTTCTTGTAGAGAGTGTTAGCAACTTCACCATCCCTTATCTTCTGCATAATTCTAGTTGGTAACAAGGATAGGTATAGTTTCTATATTTACAACTCCTATTTCCCCAACATTGTAGGAAAGCTCTATGGATTTTCAGTGGAGGAGAGCCCCTATCATGAGTGTAATAAAAAATAGTAAATTGACAAGACAAATAGATAAGAGAGTGTTACCAACTATCCATGGCTCCCATCTTGGCTTGCTAGACATGGCGTGCTTTCTTGAAAGAGAGCCTTGGCTGTTGTGATAAAAATTTGGCAGAGCTTCACTTTGGAGAGCAAGAGAGAATGGGAAAATATTTTGAAGAGAGAATAGGAGAGAGTGAGAATGAATGCAAGATATCAAGAAAAAATGAGAATGAGAGTGAAAAAGATATTTTTGTGAGGTTGAATGGGTGGGAAGAACCTTTACACTCGTGTTCCTACCATAATGAAACATGTCATAGACAAAGGATATGAGATTCCATCATTTTAGTCTCTGAAAGTTTGGGAATGCTAGTGTGTCACACAAATGTCCGCGTGTTGCACGAATGTCCATGCATCGCATGAACATCCACACGTCATGCAACCGTCCTCAAAATTTCTGAATAATGAGGTATTCAGATTGCTGACACTTCATCATTGTCCCCTATGAAGTTGAAATCATGAGATTCTAACCCATATGTTTTTGTCATTAATGCGGTAAGTCACCATAAATGCAGTGGGCTAAATACACAAGTGTAAAATTGCCATGGGGTGCAATTTTATGACACTACAAAATCATCAATATCCTTCTTATAACAAGAATGTTCATCATGCCCAAGATTCTTGCGATGTGGACAAGTAGACTCCTCCTTCTTAGATAATTTATCTGAGGAAGAAGATTTATTCTTTGGTTGATCTGAATGTGGATTATTCTTTGACTTCTTCTATTTCTTATCATTATTATCTACTTTTTTCACCTGACTAGCCAATAATGCTTGATATTTAGAAGACTTGATGATACCCATTGAAATAAGCTTTTGTTGATCATGTATCAACATCTTAGAAAATTATGCAAATGAAGGTGTAGTATATGAAAACCCTATAGCCAACCTATGAGTATGATAGCTAGAAACAAAAGAAAAATAATCAAGACCAAGATTGTTCAATGAATTATAGACCAACTAAATGTCCTTATCAATTCCACATAATTTACATCTCTTTTAAATCATTAACCTTAGTGATGTAGTCTTGGATGTTGTCAAAGTTCTTAGGTCAAGGCTCATTAATTCATTATCAAGTTGATAGCCTCTTTCTTCATCTGTAGAACCATATAATGTTTTGAATTTGTCTCAAACTTCATGCAAATTCTTGCATGATTCAATTTGGAACAAAAAATCTTGAGAAACTAGTTTACAAAGACATCTAAGAGCTTTGGTATGTTCAATCATCTATTTTATGTTTTTCTCATCATTAGTAGGTTTAGGTACCTTATTTTCAACATATAAAGAGTGACATTCATTCATTAGTATACTCCATGCATTTTTTTCCATGTTGAATAGTTATATGGCATTAACAAAGGAACCTTAGAATGATCCATGAAAACGAAAAGAGTGCAAGAAAATAGATCAAAATAATGCACCAAGAGGTCCCCAAATCAATCAATCAATCATCCCCCCAATAATAGATGATTTGGGACTTTATCTTAGTGCGATTATAGATGCCACTTGCCAAAAACAACATAGTAGACTTGATCTTAGCACTTACAGATGCCAAATTGGCCACAAGTTCAAAGTAAAAATTTTACATAGAATGAGATCAATCTAATCACATCATTGAAAATTAAATGAAAAATTATGCACTTTAAAAAAAAATCACCCAAAAATGTTACTGTATGAGTGAGAAAGAATCCTCATAAGTTCCCAAAATGAGAGCGACTCATCAACAACTCTTAAAATCTAATTTTTTTGAGACTTTCAAGCACCAAAATAAAAAATAAATTGCACCATTGCAATGATAATGAAATTCTACCCCAAATCTAAAAAAATTGCTCAAAAAAAGGAACTCATATGGTCGAGATATGCCCTTCCGAAGTTGGACTGAAAATCAAAATTGCTGATGGAGAGGGGGTCAAATTGGAGCGACTTGTTGATGGTTGTTTGGTTGTAAAATTTAAGATAGTGAATTATAATCATTGTTTAGACATCACATTTAATAGTTTGATGACAATCATTTGATTGTCAAATTTAACACATTGCTTTCTAATGATCATTTTATCGCCAAATTTAAGATAGTCGCGTGAAAAAAGTTGATTTCTTTCTTGTACAAAAATATGAAGTATTATATATGAAAATGAGGGGTTTTGGGCCTACTGAGCACAATGGAAGGGTCAAATTTGACCCAAAATTCTTTGAAATAACAACTCCTTGATTGATTTGGCAATGAACCTCCCACTTTAAATCCTTATGGATTTTTCCTTAAATGTTCGATTTGGATGAAAAAAGGAAAATTTGGCTTTCGTGGACCCTCTGAATTCAATGGCGAGCTCAAATCATCACTAATAATCTCCAAAATATACCTACAATGCAAAGTCACAATGAGGGAACCCTCATAATCATACCCTGTAATAGCTCAAGCTTAAATAACCCTTAGATCTAAGAAGAGGTTTTGTAATTATGAAGATTTGATACCATGTTAGAGTCACTCAAGGACTCAATCCTCTAGGATCACTTGCAAAACCAAAGACAACCTTCTATAAGAGGGAAAATCGAGAACATGAAATTGCAATAATGGATGCATGATATGGCCAATATTCAATACTCAAGATTGTAGTGATATATTATACTTACAATGACTGAACTGTCTGAACTATACTGTATATATGATGCCTTGCTTATATAGACAAGGCACAATGATGTACCAACATTAAATGGCTATGTCATAATTAAATGACATGAGCCAACATTAAATAACCTAATATTGGAAAACATTTTAATAGAGGTACCAGAAGTGATGCGGATGAAGGTAGCAATGAGGATGAGAGACTGCAGTTTCAAATCCGTAGATGAAGTAGATGTAGATAGCGACACTCATGCTGACCTGGATGGTGGATGGTCTGATTCCATCCTTCATCTGCTTGACTCTACGGAATTTTTTGAAGATGATTCTAAATTTTCTGAAGAAAAGCAAACGATAGATGGTGCAAAGCGTTTGGGTGGGAAACAGAGAGGGGGAGGAGTTTTAAACTCCTTCGACAATGGTGACGATGATGGAGAGGGATTTCATGCTAACGTAGACACCCAAGGTGGCTCAGGGGTTTTTGTGGTTGTGGATCTTTTGAGATCTTTTTGTTTCTTGGCCGCTTCTTTGGCCTTGTCTTTGGAGGTTAATTATGAGGGCTTCTCTTGTGTTCTGTGCAACATGGCTTCCACGTGCATTTTCTTGTGGTCTATAGAGGGAGTAGTTTCTTTTTTTCTCCTGCTAGGATTGGTGCATTTTGGATTTGGGCATCTGGGTTGTAGAGGCTTTTGGCGCCTAGATGTTGCGTCAAGGTTGGTGTGTTTGAGGCCTTCTTCAAGTCCTTTTCTCTTGAACCGTGGATGTTGGCACGACTTGTTTATATGGAGGGTTCCTCTAGCTAGTGGTGGGGATCTGTTGGTCCTCTTTATTTTGCAAGTGTTTCAGCCTGATGATGTTGAGGTTGAGGCATGGGTGATCTTGCATTATTTCTTGGCAGTTGTTGGATCTTTAGGTAGCCGTGATGGAGGTGGGTGTAAGCCTTCTACTTTTTGGAAGTCTCCCTGGCTGAGGGGGGTGGTGTGGTTTTTTTGTAGCCTCAGGTTATGCCCTTGCTCTTTGTTGAAAACTTTGGTCCTGTTCTTGTTCTGTTGTGTGGGCCTAGGCTTGTTTGTGAGTGTTGTACTTGAGGTTGCGGTGCAAAGTTTGCACCCTCAGTCCTCTTGGACTTTGTGGTCTCCCTTTATGGAGCAACCTGGTTTATCGTTGTGCTATATCTTTCTGAAGGTTGTTGTTCTATTTTTTTTTCTGCTTTGTAAAGCCTGGAAGGGGTTTTTTTCACTTTGCGGGTGTTCTTAAGACTCTTTTCATGTTTGAGCCAAGGATGAGTTGATAACCCCTGTTTTTAATGGGTTGTTTCTAGTTGGACTGATTCTGTTGCCCCAATTGTTGTTACTACTAAAGTTTTACTTGGTAATGGTGGCTATTTTGGGTTCTTTTTTGCTACTGGTTAAGGTGGATATTTGGTTATTATTTGGGATTCTTGTCTTGGTCCATAGTTTGCTTTTGATGCAGATTTTTTCGAAGGATATTATGGCCGCTTGGTTGACTGTTGTGCCAAATTTCCCCTCAGATCCTATGGAGGTGGATTTCTCTCCTTTTGAGGTGGAGATGGGAGGTGAAGGTTTTTGGTTCCCTCAATTTCTATTCTTATTGAGGTGGGAAATTCTCTTATGGAGGTGGAGGCCAAGTGTGCTAGAGTCTTTTGGCTACAGTGGTTTAACTGGTCGTGTCATCCTCTCCAATAGAGGGGAGCTCGCTCCTTTAAAGGTGGAGTTGGAGTCAATTTTCTACTATCTGGTGAGATTGTGCTACAGGGAAGTTGATTTCTTGCAATTTTCTATTGTGTTTCCTAAAGCCCCTATTGAGGTGGGGTTTTTGGACTTATTGGTCACTCTTTTGGGCTTAGATTTGAATGTTCTGAGCAGTTGGTTTGTTGATTCCTGGCGGATTTAGGCTATGTTAAAGGTTATCTAAGGGTTTTTGGTCCTCGTTTTAACCTATTTGTTTTCGGGTTTTAGGCCCCTTATTTTCCTGTTTCATGTAGCTCATTTAGTGTTGTTTTTCTCTTTATGGCTATTGTGGTTTAGGCTGTTGTTGGTCTGTGTCTTATCCTTTATGCAACTCTCTTTATTTGGGTTTTAGGTCCCTATAAAACCTGTTGTATTGGGTTTCAGGGCCCCATAAAAACCTATTTTTTACCCCTAATAAAAAATATTAAATGACCTAGGACACAAGCATTAAATAAAAGACAACTAGATGAGATAAGTGACAACAAATTCTTAAATAGATTACCCCTAATTAATTCTAACTAGAAAGATTCCCTCCTAGGACTTAAGTGTACTTAACAATGTAAATAGGACCTAGATAAGACTAGATAGGGAAAATGCCTATTTACACCAACACTTTTGTTTCCATGGCCATTAAGAGAATTTCTTCTCTATCACTTTCAAAGAAAATTTCATCACTTTCCTCAGATGAACTATTGCTTCCTTGAACATATAAGCTCTTCTTGTGTCTTCGAAATTCTTATTTTTGGATTTCCTTTGAGTGGACTTCTTGTTATGATGACTTTTATTGACTTTCCCCTTGTCATAATATACTTATTCTTCGTTGCTATCACTTCCAACCAGTGAACATTTGGTAGAAAAATGACCTTTATTTTAACACAATTAAATCATTTAAGAGTATACTTACCTTTTCGCTTGATGGTTCCTTTATTGAATTTCTTCACAAAGTTGCCCTCTTTCTCATCACTTGAACTTTTACTTGATACAAGTTCTTTGTTCCTAATCCTTCTTGATGCTTTAGAGGTAGCTTCAAATTTTGATGATGTTCATTTATTAATCCTCATTTCGTAAGTGGTAAGTATGCCATGTAACTTATCTATCTTCAAAGTTCTTAGATCCTTCATTTCTTCAATGGCAGAAGCTTTCACATCAAATCTCATGGCTAGAGATCTTAAAACCTTTTGCACAACAACCTCATCCTAAATCTTTTCTCCAAGACCATGACTATTATTTACGGTTTCATCCACATGGAGAAAGTAGGTGGCAACATTCTTTGTGTCATTCATCTTCAAACTCTCATATTATCTCCTATAGGTTTAGAGCTTTACCTTTTTCACCTTTTCATCTCCCTCTTAAGTCCTTTGAAGCTGATCTCACATCTCTTTTGTTGATGTGCATTATAGAACTTTGAAGAATTCTGATTTAGTTAGACCACTTAGAATTGCATTCATAGCTTTAGCATTGTTCTCACTATCCCTTTTTTTAGCTTGATCCATTGGTCAAGTAGTTGGTGCCTCATAGCCATCCACAATCAATTGCCATATATCAAGTCCACAGACCATCAAATAAATGTGCATGCTCCAAATGTAGTTGTTATTTTCCTCTGACAATATAGTTATGGTCCACATTTCTTTCCGAAATGTAGTTTTTCTCTGCAATTTTAGAGGAGAGTATGTCTACAGTAGTTATATCATATTCTTGAGTTTCTAGAGGATATGTTTAATATGCAATTTTTTTGAAATGATAGAAGGTTCTTTGTGTCTATCTATCAACCAATTGGAGTTCTAGGCATGTGCTGTAACGACTAGTAGCATGTGGAATTCAAATATTGCATGTGGTGTTAAGATAAGACCCGATAAAGGTTCCTATGGTAGCACACAATATTATGTTTTTTTGTCAACAATAAAATTTGTTTTTGGATTGACCTATTACAATTTTCATGTAAATTAAATTTAGTCCATCTTATGTCATCCTTGATATTTGCAGATCCCTAACCGATATAGAAGAGTGTTTATGCAATGTCATATATATATTTCTCTGTTGTGTGGATGTATTGAGTGACAATGAATTAGGATTACACTTGTGTGAAGAAAAGTTGGTCATTGGTGCAAATTAAAGAGAAGTTGGTGAATATAAAAGGGAGAGTTACATTTCATTGTGTTGACCAATATCAAAAGATCATATACAGTGAGGAAGAGTGTCAATTGTGCCTTAGACACATGTATGAGTTACATAGAAGATCCATAATAATTATCTCTGTATTATGATAAGACTATTCTTCCACCTGTTGTTTTGATTCTATTAGGGATTGGTGTCTCCAGTAGGTTGGTACCTAAAAATACAATAGGGGATTGGTGTCTCTGGTAAGTTGGTGCCTAATTCATATTGTAAAATTCACTTGTATATTTCTGTATTGTGAGGCTAGATTTGGGTAGTAGATCCAAGCAACTATTCTCATCATGGTTTTTCCCATATTGGGGTTCCATGTATATTTGGTGTTCACTTGTGTGATTTATGCTTTTATGTTTTAATTGCTTATGTGGGGTTATTTGTGAAGAATCATATATTCTGATAATCGTAGCAAAGTTAAGATTTTTGAATTGATTAGATCTACTGATTCACCCCCTTAGTATATTGTGTGACCTTCAATTGGTATCAGAGTAAGGTTCCTTTGAAGAAGCCTAAAAACTTAAGGTAGTTCCAGAATGGCACACCCAGTTAGTGAGGAAGGATTCTCTAGAAATAAAGCACCATTGTTTGATGGATCAAATTTTTCTTTTTGGAAAGTTAGGATGGAGTTGTATTTGATGGCTTTAGGAATGGATATTTGGATGTTAGTGATAGAGGGATATGAAATTCCTAAAAACCCTCCTAGGGATCAAGCCAAAAAGAGAGCTTGTGAAACCAATGCTAAGGCAAGGAATACTATTTTATGTGGATATGTAACTCTGAATTTGTGAAAGTGATGTAGTGCAAAACAATGAAGGAAATATGGGATAAACTAGAGACCATCTATGAAGGTGATGACAAAGTTAAAGAGGCAAAGCTGTAAAATCATAGATCTTAGTTTGAAATCTTGAAGATGACAGAAGATGAAAATATTGCCACATTCTTGCTTCATGTTGATGAAGTTGTCAACTCTATCTGAGATCTTGGAGAAGAATTGAAAGAAAAGGTTATTGTGAAAAAGGTGCTCAAATATCTCCCTATAAGATTTGATTCTAAAGTCTCTACTATTAAAGAAGTTAAGGATTTGGATATTTTTAAGATGACTGAATTATATGAAATTCTATCTTCTTTTGAAATAAGATTTGAAAGTGAAGATACTATAAGGAAAGAGGCTACATTCAGAGTATCTAAGAAGGAAGTTGATCAAGATTCTGATATTGGATAAGATCCGAAGGAAGCCAATTTTGTTAAGAAATTACAAAGAGGTTTTGGTAATTATGATCGACGGATTAGTATGGGTTGACTACACTTGATCCATAAGGATTCAATGTATATTCAAGCCACTAAACATCAATCCAATAAGATCAATCAATAAAAACTAAACTAGAAATCCATTAAAAGTTAACATATTAAACTATAAAAGTTTTAAAAACACCTATTCTAATCCATTGAAACTTATCCTATTGGGGATGTGGTGTTGCATTGATGTGGAATGACAACCCTTTCCCAATCCCATGGATAAATGAGCCTATTCCGATCAATTCTATTGAAGAGAATCGACGAAAATGATGATATATGTGCATGAAAACATGATTTAAATGCTAAATTAACATGATGCAAGCTATTTTAACATGATGTATGCTAAGATGATCGATATGGGTGTATACAAAGCTAATCTAAATAAATTTTAAGCTAAAAAGATTGAAACCCTAATTACAAGATATACTAAATGTATACATCTATGTTATTATGGAAGCAATTAATGGAAGATAAGCTAATATGAAAGTGAATTAAGATAAATATATGCTAAATAAGTGTTAAATATTAGTGCAAATGAAAGTGATTTTAACAACATAAGTTTTCTCTTAAAAGGTGGATCCATTTGTCTCCAAATAATGACTTGTTTATAGGAGGACAAATGAGAAATGAAGGGTTGAGATTTAAAAGGTTAATCAATGGTCAAAAAGGGAGGAAGGATAAAACATGGATCACAGATTCTCATCAATGGATAAGAATCAATGATCACATGGATCAAGGAAAGAATCAAGGGTCCATATTCTTCCAAACAAACACACTCAAAACTTTCACAAGAAGTCATGTAATTTAACTTGCACAAGAAGTCTTGTAAGTTTGTTATAAGGGAAATTATTCCTTTTTTCAAATGAGTGGAGAAAGAGAATATTCTTTAGGATATTCTCATGGGTGAGGAAAATAGATATTTAGCAAATTAAAACAAAGTTTTAATGTGCAAAAAAGGGGGAAGGAATATTCCATGGGAATATTCTTTTTGGAGGAATGTGTAAAGGAGGAATATTCCCTTGCAAATGAGGGAATTAGATTTATTAGTAATTTGATAATTAAATAAGATTTTAATTATGCAAATTAGGGGAATTAGGATATTCATTAAATAATTTATTTATTTAATGAAAAGAGGAAGTGATGTGATATTTAATTAAATGACTTAGGGTTATTTAATTAAATAAGAGGACTTTAGGGATTAAATTAAATAATTTGATGTATTTAATTTAATAAGATGAAATGTTAGCATGAAAGGGGTGAATTAACCTGATTAGATTAATTAGGTTAATAGATGAAAATTATGTAATTAATTAAATAGCTAGGAAAATTTAATTAAGCGAAAAGAAGATGGGTTTTAGGATGAAGTGATGTTAGTATACCTGATTTGAGTGCATGATATCATTCTGGACATTTTAAAGTGTCTACATTAATTATAAAGTCAAGTTACCTTTTAAGTGTTTTAATTGCAATGAAATAGGACATTTTATGGCTAAGTGTACCCATAAGAACTCTAACAATGCCGAGAAAAATTATGGAAAGAAATAATTTTGAAGAAGGAATAAAGGTTAGAGGAAACATAATATTTTCTACACTAATGAGGAAGAAGACTACTCTATTGAAGAAGAAGATGAAGATATCTCTCCACATGAAAATGAAAAGGCTATATTCATGGCTTTTGAGACTACTAAAGGAGATGTAGAAATGTGTTTTGGAATCAATGAAGATGAAGTAGGTCTTGTGGAAGAATTTCTAAGTGCTCAAAGAGAAATCAAAAGGTTGAATAATAGAATTGCAAAAGAAGTGAAGGATAAAGAAAAATTATCTCAAGATTTGAAGAAAGCAAAAAAGATGATTGTTGATTTGAAGACCCAGACATAAGAAGAAAAAAGGATTGAAGAAGTTCTGATTGGAAAGTTACTATCAAGAGATAAGGACTATGAGAAGTTGGAAGCATAAATTGTGACAATAAGAAAGAGCTTGAGAAAAAATCAACAATTGCAGGTGAAGTTTGGAAAGAGTATTGAAACTCTAGATTAGATATTGGGAAGTCAGAGATCTCCACATGTCAAAATCATAATTGGTTTTGATGATCAGAAGAATAAGATAACAAAACAATCTATGAAGACTACTAAAGTAAGTTCAAAAGTGACGGGTTCTTGAAGTACAAAGTATGAAAGGATTAGTACAAGTGATTAAAGAAAGACACCAAATGATGGCTTTATTCAAGTTTAGAAGACGATCTGGAAGATAGGGATACAACACTAGGTTAAATTATCCTTTCTCTGGTTATTATTTCAATTGCAATAATTTTATACATAGAGCTATAGATTGTAGAAGTAACTTTGTCAGCAATGATGCATTTGCACCTTTGTACAATTTTAATATCATTTGCTACAAATACAACAATTTTGGATATATTGCAAGGAATTGAAAAAATAGTTTTGTGATTCCTCCTCTACCGAGAAGTGGTTGAAAAGGATCAAAAAGCAAGAATCACTAATTAGATAAAATATGGAAGAAGGTTCTGAAAGAAAAGAAGTAAAAAAAGTTGATGATTGCTCAAACTGCTCTACATGGTTAGATGGAGAAGAACCTGTGGATCATAAATACTAGTTGCTCAAGCCACATGATTGGAGATAAAAGTAAGTTGATGAGTTTTAAGAAATTTGAAGGAGGTTCTTCTTGGATATTTTTTCACTATGTTTCCATTGATGTCAACCTATGTCAACCTCTAGTGTGGTAGTGTTGAGTAGGTGTTGAAAATGGGGAGATTGTTGCAACCTCTAGTGTGGTGTTGATGAGAAGGTGTTACTAATGCAACTAGTTCACTTGGTTTCCAAGTGCTTTTGAGAAAATTTAAATAGTGTAAAGGTGACAAAGTTATGTTTTGTATTATGATCCACACTTCTTCATGGTTGAATATGTTCTTGTGTAGTTTCGATGAGATGATCAGAGGTGTTCAGAGTTATTATATCTAGAGTTTCAAGTTCTGGACCGTGCGACAGTGGAAGATGTGTTTTCCAGTGTGTTGACCGTGAAGAATGTTTCCTAGGAGAAATGGAATTGTTTCACCTTTCTCCATGTTGAGGTTTCTTGTCTTGTAGATTTGGGAACATTCTTATATTTCTTGAATCTACCTTTCCTTGGAGTGTTTTGTGTTCAGTTGTTCTGCAAGGTTGGTTAGTGAGTTGTATGTTTGTGGTAGTGTGGCTGGTTGCACAAGATGATAATATTCTCAATTTCAGGTGGTTGCGGTAGTGTTGCTAAATATTTTTATGATGTTGGAATATTATAGGATTTTGTGTGATGTTGCTACGTGGTCTGCAAGATGTTTTTGGACCTAGTGAAGAGTGAATTTATTGTTTAATAGTGTTAGTGCAGGTTGGCCCAACCTGGCGTGCTAGTGTTGATTGTGGAGATGGCTTATTGTTTGTGGAAGCATGGTGTAGTGTGTCAATATAGATTTAAGTCCTGATTAACCCTTAGTTTGGTCCACCTTCACTTCTTTTCCACTGTGGAATTGTTTGGTAACGACCTATTTGGTGGTTGCATGTTTGAGGTGCATACATTTTATTAAGGCTGACCTAGAGAAGTTGTTTGAGGTTGCAGTTAGTATATACGCAAGGTAAATTGTGTGGAGTGTTGTATGGTTTGGTAAAGATGTGAGGGTGATCAAGTGCTATGATCTAAGTGCAAGCTTAAATGCATAAGGCTACTGGAAGCAATAAGCAAAATGTGTCTACATTTTAAGTGTACCTACAGTTATTGGAGGTAGTGAGCCAAAGTTTATGGATGGTATAGATTTATTATGGTGGATCTTCCTATTGCTCTGAGGTAGTGAACCTCCTTATAATAGTACTCTTCTATTCTCTTCTATTCTAGACAATGAGTCCTTGGGGAAGTGAGCCCTTGACAATGAGCCACTCTTTTCTTCTAGGCAGTAGCCCTTTTGATAGTGAGCCTCTTGTAATCAGTGTTGTTATTCATATATATGTGAGTTAATCCTCACTATGGTTTTTTATTGATTAGGGTTTTCAATGTAAATTTGGTGTTATATGGTTTATGGTTGTGAATATGTTTATGTTTTAATAGTTTACATTCATGTTGATGCATAACAAGGGTTTTGAGGTTAATGAGGTTTTGAATGTTTTATTGTACAACTGATTCACCCCCCTCTCAATTGTCTTGTGTTTCTAAAAATTGGTATCAGAGCCATGGTTCCTCGGAAGAAGCTTAACTGCTTGAGGTAGATCTAGATGTTGTACAAGAATGGTGTCAAGGTTCCTATGTTTGATGGAACAAACTATGCTTTTTGGAAAGCCAAGATGGAATCCTTTCTTGTCTCATTAGGGTTTGGTGTTTGGAAGTTAGTTGAAAATGGATACACTATTCCTACTACTCCTCTGAAAAGTGATGATGAGTTCAAGGATTACAAGAATAATGGAAAAGAAAGGAATGCTAACTTGAGTGGGATTTCTGATTCAGAACTTGTGAAGGTGATAAGCCTCAAAATTACTAAAGATATTTGGACAAAGTTATAGAGAATTTATGAAGGAGATGATAAGGTCAAGAAAGAAAAGATGCAAAATCTCAAGGCCAAATTTGAAACTCTAAGGATGTAAAAAGATGAAGATATTGCTGGCTACATGCTCAAAGTGGATGAAACTGTCAATGACATCAAAGGTCTTGGTGAAAAACTAGAGGAAAGTGAAGTTGTGAAAAAGGTATTGAGAACTCTTCCTAAATATTATAGTTCTAAATTTTTTGCTATTGAGGAATGTTATAATTTGAATCAATATACTAGAGATCAAATGTTCAATTCTTTAACTAATTTTGAATTAAGAGAGTTTGAAAAAGATGCTCCAAGGAAAGAAATTTCTTTTAAAGTCAGCAAGAAAGAGAATGATGAATCTGATCTAGATGATCTTGATGAGGTAGATGCAAATTTTGTAAGGAGATTGAAAAAGGGCACTGGAAAATATAGAGGTAATTTACCCTTCAAATGTTTCAATTATGGAAATATAGGTAATTATGCTTCTAAATTTCCAATCAAAGTTTCAAATGATAAACATAAAGATCATAAAGGTAAATCTCTCAAGAAGAGTTATTATGTTAAAGAAGACAGTGGTGTATCTAATGATTAGGAATTAGACTATCTCGATGATGGAAGTGATGAATTCTTGTTCATGGCTCTAAATGTTGGAACTAATTATACTAATCCTGAAAGATGTGTGAGGGAAATTACTCCAAAACTAGGTCACAATATTGAAGGAACTATGTTGACTGCCTTTCATGCAAGAGAGGAGAGAAACTACTGGATAATTGATAGTGGATGCTCAAATCATATGATTGGTGATAAGAGTAAGTTTGTTAATCTTTAAAAATATGATGGTGGTCTTGTTAAGTTTGGTGATGATACATCTACTAAGATATGTGCAAAAGGTTCAATTAGTTTTGATGGAAAATATAAGACAAATTTTGTTCTTTATGTCAAGGGTCTCTAGCATAATCTTCTCAATGTAGGAAAAATGTGTAGTAGATGATACAATTTGGTGTTTCAAGATAATGGTTGTGAAATCAGAAAAGGAAGCTCCAAAACATTGGTTGCAGCTGGAAAAATGACAAAAGGAAATGTTTATCAGCTCAAAGGTGGTGGTGTTAAGTGTTTTATGTCTCAAATCAATAAAAGTTGGTTATGGCATAAAAGAATGGGTCACATCAATTTTGATATCATAGTGAAGATTAGCTCTACTGATATTGTGAGAGATTTTCCAAGAATTACAAATCCTATCAATACACTTTACAAGGAGTGTTAGTTTGGAAAGAAAACAAAGGAGATGTTTAGAACTAAGGAATATTCTATCATAGGACCTTTAGAGTTGGTGCATATAGACCTATGTGAACCTACCAGAACAAGAAGCTCTCAAGGTGATAGGTATTTTATGTTGTTGATAGATGATTACTCTAGAATGACTTGGGTGACCTTTCTCAAATAAAAATCAGAATCTCTAGATAAGTTAATGCATTTAAGTATATGGTTCAAAATGAAATGGATTTGGAAATCAAATGTTTGAGGTCTGACAGAGGTGGTGAGTTCACCTCCAATGAGTTTAACAATTTTTGTGAGGATCATGGGATAAAAATATATTTATCAACTCCTAGGACTCCTCAACAGAATGGAGTTGTGGAAAGGATGAACATGATAGTTCAAGAAGTAGCAAGAACCATGATGAAGGAAGCAAATCTACCAAAAGTCTATTGGAAATATCTATTTATACTACAATGTACATTCTTAATAGAGGACAAGCAAGAGTGAACAGTTCAAAGACCCCCTATGAACTATGGTATGGAAAACCTCCTATTGTGAAATATTTATGTGTTTGGAAGAAAATGTTATATCGCGAGAGATGAAGAAAATCTAGGAAATTTTTATGCAAGATCAGATGAAGGAATCTTCCTTGGATACTCTACAAAGAGCAAGGCATACAAATGCTACAATAAAAGGTTAAAGATAAATGAAAGTGCAAGTGTCAAAGTGGATGAAGAATCACATCAAAGGTTAGTGCTGATAGAAGGATATGAATTATAAGAAACCCCTTGCAAAGAAGAAGAGAAAGAGATGATAGTGGAAGAGGAAGAATCTTTGGAAAAGAATCCTAAGACTCCTAAGTATGTGTAGAAGAATCATTATGAAGATCAAATCATTGGAGATAAGAGAAAAGGTGTGCAAAAAAGAAGAAGAGCTACTATGGTAGAGGAATATGTAATCTTTTTTACTCTTTAAGGTAGAACCTAAAACAATAATTGAAGCATGCAAGGATGCAAATTGGATCAAAGCTATGGAAGAAGAACTGAGGAAAATTGAGAAGAATCAGATATGGTCACTGGTCCCAAGACCAACAACCAAGAATGTGATAGGAAATAAATGGGTTTTAGGAACAAGTTGAATGAGAATGGAGAAGTTATCAGAAACAAGGCTAGACTTGTGTTTAAGGGCTGCTCACAAGTGGAAGGAATAGATTTTGAAGAGAATTTTGTTCCAGTAGCAAGAATGGAATCCATTAGGATGTTTTTGTATTTTGTAGCTCATAAAGACTTCAAGGTGTATCAAATGGATTCCAAGTCTTTATTTTTAAATGGTGAGTTAGAAGAAGAGGTGTACATTGAACAACCAAAAAGTTTTCAATTATTAGAAGATTCTAATATGGTCTGCAGGTTGAAGAAAACTTTATATGGACTCAAATAAGTTCCTAGAGCTTGGTATGTAAGATTGGATAAGTACTTATTGTAGTAAGGATTCAAAAAGGGTAGGTTGCAAACATCAATCTTTACTTCAAGGTTGAGAGAGATTAAATCCTAATTGTTGTTGTGTATGTTGATGACATAATCTTTGGAGGAAATGAGGAAATATGTAAAAGGCTTGCATAGGAGATTCAAAATGAGTTTGAAATATCAATATTTGGGAAGATAAATTTCTTCCTTGGGCTACAAATTAGTTAATCTGATAAAGGTATATTCATCTCACAATCAAAGTATGTTAAGGAAATGTTAAATAAGTATGGAATAGAGGACTCTAAAATAGTATGTACTCCCATGGTTATTGGTTTTAATTTTTGAAAGAATGATAAATCTCCTAAGACAGATCGAAGAAAGTACAAATCCATGATTGGTGGATTACTATATCTAATTTCTACTAGATCAGATATCATGCATGTAGTATGTCTTGTGGCAAGGTTTCGAGAAGCTCCTAAAGAATAACATGTGACAATAGTAAAAAGGATATTTAGATATTTGAAAGGCACTCTGAAATTTGGTTTATGGTATCCTAGGGATACTAATTTCTCTTTGAATGCTTATACGGATAGACTGGGAAGGTTTTATAGATGAAAAAATAAGTACAAGTGGAGGTGCTCTCTTTCTTGGAAGTAGATTGGTTTCTTGGTTGAGTAAGAATTAAGATTTAGTGTCACTATCTATTGTAGAGGCAAAATATATTGCATCAACATCTTATTTCACACAGGTGTTGTGGATGAAGAAGACATTGAAGGATATCAGAGTATCATAGGATGAACTTATTCCTATATTGTGTGATAATACTAGTACTATCAAAATTTGAAAAATATGGTAATGCATTCAAGGAAAAAGCACATTTATATCTAGTATCACTTTCTAAGAGAGAAAATTGTTGAGAATGAAGTGAAGTTGGAGTATGTGCCTACAAAGGATCAAATAGAAAACATTTTCACAAAGGACCTTCTAAAAGATACATTTGATTATCTTAGGAAGAAGCTAGGGGTTATTGCCCCTCCCTATTTCAACTAGATGCATGAGTTGGTGAATTCATCCAAATGAGAAATAAGAGATTTATTCCTTGTCTTGGAGTGATGAAGGTTACCTTCCATGGGGAATAGGTAGTGGTGTCTTTAGTTGGTGCAATCAGGGGGAGCATATCTTGTCCCCTAAGTGGGAGAGAGTAGTGGAGAGAAAGTAAACAAGAGAGAGAGTTTCTTGTAGGTGTTTCCTGAAGTGTAGTATGTAGGTGTTACCCTTTTCCATTGATGTTAAAAGGGGAGAGAAAGTGATGTGTAAAAACACAGGGAGATCCTAAAAAACATAAGAAGAAAGGGGAGAAAGAAAGAAGTCTAAAATGTAAGAAATGTCCAAGTAAGGGGGAGTGATGCTTGATGCAGAGTTGCTTTTAAACTATTGATGGTTTTTCAGAGCTGGTGTTGCCATCAATGATAAAGGGAGAGATTGTTAGAGATTTTTGTACTATGTTGTCATTGATGTCAACCTATGTCAACCTCTAGTATCGTAGTGTTGAGCAGGTGTTGCAGATGGGGAGATTGTTTTACTATGTTGTCATTGATGTCAAACTATGTCAACCTCTAGAGTGGTAGTGTTGAGAAGGTGTTATAGATGGGGATATTTTTGAAACCTCTAGTGTGGTGTTGATGAGGAGGTGTTGCTAATGCAGCTGGTTCACTTGGTTTCCAAGTGCTTTTTAATAAATTTTGAATAGAAAGTTTACAAGGTGACATAGATGTGTTATGAATTGTGCTCCGTATTTCTTCATGGTTGAATATGTGCTTATGTGGTTTGGATGATATTATTAGAGGTGTTTAGAGGTGTTATATATAGAGTTTTAGGTTTTGGACTATGCAACAATGGAAGATGTGTTTGACAGTGTGATGCCTATGAAGAAGGTTGTCTGGGAGAAATGGAATTGCTCCACATTTCTCTGTGTTGAGGTTTCTTGTCTTATGGATTTGGGAGTTTGATTATATTGCTTGAATATACCTTCCCTTGGAGTGTTTGGTGTTCAGTTGTTCTGCAAGGATGGTTAGTGAGTTGTATGTTTGTGGCAGTGTGGTTGGTTGCATAGGATGATAGTATTCTTAGTTTCAGGTGGTTGCGACAATGTTGTTGAATATTTTGATGCTGTTGGATATTCCAAGATGTTGAGTGACTTTTCTACATGGTCTGTAGGATCTTTTTGGACCTGGTGAAGAGTGAATTGATTGTTTAATAGTGCTAGTGTAGGTTTGGGCAAACTAGCATGCTAGCACCAATTGTAGAGATGGTTTGTTGTTTGTGGAAGTATGGTGTAGCGTTTCAGTGTAGATTTGGGTCTTGATTAATGTTAGAGTTTCTAATAAACTCCATAAAACCAAGATCACTTGCAAAACCTAGATTATCTTTCTACAAGGATAAAAACCAAAGATGCAAGAGAAATTTGTAAAACATGTGCAAATAATATTATTGGGAATAATGAATTACATGAGATGACTTTCTTTTATAAAGAAATATACAAAAACCTAAGGGTAAAACCTAATTAGGACATAAGTAAACTTAATAAAGTGTAATTAAATATTTAATTACACCAACACCCCCCTTAAGTGCAACTTAGGGAGAATAAGAAACATGCAAATAGTGCAAGGATAGATGCATGAAAGCACAAATGGGTCCTGGCTACAAGGCCGTGTTAGGTACTCATGTACATATGCAATACAAAAGAAATAGAGAATGCAACCAAGTGATTAAAGATGGTGGACTCCATAAGACCCCCAATTACACCATCCATCCCTTAAATACATAAGAAATTCCCCCTCATAAGAGGGAAAGATATGATGAAAGAATCTGGAAGCTATGCGTATCTCGATGCTGATGCTGAAATGTGACTAAAATTGATCCATATGAGCAAGTGCCATGAATATTTAGGAACATTAACCATAAAATGAATGGCCCTCAAACTAAGATGTGATCCAATGAGAATTTGATGTGATTCAAGATCATTAAACATAGGCTCCCAATATGAGATGTGAACCAATGTGAACTAAAATGTGTCAAGTTATGAGCAAGATTTTGGCCAAAAGAAAATACAAAATCTAGATGCAACCCATGGAAGTTGTCATCAATATGAAGATGGGATCAAAGTGCATGCCATGCGACTACACTCTAATCAAATTAGTATGCAAGAATCCCCCTGATGGAGAACATGCAAAACATGCAAAAATCAAAGAGAAAATGAAAATACAAAGCATGCAAAAAGGAAAGATTGTATGCAGCGATTAATGTTCACATATTCATCCATGGAAAAAATTGACCTCAGATCTGCATAGAGCATGAAATCATCTTTCCAACGATATAAAGTTTTTGAAAAATAGACACCATATGCTCAAGTTATGATTTTTCGAAAAAAGGATAAATTTTGCCAACTAACAATGTAGACATGATTCTTTTGATTTGATTTCTAAAAAAATTACTTGTTGCATGAAAAAAATAATGGGTACCTAGATAATTTTTTGGTGCTATCAACAAAACCCATAAAGCATTTTTGAATCCAAAAACAGAACATGTGATTTGCTAAAAATAAAAAAACTCACCTACAAGGAAAATAGCTGCAATTTTGATAACCGTTTTTGCAAGCCTTGCTCACTATCTGCAAAATCTAGCAAATACCCAGATGGTATTTCACAATTTTAAACAAAGATCAGAAATTATTTTTCTCAAAAATACACGAAGAAAAATGTATTGGCCATTTTTTATCCAAAAATGCACCAAAAAATTGCTCAAGGTTAATCCCTTAAGGATCCCCCCAAAAAAACTCTTTGATTGAATTTCTCTCGGATCTGAGAAGGAGCTTGCAGATTAGAGCTTTGATAACATGTTAGAGTTTCCAATAAACTCCATAAAACCAAGATCACCTGCAGAACTTGGATTAGCCTTCTACAAGGATAAAAAATAAAGATGCAAGAGAAATTTGCAAAAGATGTGTAAATAATATTATTGGGAATAGTGAATTACATGTGATGACTTGATTTTATAACTAATATGCAAAACTCTAAAGGTAAAACCTAATTAGAACCTAAGTAAAATTAATAAAGTGTAATTAAATATTTAATTACACCAACACCCCCTACCATACCTCTCCATACCCAGAGGATCCTACTGCATATTGTCTCATCCCTCTTGTAGATGCATATTCCATACCCTTTGTTGATGATACTTTAGAGGATCTTGAGTATATCACAGGTCTTGCATGTTCCCATGGTTCAAAGACTTGTCTTCATGTTCCCACCCTTTAGATCAATACTACATCATCATACTCTATTGTTCCTAATCAGTTTGACATCGCCACATCTTTGGCCCCTATTGATTCAATACTTGAGGACATCATACATCTTTTAGACATAATTACTTGGGATTCATATCTTGTAGATATATCATCCTTGTTTATAGAGTACTATATTGTAGATCTGGAAGATTACTTTGAGGAAATTCATCTCCTCTTTGTTGACAACCACATCAACATTGTTGGCCCACCATCTTCATCACCTTTGCAGCTTGTTCTATATCAATATTCATAGAATCTTGGATTGACATCATCACTTTTTGACATGCGGATATGTGAGCAGTTTTTAGAGGCACACATCATTTGGATTTGGATTTTGACATCACCTATTCTTTTGGATTGGCTTCTCCAATCGCCAATGGATCTATTTCTTCCTAAGGGGAGAAATGTTGTTTGTAGGGAGTGGATCATATTTTGTCTTTAGGTTTTCATTATTGGCACATGAGATACTTCTTTATGGGGTGGATTCATATCCTAATTTTCTCTCTCCTATCAAGGGACATATATTGTTCTTTCATGACAAAAGTAGTCCTTGGGGGGTCACATTGAGTCCTCCTTCTATCCTTCTTTCATTAGTACAATAATTTATTTTCCTCTCTTTTGGAGAGGAGTTTTTTCCATGTGGTTTTCTCCTTTTCTCAAGTTATGAGAGTTTCATTTATTTTTACATGAGTACCTCATCAAGACTTGTATCCAAGAGCCATCCATGCATCCATCATTGTATTCTACGTCAGGGTTTAATAACTTCTCCCTAAGTTGATCTTAAGGGGGGTGTTGGAGTAATTAGGACTTCACTTGATAATTAATTAATTATTAAGTCCCTTATTATTTTATTCACTTAAGCTAAACTTAAGAGTGTTTTTTAATTGTTTATTTTGAATTTTTATTATTAGTTTGGACTAAATTTAGGACAAGTTGTCTCATTGCATGAGATTAGAACACTTGTCACTATCTTGTCAAATCCTCATCTAGGGTTTTCTCGTGCTTTGCTTATATAAGCATGAACATTCATTGTAATCATTAAAACATGCACAATTCACATGTATTCATTCAATGCAGAAAGCATATCATATGATTTTGTGGATTCAATCTATTCTCTCTTGGTTGCATAGAAAATCAGTTGCTTTGATCTCTTGTTTGTGACATGTATTTTGGTTGTAGGGATTTTTAGGAGCTGTGGGGTTCACCATCAACTCCAACAATTGACCCTTGGTTTGGTTTGCCTTCACTTCTTTACACTATAGAAGTGTTTGGTGCTGATCTATTTGGTGGTTGCATGTTTGAGGTACATACATTTCATTGAGGCTGACCTAGAGAAGTTGTTTGAGGTTGAAATTGATATATATGCAAGGTCAATTATGTGGAGTGTTGTGTGGTACAAATAATATGTGAGGGTGATAAAGTGCTATGATCTGAGTGTGAGCTTAAACACCTAAGGCTACTAGAAGTAGTGAGTAGAAGGTGTGTATATTTTGAGTGTACCTAAAGTTGTTGGAGGTAGTGAGCCAAAGGTTACAAATGGTGTAGAGTTGTTGTGGTGGATCTTCTTGTTTCTTTGAGATAGTGAACCTCCTTGTAATAGTCCTCTTTTATTCTATTCTATTTCAGACAGTGAGTCCTTTGGGTAGTGAGACATTATTTTCTTCTAGGAAGTGAGCCCTTCTGACAGTGAGCCTCTGTAATTGGTGTTGTTATTTATATATATGTGAGTTAATCCTCACTATGGTTTTTCCATAATTAGGGTTTTCCACATAAATTTGGTGTTCTATGGTGTATGATTGTGAATGTGTTTATGTTTCATTAGTTTACATTCATATTGATGCATAACAATGGTTTGAAGGTGAAACAACATAAAATAGGGTTTTGGGGTTGAAAAGGGGCTCACCAAAATTATAATAAAAAGACCTATTTTCCTTTATTTCATTAGGAAATGAGATCCACACAATGAATTGATTATCAAACCTTAGGCGAATCAAGTCAAAGTGGGAATCTACATATTTCCTTATGACCGAAGGATGGGGGTCAAGATCATACAACACTTTAGGGAGAAAAACTAAAAATAGAAAATCAACACCAAAATGCAATCTAACACTTGAAACAACAACATTAAGCTCAATACTAGCAAAACTAGAAATCATATTACAAATTAGAGAAGGGTAGAAACTTGTGTACCAATCACCAAAAGTGATTTTCAGAAGCAAATATGGGACTCATTCACCCATGGGAAAATGGGTCCAAGTGTAGGATTTTTGTGTAGCTTTTAGGAGCCTTTGATACAGATTTGAATCTTCCAATTTTTCCCAGGTTTCATAGTCAGAATGTCGGAAATGTCTTTAGGATCTTAGTTTCCGTGAGAAGACAACAATTTTGACAACTTTTGAAACTTTGTCAACTTTGTAAATCTTGCTCTTCAAAAGGTCTTCAAGTCTTCTTCAACCTAAATCTTCAATCACACATACAAGAGAGAAAAATGTTTGTTTTGGGTGAATAGGGGTTTTCCTTGGTCAAACCCCATTTTGGTAATCAAACCTTGAATTGAAATAAAACATGAAAGAGGGAATGAAGAATGAACAAAGCTATGTTACCACTCAACAAACCCTTGCATGAAACCTTAATAATTGATATATTAGGAGGTCAACAACTTTCATGAAATGTCTGAATTGGATGTGGATATTGACACTTGTTCTTGAAATGATGCTTTGAATGCTTGACTTAATCATGAAACCTACATCACAATGTTAGCTCCAAAAACATGCATGATGCAAGAAGACTTTGACACGATGGATAGATCTTGATTGCTGCAATAAATATCTGATATATATGCTCTTGAATTCCTTGAATTGCTCTTGAAAGTGCTCTTGAAGTATCATAAAATTACCATATGAAACATAGTGAAATAACCTTGTATTTATAGGTATTCATCCTTAATTTCCCGAAATTCAAACATCACAAGCCGACATTGAATTATGGATTTGAAAACATTATAATGCCAAAAACATAATTTAAATTTAGGTCCTAAGGTTTATGGAGAACCCATTTGCCTATGGGTGAATGGGTCCAAGGTCTATAGACATGGAACACACATTGCTCAATGTAAAGTGTTATGTTTAGGAATTAATTATTGTTGTGTTTCCCCTTTGGAAAATGTAATTAAATAGGTTTAGAAATGAATTAAAAGGGATAATTAAGGCCTAATTAAGCTCAATTAATTAAGAGGGCCCAAATAAGTGTGTAAATGTAATAAGGTACATTTAACCACACTAAATTAAGGCACTATTAAGTCCAATTTAAATAAGAGGGCCCAAAAAAGTGAGAAAATGTAAAGGGTTACATTTTCCTACACTACAAAATGTTTTAATGTACAACCAATTTACTCCCCTCTTATTCGTCATGTGTGTCTAATAGTTTTGTGACTCTTAGAAATAATTCTATTGCTAAAATTACCGGTAAGGGAACTTTGAGTCTTGATGGAGGCAGGAAAAAGACACATGATGTTTTGTATGTTGAAGGATTAAAACATAATCTATTGAGTGTAAGTTAGATGTGTGATAAAGGTTATAAGCTATTCTTTAGTGCTGAAGGATGTGAAATTAGGAAATTAAGTACCAGAGAACTAATTACGAAAGGAAGTAGGATAGATAGTGACATATATCATCTCAATGAGTTGAATGGACAAAAATGTCTTATTGTGTAGAAAGAAGAAAGTTTGTATAGAAGGTTAGAACATATGAAGTTTGATGACATTATAAAGATTAGATCAGTAGTAATGGTCTAGAACATGCCAAAGAATAAGAAGACTCGATCTACCAACTATAAGCCATGTCATGAAGGAAAACAAACAAAAACCAAATTTCTTTCTAAGGAGTATTCTACATAAAAACCATTAGGTTTGGTTCATACAGACTTGTGCAAACCTATGAAGATAAAAAGTCTATAAGGAGATAGTTATTTCATCATGCTCATTGATGATTACACTAGGATGACTTGGATTACATTTTTGAAAGAGAAGTCTGAGGCATTTGAAAAGTTCAAGGCATTAGTAGAGAATGAAATTGAAAGAAAAATAAAGGTTTTGAGATCAAATAGAGGTGGATAATTCACTTTTAATAAGTATGATAAATTCTATGAAGAGCATGGGATATAGAGGAAATTTTTTGCTCCCAGAACTCTGCATCAAAATGGAGTTGTAGAAATGAAGAACCAAACGATACATGAGATGGCCAGAACAATGTATTCAAGAAAATCTACTAGATATGTATTGGAGATAAGTAGTTAAGACCACTATGTATATTTTGAATAGAGATCAGATCGGATGCAAGACCAATAAAACACCATATGAGCTATGGAAAGGAAGACAAAAATAATTCAAACACCTCAAAATATTTGGAAGAAAGTGTTACATCAAAAGGGATGAAGAAAACTTGGGTAAGTTTGATTCCAAATTTGATGAAGGTATTTTTCTTGGTTATTCATTGAGACATATGTTATAATAAAATGCTGAACATGATTGTAGAAAGTGCAAATGTGAGAATTAATAAAACAATTGAGTCTTTTGGTATTCCAAAAGTAGAAGATGATGAAGAGACAATTCACAACAGTATTGAAGATTCAAAAGTTATTACAAAAACTCTAGAAAAGTATGCTCAGAAGAATCACTCTGAAGACTAGATTATAGGAGTCAAAGGTAGTGGCGTTCAAACCTAGAAGAGACTTGAGAGGAAAAATGAGAAAGTATATTTTGTATTACTGACAAAGATAAAACCTAAGTCCTATAAAGAAGCAAGAAAAGAGAACGGCCAGATAGATGCTATGGAGGAAGAGACAAATCAGATCAAGAAGAATGAAACTTGGGAACTTCCCCAAGACCTAAAGGAAATAATGTGATTGGAACCAAGTGGGTTTTTAGAAATAAGCTAAATGAAGAAGGTGAAGTGATCTAAAATAGGGCTAGAATTGTGTGGAAAGGATATGCTTAGGTTGAAGGCATAGATTTTGAAGAGATATTTGATCCAGTAGCAAGACTAGAAGTAATCAGGATGCTTTTAGCTCTTTCAAGATTCAAGAATTTCAATGTATACTAGATGGATGTGAAGTCAACATTTATGAATGGAAAGCTAGAAGAAGAAGTCTACATTGAACAAATGGAAGGGTTTCAATGTTCTAACTATCCGAATTATGTTTGTAGAATGAAGAAGACTTTGTATGGAATCAAATAAGCTCCCATAGCTTGGTATTAAAGGTTGGATGGAAACTTGCAGTAGCAAGGGTTTCAAAGAGGAAATGTAGATAGTAATCTATACATAAAAATAAAATGTGAACTTCTGCTAATAGTTGTGGTCTATGTAGATGATATCATTTTTGGTGGTAGCAATGATGACATGTGCAAGGATTTTCAGAAGGAAATGTAGAATGAATTTGAAATATCTATGCTAGGTGAATTATCTTTCTTTCTTGAGTTGCAGATTGTATAATTAGATAAAGACATTTTCATTTCCTAGAACAAGTACATAAAGGAGATGCTAAGTAAGTTCAAAATGGAAGACTATAAAATAGTGGGTACACCTACGGTTACATGATGCAAGTTGAGTAAAGATGATGAATCTACTCCAATATACCAAACCTTGTACAAATATATGATTGGTAGTTTGTTGTATGTGACAAAATCTAGATCAACTATAATATAGGTAGTTGGAATGGTTGCTAGATTTCAAGCAACACTTAAAGAAACTCATGTTAAAGTAGTGATGAGAATATTCAAATATTTGACTTGGCTACTATAGATTTTATACTGTGGTATTCAAAGAGTGAAAATTCCACTCTGACTGCATACACAGATGCAAATTGGGTGGGATGCATAGATGATTGGAAGAGAAAAAGTGGGAGAGCATTATTTCTTGGTGATAACTTAGCATCCTAATTAAGCAAGAAACATGAATCAATTTTATTATCTATAGTAAAAGCAGAATATATTGTTGCAACATCATGTTGCACTCAATTATTATGGATGAAGTAGAATTGGAAGGAGATGAAGATTGAGTTTGATGAATCTACCTCTATTCTTTGTGATAACACCAGTGTCATAAATATATATTTAAAAATATAGTAATGCATTCAAGGATAAAAAAATATTGCAATCAAGTACCATTTTATAAGGATAAGGTTACATAGAAGGAGGTAAACTTGGAGGTTGTTGAGACAAATAAGCAAGTAGCAGATATATTAAAAAAACCACTTCCTAAGGACATATTTGAGTTTCTATGATAGAAGTTGGGGGTTATTGCTCCCTCCTCTTGAACCAAGAGGAAGCACAAGTTAAGGGGGAGCTTGGTCTCCCTACTGCAAGAAGGCTTGGTGGTCTTGCAGAATGTTTTTTAGAAGTAGTGAAGTATGGACTTAGGGGGAGTCAATCTAGGAAATAAGTTTCTAGATTGTGTAGAGTACCAAAAATACACAAAGGGGGAGAATGATTGTTGACCTTTTCCATTGATTTCAAAGGTGGAGAAATGGAACTCAAAATGCTTTATATTCCAAGGGGGGAAAATCATTCTAAGGGGGAGATATATCTTCATGTGTGGCTAGTTGGTTTGGTGGCCCAAATTTTTTCTATTTTCCATCTTTGAAAAAGGGGGAGATTGTTGAACATAGGTTGTCATCAACGTCAAAGGTTGTCAATAATGTCATTTATGTCAGAGGTTTTCATTGATGCAGTAAGTAGTTTGATGTCAAAGGAGATCTCAGTGTATTGCTAGGCTTGTAATGGTACTTGAATTATCATTATATTCTCCTTGACTTATCATTTTGAGTTGCAAAAGATTTATTGAAGCATGTTGTATGCCAGAAGTTGAGTATGATATATGTTAGTAATTTTACTGTCAGGATGCAAAATCAAGAAATATATGTTACTAGTTGCTAACGTGTGGTTGTATATCTTCTATGTGCTAACAATATCATGCTTGCATTTATTAACTATGATAGTAGTGGTTCAAAAGTCTGTACCAAAATGTCTCAATTCAACTCTTAGGGCAAGGGATTTCTTTGGTGTTATTCCCCATTTTGGACCATTATAAAATTTTAAAATTTCCCCTGTTTCAATGTCAATTGAGTCTTAGGTGATTGTGCAGATGCGTTTATTTGTCACTTGTGGGTTTCATATTTCCAGATCAAAGTCTAAAATGGGCTCACACTATGACAGTGTTCCCGATATCTGACGTTCAGTAATAATGAAGGAGCATCCCTCTAAGCATAATAATGATGAATCAAAGGGCCCAAAAGAAAGGCAGTGCAATTATGTTTTGAGAAAAGATCAATGGTGACTGAACCTCATACTTAATCTACGCAGGTGCTGAAAAAGATGGTCCTTTAAATGATAGATATTGCAATTCAAAATAATGCATTAAACGGTGAATGGACAGAGAATGTGTGATAAATCCTGAAGACATCACAAGACCATAGTGAAATCTCATTGCAATTGCAAGTGACAATTTGTTCTATATTTTGAAATATAACCATGATGATGTTCTTACATGCTTGGATACCGATTATCTTGCCAGCTAGATGTGGATGTATCCTATCGACAAAGAATTCAATTTGATGGATTATACATTTGCTCTTAATTTGATGGACAAATGCAGAGAGTTCAAGGCTATGCACAATTATTAAGCTCTCTTCTAAAGTGATGATTTAGACACTTCAAATTGACAGATTATTAATGATCACATAAACCATGAACATAGAGTTGCATATCATGATCTTTAAAAGGATTTCTTCTTGAAATGGATCAATAGCCTCAGCTAAATTTAATTTTGCAAGTAAGATCGAAAGGAAGCATTTTGTTGGTTGAAGGAATTAGCAGTGAACTTATCAATCATGCAATAAGAAAGAGTAGCATTCATCACCTTTATCTAAAACTTCATGGTCATCAGGCTACTCAAATAACGATAGATTAATTGTAATTAGAAAAGTATGGTTTGAGAAATGAGAGGCATCTCCTTTCAATTGGATAATAAAGAAACGAAGGTTACGAAGTTTTTGCTCATGAGTATTCAGAAGATCAAATGGGTTTCTAGTGTCTTCTCCAGTTACATCGACGCATAATCAATAAAAGGGTCGATACATTACATCATGGGAAAAGGTGAAGTCGAAAACGAAGGCTTAGTGGTATTTTGTGAAGTTAACTCAAGTGTCATTTAACATGGTTAGGAGAACCACTAAAAGTATCGCCAACAGGTGGTTGTATACAATATTAAACAGGCCGCTGGGATAGTTTTTGAAACATACCAAAGGGTCACCATGTTATTTAAAATGCTTTATGGGCGGGAGGTTATGAGAAACATTAAAAATACCGCCGACCTCATCAATAAGATCAAGACAAACGTTGCGAAAACATTGAATATGACGTCAAATGTTTAGAGAACGCTTGAAAGAGGTGATGCCTTATCGAATAAAAAGATTGCAAAATGCACAAAGGAAGAGTATTGAAGGACCACTTTAGGACTTCAAAGATGAAAAGTTGATACATCATTCATTCTTAAGAATGAAGAAGAGTTAGCTTCTCCTGATCAAATTGTGCGTTCACTTGCAATGTTAAAGTCATTGAAGAATGTGGCATAGAGTATTAGGCGGGGAAATCATAAATTTCAGGAATAATGTGAGGAAACTGCTTGTTTCACGTGCGATGACCATTGCTAATGGTGGTAACGTTACCTTTGAGTAACATCTATAAGGAGGTTAGTCACAATTAAAATCATTACAGAGCAGATGATATATATAAAAAACTGAATCCCATATATGCGATCGAAGCATTGAATGCTATGGCCGAAAGTCTTAAGACTTATGAAGAAATTAATCTTTCATTATTAATAGCAGTGAAATCCATTTAAAAATACTTCCCCATGCTAAAAATTGTGAAGGTATTGAGAATCATTCAACTTAATAGGAGACACTCTTGTAGATATAGAGGATGACATTATTCGGGACACCAAATAGCTAATCGACGCAGTCAAGCAAAGGATCAAAAGTGGTGATTTGATTTCCTTGAAGATTCTTCATTATATGGTGACTTGAAAGTCCTTTGTTGCAAACCAAATGCAGTTGGGACTCATGAGAACCAAAGACTTAAGCTGATGGAATGTGGACACATTGACATAGCATATCCCTATTCCTAGTTTGTCCCTTGTTAAGTTATTCATGTTTCTCGATAGAGGAAATGGCCGAGAAGTGACCACATTTGACTGCCATATGGAATACGAATTAGAGAAGATATCTGATGATCTTCTTATCTCTTTAAAGTGGTCTACATGTCCAAATAAGAAATACATATTTAGATTAAGAAGAGAATCTTTCATGACTGAAATTCAAGAAGTGGTTACATACAACGAGTAGAGGAATGCGAAAGGTTTCTTTAAAAATAATGAAATTGCAATTGGAATTAAAAGAAACAGTTGTGTAACTGAAGGGTCACCCATAGAAGTCAAGGGAGGTGCTATTTATTGTAATTTTAATTTGAAGAGGGGAATCTTTTGGCTGTGAAACAAGAGCCTCTTTGAAGGTTGTGGAATTATAGTAATTGATCTTTTGCTATTCATTTGGGAAAGAGATTATTTTCTAAACTTAATCTTTGTATAGGGAGATAGAGTCTTTGAGCTCTGTTTTATATTTTAGAATAAAGGAGACATTTCTAATCTTTGTGTTCAATTGTCTTCTCTTTGATTGTTGATTTCCTTTGTGAATCCACAATTATCCGTTCATATTTTCTCTATTACATCTGATTAAGAATGTGTTCATTGTAGGATCTTTGAATCTTGTTTTGTTCATGTGTTTCCTAGGAATCATTTTCTTTCCCCTCTTTATCATTTATAGGTTTAAGTGAATGATATTTGTGTCATTTGATTTGATCTTTTATTCCAAACCACTCTTGCATTTGTGTTATTTTTATATGCATTTTTTTTTCCTTTACTACTTTCTGGTTAAAAGCACACTTTAGTTTTGTTTTCAGTTTTTCCAATTCATTGAAGACCATAAGAGTGAGTTATACCTCTAAAATTCAGAGGAAGATCGCTAATTCAATAGTGTTCTCCAAAGTTGTTAGTTTCATTGTGTCACCGCTTAGTTGGGCAATAGAGAGTCATTTATCTCATCACATCACAATGACCAATTTGTTTACTAATATTTAGCAATATAATTATGGTCCGTATTTATTTTAGAAATGCAAATTTTCTCTATAGTTTTAGAGGAGAGTATGACTACACTAGTTCTATCATATTACTAAGTTTTTGGAGGATATGTTCAACATGAAAAAAGTTTGAAATGACAGAAGGTTCTCTATGTCTGTTTGTCAACCAATTGGAGTTGTAGGCATGTGTGGTAATGGCTAATAGCATACAAAATTTAAATCTTGCATGTGGTGTTAATATAGTACTTGATTAAGGTTCTTGTGGTAGAACATGATTTCATGTTATTTTGGAAACAAAAAAAAAAGTTTTTTGTAGACCGACCTACTACACATTTCATGTAAATCAATTTTAGGTCCATCTTATGTCATCCTAGATATTTGTAGAACCCTAGTCGACATAGAAGAGTGTTTATGTAGTGTCATGTATATATTTATATATTGTGTAGATGTATTGAGTGACAAAGTGAATTAGGATTACACCTATGTGAAGAAAAGTTGGTTGGTGCAAATTGAAGAGAAGGTAAAGATAGAGTTGTATTTTTGTGTGTGTTCTAGTATCAAAAGATCATAAGAAACAAGGAAGAGTGTTGGCTATGACTCTGACACATGTATGAGTTACATAAAAGATCCACAAGCATTATTTTTGTATTTCAATAGGACTGGTGTTCTACATGTTGTTTTGATTCCATTGGGGATTGCGGTCTCCAGTAGGTTGTTGCCTACAAATAAAATAGGGGATTGGTGTCTCTAGTAGGTTGGTGCCTACTTCATATTGTAAAATTCACTTGTATATTTTTGTATTGTGAGGCTAGACTTGGGTAGTAGATCCAAGCAACTATTCTCATCATGGTTTTTCCCATCTTGGATTTCCATGTATATTTGGTGTTCACTTGTGTGATTTATGATTTTATGTTTTAATTGTTTATGTGGGGTTATTTGTGAAGAACCATATATTGTGATAATCATAGAAAAGTTAAGAATTTTAAATTGATTAGGTTTGGTAATTCACCCCCCTCAGTAGATTGTGTGATCTTTAATTGGTATCAAAGTAAGGTTCCTTTGAAGAAGTCTAAAAACTTAAGGTAGTTCCAGAATGGCACACTCAGTTAGTCAGGTTGGATTCTCTAGAAATAAAGCACTACTATTTGATGGATCAAATTTTTCTTTTTGGAAAGTTAGGATGGAGTCGTATTTGATGGATTTAGGAATGGATATTTGGATGTTAGTGATAGAGGGATATTAAATTACTATAAACCCTCCTAGGGATCAAGCTAGAAAGAGGGCTTGTGAAATCAATGCTAAGGCAAGGAATACTATTTTATGTGGATATATAACTCTGAATTTGTGAAAGTGATTTAGTGCAAAACAATGAAGGAAATATGGGATAAACTAGAGACCATCTATGAAAATTGTATTCTCATTGTGGTTTTTCTCATCTTGAGTTTCTACGTATATTTGGTGTTCACTTCTATGCTTTATGCTTTTATGTTTTAATTGCTTATGTGGGGTTATTTTTGAAGAAACATGTATCCTAATAACCATAGAAAAGCTAAGAATTTTGAATTGATTAGATCTGTTGATTCACACCCTTCTTAGTAGATTGTGTGTCCTTCAAAGGGTTGCTTCTTCAAAATATTCTAATGAATTCTTACAACAAGCCATTCACAGTCTTTTAGATTTGAAAAAAATTATGATATGATCTATTGAAAGGTATTTCAGACTTGTTTATCGAGACTCATATTACAGATTTAGTAGACACTATTCATTGTATTCATATTCTCTTTGATGAAGTTGATTCTTCTTTAGTTGTTGTGAGGGAACACTCCGACCCTCTTGTTCATTCTCTACATGATCATTCATTATAGTTGTGGCAACAAAAAATGTATCCCTCTACATTTTCGTGCTTGTTTGGGCCCTCATTAAATTGAGCATAATGTTGCCTTGATTTAGTGTTGTAATGTGTTTAACACATTCACATTAGGTCATGGGCCCTTGTAAACTAAATGAACTTAATTATACCTTATTTAGGGTGTTGTAAAGTGTTGTACCACACTTTCACACTAATCTAGGATTTTTTTAATTAATTGAGCTTCTTTGTGCCTTATTTGGCCATATTTTGCATCCACAAGCCTTAAATATTGCATCTTTTCAAGGATAATCCTGACATTTACCAACATCTAATCATAATTCAAATGTTTTTGGATTGTATGACCCAAATTTAGTGATCTAGGACTCATACACCACCTTGGGAATATGGGTCCCACCTAAGTTTTGGGGCCTTGATCTTGATTTCACATGAATCTAAGCCTTTCTTGAAAAATGTGTCCCATATCCTAGCCTAATGGGACTCATACGCCACTTCTAGCCTATGGGTCCCGTGTGGCTTAAAATTAAATTAAATTCAAATTATTTGTGGGATTTTATTCTCCTAGATCTGATGTTGGCTTGTATTGTTGTAATTTCAAGAAATTTATAATAAACAAGTATAAATAGAAGGTTATTTCACTCATTTTTCACCTAGAAACTTGAGTATTCATGTATTCTAGAAAATTGGAGATTACAAGTGTTTACAGGAGCATTCAAGATCATTCAAGAGTTGATTATCAAGTGTTTTGGAGCATTATTCAAGTATCAAACATCATGTCAAAGTCATCATGTATCATATTTGTTTTTGAGCTACCAATTGTGATGTAGGGTTTCATGATTCAAGCAAGCATTCAATTCAAGATCTATAACATTCAAGCAAGAGTCAAGATCCACATCCATTGTAGCCTTTTGTGCCTAGCTTGTGGTGAGTTGCAACATTTATTATTTTGTTCATTCATCATTCCTCCTTCATATTTTATTTCATTACAAGTTTTGATTACCAAAACGAGGTTTGACCAAGGAAAACCCATTTCCACTAACAAAACAATATTTTCCCCTCTCTTTAGTGTGTGATGATTTGTAGATCTAGGTTGAATACATATTGAAGAGAAATATTTGGAAGAAGTTGCAAACTTGCCACCTTTTTTAGAAGATTGTTAAAGGACATCCATAGAGTAGAATTCAGAAAATCAGATCCAGAAATCAGGTTGAGAAGATAGAGTAGAGGTTGAAGAACAAATTTAGACTTTGACTTTCTAAAAAGGTAAAGTAGGACTGATACACCATTTCTAGCGTATGAGTCCTAGTATAGTAGATTTTCTAGTTTTTAGGTGTACCAGACTTGTCTCTACCAGATTTTTGTTCTTGCCTAGAAACCCTAATCTAGGACTAAATCTCCCAACTTGGCATATGAGTCCCAGTGTGCATTAAATTCAACATTTTTCAGCATTTCAGGTCTTCATTCAAGTTGCTATAGGTTTCTAGGTTCCCGTCTGTACTCTTTCGGTTTACTATTCTATTTTGCATTCATTTCTAGGTCATTTATTGTAGTCTTGCATACCATTGAGTTTAATCATTAGGTCTTTCATGTCATTTGTATTTACAAGCCCTAGCTTGGTGGTGAACCCCTTTGTAGTCTTCAATAATACCCTAGGACAACCTTTAGTAGATCTCTCCCTCTCATACTACCATTGGATTGAGATCTCTAGGGTTTCCTTGAGTTAAACTAGAGTGTGAAGTAGGAACCCTATCTCCTTAAAGATAAGGCCCCCTATTTCCATTGTTTCAACAGTTTAAAATGAGTGTGGATACTTTGGAACAAATTTTGGAGGAGACATATTCAGAGGAGACACTTGATTCTTTGGAACGTGTTCTATATTAGTCTTTAGGAGATTCTAAGTTTTCATTTTTAGCAGTGTGGCCTAGAATGCATCATCTAATTATGATTTCTTTCAACATCAACATGGGGAAACTTGAACTGAGTTTAGAGACTTCATAAATATTGCACTTTCTTCCTACATATTCCTTTCAAGATATAGGAGATAACTTGAATACACCTTTGGTTTTGTTTCTTCCTAAGGGGATGAACTTTTTTTGATGATCGTGGCCCATCTTTTGCATCCAATTTTGAGAATGTACCATTGGATCTCTTTTGGGGAGGCTACTTAGTCCTTCTCTTATGCTCTCTCTATTTAGGGGGTGTTCTCTCTATTTGTGGGGGTGATTCTTCTTATTTTGGGGGAATTTGATATGTACATGGATACCTAGCATGATCTCATTTGTCAGTACCCACCATCTTTTACATCCTCCTAAGCTATGCTTAAGGGGGTGTGTTAGTGTAGGTATTTATTTTGCTAATGTGATAATTTATTTTCCCTTAGTTATAGGTTTTTCCTATATATTTAATAAGTCTACTTAGGATAATAAAGTGAATTTCTCATTTAATAACTAGGATATAAAGTGGCGAGTTATCTCCACCCTTGAAGGGTGGAGTATTTAATTTTTCATCACTTTATTTAATGTTGGTCATTATTGGTGGTCGATTCTTATTGGTTGATTTGTATCCATTGTCTCCCCAGTTCTATATAAACTCACAACCTAGCTTGTATATTTTATCTTGGAAGCTCTTAATATAATTATGTCTTCTTGACATTACATATCTCTCAAGGTTGATAGTTTTTTTAATGTTTTTCCAATTTATGTAACTTTGATTTCTCTTAAAAAATTCCTTGGGGTATTCAATCTATTTTAAATTTCTAATACACCATGATCATATCCTAATTTGGTTGTAAGATTGTAATTTTTTATACAAATACTTGTACCTAGATGTATTTTGTTTTCAAATATTTCTAAAACATTTCCTATAACATTCAATACAATTGATATTGCTCCTTTGTGATCGGCTAAATCAACATGAAGATCTGCTTGAAATTATTTGCTTTGTCAAGATAAGCTTATAGGTGATCAGGATGTCTTCTTTGAAAATGTCTCTCATTTTACAAGCATTAAGATCTTCAATATATACTTTTTTTAAAGTATCCATATTTGATCTATAGAAAAAATTAAGCAGGAAACAAGAATTAGTAGATAAGAAATAGTAATATTTTGTATTTGTTATTGCAAAGTTCTACTTACATTTTTCTATCATGACCTGCTTCTTTTTATTGTATCTGTGGCCTTTTGTTATTACTCGTATTTGTTAAATTCAATAACAAATTGTGTTAATAAGAAATTATCACATTAAAGGATATAATGAAAATATATCATAGAGTAATAATCAAGTATTGTGTAGTAAAGGTATCTTACCCAAGATATTATGAAAAGGTAGAGTTTTTGTCAGAAAAAAGATTTGAAAATTATTTTATTGTTGTTCTTGTGTGGCTAATATAGTGAGAAAAAGAGTCATTGTGTAGTGGTCACTCCAATATGTATATTTTTTTGGAGATTTGAATTCAATTTTTATCAATATTTGACCAAGCATGATTGATTAGCGATTATAGAAATGATTTTTTTTTCAAGTAAGAAATCTATTTTTTCATTAGAAGAATCTTTCTAGTCCTTTTGTAATTGTATTATCTTGTTCCATATTGATGTTGAAATCTCTAACAATTATGATTTTATCATTAATGTGTATTTGATTTAGTGCTTGTGTAATAATATCAATGAGCGCAATTTTTTTTGTACCAAGAGATTGTGCATTTAATTTTACTAGTATAGCTTCAATGGTCTTGGTTTTATAATAGTTTGATTTTATGTTCTATATTGTATTTTTGATGTATATCATGATTCCATATCTAATATGCATGAAAATAGTTATGAATTATTCTATTTTTTAACTTGTAGGTAACATTTTGTTTTTTTCTACAAAAATAGATCGCTGTATGATCAAGGGGCAAGGTGGATTTTTTTTTAAAATTTTCCAATAACCAATTAGGCTGAATTTTATGTCAATATTCATCTCTCAAGCCTCCTGAATCCAATGGTGAGGTATGTTTTTTCCCAAGGGGTCATCTAGAAAATTCCCCTACAAAATCATCATAATGAATATCTATAAAAGATCCTTTTTTGTAACAAAGATTCATAAACCCAGATCTACAAAAAATAGCCACAAATATACAACCCCAAAATCCTAAATCTATATAAAACACCTACACAAAAACCTCATATCTTGAAATTTGTGTTCATTATTTCCATGCAAGCCTTGGATTCAACTATGCACTAGATCTACTCCAACAAGGGTTATACAAACCACAACCATGGATTTGATACCAAATGAAATAAAATATGCATCTACCCAAGATAATTTCCACATAACATAAATAGATAAATCTATGCAAAGAAGTATTTAGAATCCACATGTAAAAGAATATATGTAACATACCATCAAAGATGACCCAAGATATACTTTGGGAAAACCCTCAAGAGGGAAAACCTAGCCTCCAAGAGAATCCATCACTCATGTATTATTCAACAATAAATATTAAAATACATCTTTAGAGTCCTCCATGAACACCTTTGAAAATTCAAGCCCTCTGCAAGCACTTAATGTGAAAAATAATGTGATCACACATCCCATGCCATCAACTCTAAAAAAAAAAGAAAATTCTAGTAGAGCCAACAAACCAACTATCCAACCTTAGACAACTACCCATGCATTTTCTTTTATAAAAAAAGCTCACAAAAAACCACTAAGTGGTATTACATAGAACCATGTGACTAATACCATGAGCTTACAAAAAACATTAAACCCACATTGGGTGATCCCACAATACTAGTTTACAATTTTTGGCCAAACTGGACATTGAACTAATTTTTTTAACTAAATCTTCACTTTCGAGCACATATAGCGGCTAAACTATGAGGAATTTGAAGATGATGCAAACTAGTGATTTGTGACATTTTGTCTATAGATTCTAAATATATTTTTTTCAAAATTTTTGGAATCAAATTGCACTTATTTAACCATCTCCTTCAAAAACTAGTTTTTAATAGTAAGCACCATTTTTAAAGAGTGACGTTATTGGCTAACACATAACTTTTTTCTATGAAGGATAAAATTTTATTTTTTTCGAATTTAGATTTGTAACTACGATGTCTAGTGCATGGAATTGGTTTCATACTATTTCATTGAATATTTTTTCTTAATTAAGTTTCAAAGTGAAACTAGTTACAATTTAGACATGATTTACTAGCTAAAACATAACTTCTTTTGTATGTATCAAAATTCAATATATTTTTTTGTTGGATTAGGGAAATCAATATTAGTGCATTGATATTTTTCATTTTTTTTGATAATCTACTATTTTTCCATATGTGTACAACAAAGAGCTTGATTTTAGTGAAAAATTTGCATTCACAAGAGATACAATATAAATATAATAATCAAATTAAATTTATTTAAAATTATACTTTTTGGGAAGCTTATAATAAGGAATACATACTTACAAAAAAATAATTTTAAATGAATTCATTTGATTCCCCAAAAGGTGAATCAAATGTTGTTTTTTATCAACATTTTGATAGGTGTAAAGGAGACTCCGTTATATGTATGGTTTAAAACTAGTGGGGTTCTATCCAAGGGGGTTTGATCTAAGGTGGTTTGATAAAACCCTCTTCAATTGGAACATTTAAATGAAACTTTTCAAGGCTTAAATCATTATATTTTCTAAAAATATGTGATTTCAACAAAAAATAAGATCTCCTAGAAAGTGTAAACCACTATTGTGGGATCACTCCATTTCAACTTGGTACTAAGTTTTCCCAACATTAAATATTTTTCCCATGTCAAACCCCACATTAAATATTTAATCCAATGTCACATACAACACATAAAGTGGTACCAAGAATGCTACACCCATGTGATGCACATATTCCTAGATCCCCTTAGTGAACCACACAATGAGTAACTATTATATTATATCATTATGTAAGGTGGAAACCACACATTTTCCAAACATTATTAGCATTGGGTAGATAGGTTCAAATGCACATGTAGGGGATGAACAAAGAGAAAAGAGATGGGGTGCCAACAAAACGATCATGACAAGAGATGGAATGGTATATATAGGAATGCCATGGCTAAGAGGGGTACTGATAGATCAAGTAGGGGTAGATGAATTAGGAATATAAGTGAAATAAATCACATGAGATGAATGTATCTCAAGAGGGGGATAGCTAGAAGGAAGTCCATAAGAAGGAAGTATATAAGAGGGGGGAAGGTGGAGAAAGGATACACACTATTTGGTGGCACATTAATACATGGGTTTAGATAATGATAATGGAAGGGGTACTTGTGGAAGAGAGTGTAATGTCCCCACTCTAGTAAGTTTCAGGAGCCATTGAGTTAGCCTATTTATTGGACCCTCGTGGGCTGACATGATTTGGTTAGAGGGCCAATGGCCATTTGGGTGGGTATTGACATTCCTACTCCTCCACTTCATTATTGGTTTTAGTACAAGAATTTGTAATTTAGTGTTCGCCAACTTCTGACGACACAAAGAAATATTGAGTTTGGAGGGAGTTATGAATATTCATGTGGTTAAGCTAATTATTTAACTTATTGGTCTATTATAAAGTCAAATTGACTTTATAAAATGAAATGCAACTTAAATATTTTATAAAGTGATAAATTAAATCACTTAATTAAAAAAAAGCATGCCTAAGTTATTTAATTGACTATTGATTATAACTTAAATACATTTTAATGTATTTGAAATGGCAAAGTTAGGGTTTTCATGGAAAGTCATGATTTTTAGGAGATATAAGGGGAAAGGATGCAAGTCGACCTGAATTCTTGAATATTTGACATTGCATCTTAATATCTTCTCTGTGGTTTTTGTCTGAGGACAAGGTTTTTAGGGAATTCTTCATTGGAGAGCGGTAATTCTTCATTGATTTGTGATTGTGAGACTGTGAGATACCAGTTGAATGATTGCTACTATGGGAGATTCATACATGAGTTCATCTGTGCTTCATCTGAGATTATCTGTGCATATTTTACTATTTTTCAATAACAGGGAAGGGATTTATACTTGGGTCTCCATTCTCACCTTCCAGCTAGCTCCAGACTACAACAGAGGTTGAAGCTGCACATCTCATGTGAAGGCCGTACCATTTCCCTTGACAAGGCATGTTCACTAGGGAAGGGCGTGTGAAGCTAGAGGAAAAAATGCCTCTCTTTCAACCAATTTCTTGTCTTCATTATTAGTGTCCTACCTTCTCAACAACTTGTGTCTAGTTTCTATGTGGGAGAAAACAAATCCAAAGGCCAAGCATTGATTTTTCATAGTTTCAACCATTCTTTCTTGTCATGTCCAGATCTGCCATATTTAATTAATTTGGAAGTTTTTGGGTATGTATGTTGTGCATAATCTATATGTAATGGTTGAATATTACTTAATATGATTGCAGTTTCCTTATTTTAGTTTTAATTTAATTTCTGGCAACAAATTATGCTTGGCGCACCTTCCACTTCTGTCTAAACATTCTTCTAAAAACCTTCAAAACAACAAAAACAAGTAGTAAAAAAAATGGATCGAGTTGGAGCCATTTGGGCTCGTCACAATGGTATCAGAGCTATAATCCTGCCAGCCTAGAGGGTTAAATATACATATGCGACCTTATTAGGGTAGATATAATATGTATTATTCACGTAAGAGGCCTGGTAGTCAGAGAAATCCATTTGAGGACTTTACTTTTGACAATTAGTTTGAGGATATTCCATTTGAAAAACATGGATGATAGAGATGAGATTGAACATCCTCGAAATAATGCTCAGAATGAGGATAGAGAAGCTAGAGACATACTGAGAGGGCTTGTAGCTAGACATAAACAAGTGGTGAATGTACTTCAACAACTTAGTACCACCGTACAACATTTGACTGTTCACAGGAGGCCAAATCAGGAACATGAAGGAGATGGAAGTGTTGATGGAAATCCATGCAAGAGAGTCACCCCTACATGCACCTATGAGAGACCCACATGTCCTATATTTTCTAGGAAGGATCCGGAGGACGAAAACATGGAGGAGGGAGAAGGTGACGTTGTATTCACAGACAACATCATGATACTACATGATGAATGGGAGGCTTTACCCCAGAGAGTTACGGATCACCTTAACTTTGAAAGGTTTATTAGCCAAAAGAGAGAACATGGCAAGAACCGAGTTGATAGGAGGCCCAAAATTAGTAAAAACAATGATCTAAGACATGCATCGAAAAAACTCACACTTCCTACCTTTGATGGTAGCGGTAGAGTCACAACTAGAGCTTAGATTAGCAAGCTTGACACCTTCCTAACTTTACGTTCTATGGAAGAGGATGATGCCATAAATTTCTCAGCCTTACATTTGGATGGTGTAGCCCATGAATGGTGGCATCATAGTATGATTACCCTACAACATGACTGTATTACTTCTTATCAGGAGTTCACAGATAGATTGGTCGAAAGATTTGACAAGAAAGATCTCGAAATGTATTTCAGAGACTTAGCACAACTAAAAAATATAGGAAGCTTGGAACCATATATTGGAGAATTTCAAAGGATCTCAGTTATGGTAACAGGGATTTCAAAGAGAAGGCTAGTTATACTCTTTGTTGAGGGGATTTATGAGCCTATGAAGAGTTGGATCAAGGCTTTTGACCCCCCTACTTTGTAGGAGGCTATGAGGAAAGCTCATAGCATGAAACTTATAGATCCTCATAGTAAGTTCAATGTAGAATCATCTTCATCTTCTCATGATAGAAAATTAGATCCAAAAATAATAGAGGATGTGGAGCCAAAGAAAAAATTTGCAGCTCCTTTGGATAGGGAAACATTGAATGATTTGCGTAGGAGGAAACTATGTTTTTATTGCAAGGGTCCTTATGATATTAATCATGATTGTCCACTCAAGCCTAAGGGTAATAAAAAATGAATGGAGTGGTTTTATGAGGATGAAGACATGATTTTAATAATAGACCAGCAAGCTACTACGCACGAGAATGAGGTTGAAAAACCCTCTACACAATTAGGACACGATGCTATTTTGACCCCGTTAGCATTATCTGCCAATACACACAGGGATTCATCATTCAAAATTAGGGGATCAGTGGCTGATCAATGATGTGTTGCTATGTTAGACACATGAGCCACACATAATTTCATTGATGAGGAGTTTTTTAGTAGGTGAAAATTCCAGATAGAGGATTTTGCTGGACTCTATGTTCGAGTTGTAGATGGTTATACTCTTACTTGCTCTAGATGGATTTGCAATCTCAAACTTATGTTAGGTGACTACTAGTTACAAGTGGAATTTTATGTAGTCAACATGGGTGAGATGGAGATAGTGTTGGGTATGAGGTGGCTCCAGGATGTTGGTGAGTTTACCATCAATACACAAAAGATGGAAATGAAATTTGAGGTACAGGGCATGAAATATGTGTTGAGGGGATTGGTAGAGGGGAGTTTGTGCTCATTTTCTCTTATTAGAGTGAAGAACGATATGATTCAAGAGGGGTGTGACATCGTTCATGAATCCGATAGTTTAGAGGGATGTAGTTTTGATCAGGTTTGTGGTATAGTTCACTTGGTGAACAATCCTTTGTTTGAGGCAAATACTATAGTGCCTTACAACAATCTGCTCTATGAGGTTGGTGTTGATCACACTCTTGAGATGAGTGAATATGATGTCTAGGATCCTACCAAGGTTCCAGGACTTTAGTCAGGGCTCACTGAGGAGACTTTTGGTGAGTACATGGTGAGGAGTGCATATAATCTTTCATTTGACCCTCATGTACATAATATTTGGTGGATGCACTGTTCAGTTGCACATGGATTAGATGATTTGTATGAATAATTATCCTGTGTATGGTTTGGAAGAGAGAACTGTCAATTTTTAGAGTTGCTTCCAAGTAATGATCATGTTCTTGTGGCACTTGTGGTTGAGTATGATTTAGTTTGGCAGGTCTTAATGATGGTGTTGTAGGAATTGATTGGGAACATTTCACAGTTCTACCTATGGGATCTTGGTGGTTTTGTGGTTTCTCTTCAGGAAATGTCTTGTGAGATTTTTGATGAGATTTCTTGCGGACAAGCAATTTTGGGGAGGGTGGACTGTAATGCCCCCGCTCTAGTCAGTTTCAGGAGCTATTGAGTTAGCCTATTTCTTGGACCCTCGTGGGATGACATAATTTGGTTAGAGGGTCAGCGATCATTTGGGTGGGTATTTAATGTATGAGCTATTTAATTTAAAATAATTTGTTGCAAATAAAAATTAAAAAGCTCACAAATAATTTCCATGCACAGAGAGAGAGAGAAAGGAACAAAAATTCAAGCCCAGATTGCAGTGTGCAACTGGAAAATCTTTTGTATTATTTAATGGAAAATCAAACTACTGCATTCCAATCAAAGGTGAAGGTTGTAATAAGCCATATGAATCCCTTGGAAATAACACACAATTTGATTTGCAGTAGCAAATCAAAGCTTGGATTCAATCTTCTCTCCCACACCTGCAACTTCAAAGCATTCCACAAACAATGTCTTCAATCTGCACAAATTGTGTTGATTTTTCCTCTGTCAACACACCCAAATCTGTCAATCCCACAAAAAAATCTCCATCTGATGATGATCAATGCCCTTCTTCTCTTCCTGTATTTTTTCTCTCTAAAAATTGTGTTAAAAAATGAATGAAATTTTATTTTATTTCTTTATGCTTTCCTGGAATGCAATTTTAATTGAATTTCAATTTTATTTGCATTCATTCCAAAATCCCCCAGAAAATCCAGGAAAGGAATTAAACATTCCATTTAATATTCAAACCTCAATAAAATATGTATTTTATTCCTCCAAACTTAGCCAAATGCAATATGGGCTTTAAATGCCTTTTATGCTTTCTCAAATAAAGCAAAAAATAAGATTCCTTATTCTGGGTGCCCACCTTTTGGGTTCCTATTTTTTAGGAGTTGTGGAAATTTAAAATATGAGTTACAAATGGCTTTAATGGCTCCAATAAATCCACACCATAAATTTATTTTTTACTACTTTTTCAGTTTTAAAGCATATTCTCCATGATTTCTCTTCACCAATTTGACCCAATTTGAAATCAAGTTCAAATTAAAATTTTCCCACATCACAAAATATTTAATTTCACACCAAAATATGGATTTCAATAATCAATATGAAATCCATCACACCAAAATTAAAAAAAATTCAAAAATAAAGCCTGCAGTTGACACAGGATTGCATTGAGCCATGGATGCTCCTGCATCAGTATTGCCAATCCCACTCCTTCACTTCATCATTGGTTTCAGTACAGGCATTTGCAATTCAGTGTTCACCAGCTTTTGACGACATGAAGAAATACTGAGTTTACAGGAAGTTATGAATATTTTTGTGGTTAAGTTAATTATTTAACTTTTTGGTTTATTATAAATTCAAATTGACTTTATAAAATGAAATGCAACTTAAATATTTTATAAAGTGATAAATTAAATCACTTAAGTGAAAAAAATCACGCCTAAGTTATTTAGTTGACTATTGATTATAACTTAAATACATTTTAATGTATTTTAAATGGAAAAGTTAGGGTTTTCATGGAAAGTCGTTCTTTTTAGGAGATATAAGGGAAAAGGATGCAAGTTGACCTGACTTCTTGAATATTTGACATTGCATCTTAATATCTTTTTTGTGGTTTTTGTCTAAGGACAAGGGTTTCAGGAAATTGTTCATTGGAGGGCGATAATTCTTCATTGATCTATGATTGTGAGATTGTGAGATATCAGTTGAATGATTGCTATTGTGGGAGCTTCATATAGGAGTTTATCTATGCTTTATCAAATATTATTTGTGCATATTTTACTAGTTTTCAATATTTAAGGGAAGGGATTTGTACTTGGGTCACCATTCTCACCTTCTAGCTAGCTCCAGACTACAACATAGGTTGAAGCCATACATCTCATGTGAAGGTCGTACAATTTCCCTTCATAAGGCGTGTTTACCAGGGAAGGGCGTGTGAAGCTAGAGGAAAAAACATCTCTCTTTCAACTAGTTTCTTATCTTCATCATGTTGTCCTACCTTCTCAACAACTTATCTCTAGTTTTTGTGTGAGAGAAAATAAATTCGAAGGCCAAGTGTTGATTTTTCATAGTTTCAACCATTCTTGCCTGCCATGTCCAAATCTGCCTTATTTAATTAATCTACAAGTTTTCGGGTATGTATGTTGTGTATAATCTATCTGTAGTGGTTGAATATTACTCAATATGATGGAGGTTTTCTTATTTTAGTTTTAATTTAAGTTCTGGCAACAAATTATGCTTGGCACACCTTCTACTTCTATCTAAAAATTCTTCTAAAAACCTTCAAAAACACAAAAAAGTAGTAAACAACATGGATTGAGTTGGAGCCTATTGGACTCCTCACAAAGAGAGAGAGAGGAATTAGATGTAATAATCAAAGTAGATGAAGTAATTTATCACTAAAAACTTGCATGATCTCTAATATATGAGGCTTGTTGACAAAAACAATATGAATCATACTAGCTAGTTGTGTAGGATTTTTGGTATTAACCAAAATAATCAGCTCATTTATAAAATTTTAGCTATTCACATTGATCATAATCCTTCATAGTTCTCTCAAAATGAACAAAAAAATAATTCCTAGTCTAAATAGACTAAGCATCCATGTTAGGTCTAAGATGAGCACTCCATGAAATATTAGGATCATGAGTAGCTCATGACATAAACAATAGGTAGGAAGAAAAATCTTAAAAAATCACTTTTAGATTTAAAAAACATCATGTTACTGGTATCATATTAAAAATTAAAATCAAATAGAGTAGCTAAAGGTGGGTAGGGTAGCCAATGATTAGAAAACATGAATCTTTAATCTTAAAAATGTATAGTAAAAAGAGAGCAATGGAAGGTACCAAAAATATAGGAATATCTAAAAAATGATAATACAATCATAAAATGTAGATTTGATACCCTAAAATAGTGAAGATATAAATGCTAAAGAAAAATCTATGGTGTTGTATGGTTGAAGGGGTTTTCCAAATTATAAAGGAAAATAATCTTTGTCTAAGTATAAACAAGGGGAGTCCATTAAGATGCAAGCACATAAGCATAAATTAATCTAGACTTATTACTTTTAGCCATGGGAGTGATAATTTAAAACTAAATTCTATTCTTAGTAAATGTAATTGTAAATTATTTATGTAATTATCTCTATAACTATTACGATGTATCAAATTTGATGTAATGCTAATTTTCATGATTAGATATAGAAAAAGTAGGTACTTAAGATGTGTTATTTCTCTCAAATTCTACATGGACCTATGATTTTTGTAGGTTGAATCTATGAAAATAAATAATTTATGTGATTATGGATCTACTTTTAAACCCACATATTTAATCATTTTGGTTGCAAAATTCTACTTTCTAGGTCATCTAATTGTATTTACCTTATTAAATGTGAAGAATTGACAATGTCTAGAAACACCTAGGGGACATTAGCTGATTAGAGTTGTGTTCCTCTAGGAAAACCACTTGATACGATTGGCTTAATGATCATGAGAATAATATTGGATAAAAGTATTTAAATATGTAGATGCTCAAGGATGATGCGATATAAAATTAGATTGTTTTAGGTTCTCTAATGGAAATGCTGCTAGCATGCTCCTTTATTAAATGTGAATAATTTTTGAATGAGTGCTTGATGTCCTTGATGTAAAAAAATAATATGATCAAATGAATTTAAATATGAGTATATAGCAAGAATCAAATGAAATTTAACCATGTTGGCTCAAGGAGGGAAGCAAAAATCTATATAATTTTTTAAGTTTACAAGTTAGATTTGTGCATGTAGGATTGATCCCACATTTGTGGGATTGTCTTGGGATAAGGGAGTAGTTAGATCTAGATATGAAATGAATGTTAAGAGATGTAGGATATAGTAAATGTCAAGTGTATGATAATTCTTGCAACAAAAATGAGATAAGGTAAAATACATAGAAATGAGTAGAGGTTGGATATGCGAAGGATTGGGAAATAATCCGAACCACACTAGATTGTATTTTCTAATATGTAATTTCTGTAAGACATTCTATCAAGATGGACCTAGAAATAACTAAGATTCAACATGGGTAAGTAAATTTAATCATTATAACTTCTACATGTATGTGATATAATACTATTTAGAAATGAAGCACACTAATAATTTTTTTACTACCTTACTGATTGGAGTCATATATATACACTTATGAGTTATAATTTAAGTTTAAATAAGTTATATTTTATATATAAATTAAAATAAAACTAAATATATGAAGATTATTTTGTCATAGAATTGTTTCAAGATGCATCTTTCTACATGTATTTAATCTGAGTACAAAGGCATTTTCTTAGAAGCTTGTAAGAAAGTGATTAAAACATAGAAAAGACGAGAGGGGAAGTCAAGCAAGGAAACACATTAATCCCAGATCAAAAAATCATTGTATTATTAGGAGGACCACTTCCATTATGCCATCACACCCGCTAAAATAATGATTAAAATATATTTAACTAAATATATTGGTACAAATCAAGCCTTTTAATCAATGTGAAGTTATTTTTTGAATTTAGATATATTTTTTTAGGTCACAAAATCATTTCAATTTACAAACATTTATTTAACAAATATAACCTAAATGACATTGTGTGGGCATGGGAGGGGGATTTGGAAAACATTTTAAACCAAACATAGAGCAAGAGTAGGTTTGAAGTAGATGAAGGTGTTGATGAAGATGCATATGATGAGCTACACTCAAATGAGTGGGTTATCCCTAATAAAGAGGATACCCTCATGATAATTTGGGTGGAGGCATATAGGTCTATATTGTAGGCATGGTTTTCTTCTAGATTGCCAACTTCATGTGAGTCTGAGGCTGGTGATCTTGGGTTTTCTCTTTTCAGGGGATTTTTTCTTCCCTCTATTAGAAGCTCTTTTGTTTTAGGTGTAGAAAGTATATAATAGGCTATGATCATTCCTTGTGAGATAGTAGTTCATGAACAATATCTCTTTGTTCTAGAGATTAGGGTGTCCAAAGATGTAAATGGTTTGAGTTTTTAGGAAGAAAACATTGAAATATGGTTGTAAGGGGTGTCATTGAGGGTCATTTCCTTGAGGTTTGTCCTTTATCATTTGTTACCGTTACTACAAGTGTTTTTTTTCCTCATGTTGGAGTGGTTTCCTCTTTGATTAAGGTGTTTCCCTGAAGAACCTCAGGTGTTAATTTTTTTCCTACCCAATCCATGGGGGAGGGGTTGATACACTAAATCACCATCCTTGAATCTCTTATTGATAGGTTAGTTGCTTAGCTTAAGAGCTCACTTGTTGGGATATTCTATAGAAATCATCCCAACATTGACTTGTGAGAAGATGGGCACTTAAAAAATGGAAACTAAGGGGATAGGTTGAGGTGGTTACTTTGTTGAATAATTTTTTCTTATTTTTATTTTCCAATTTAGATGATTTCTCAAGGACTCTTCTAAAACACAACAACACAATAGGAAATTAGCACCAACTTTTGTGCCAGATTTTAGTGTATTTGAGTGCATGAATTGAACAATTTGGCTAGCGCCCAACTCAACACAAACAAACATGGTCAGCTCGGCATCAAATTTTGCACCGATTTTTACGCCAAATTTAGTGTTGGCTTTAGCGTCGAGAAATCATAACGCCTCTATTAGCGCCTAGAATAGAGCTGAGAAGTAACATCGAAAATTGCACCGAAATGGCGCCCAATTTGGCTTTCGGTTTTACTTCCATGTCTACTCCCATTTTTGCTTCCAGTTTTGCCTCTTGGTTTGCTTCCAATTTTGCTTCCAGGTTTGCTTCCAATTTTGCTTCCGATTTTCCTTCTAGTTTTGCTTCCAGTTTTGATTTTGGGTTTGCTTACAAGTTTGCTTCCTTTGCTCCAGGTTTGCTCCCAGTTTTTCTTTCGATTTTGCTTCTATTTTTGCTTCTAGTTTTGCTTCCAAGCTTGATTCCGGTTTTGTTTCTAGTTTTGCTTCTAATTTTTCTTCCATGTTTTCTTCTAGTTTTGCTTCCAAGTTTGCTTCCAAGTTTGCTTCTGATTTTGCTTCTAGTTTTTATACTAGGTTTGCTTTTGATTTTGCTTCCAATTTTTCTTCTGGTTTTGCTTCCAATTTTTCTTCTGATTTTGCTTCTAATTTCTCTTTCAAGATTGCTTTTGGTTTGCTTTAGTTTGGCTTCCATTGTTGCTTCCTTTTTTTCTTCTAAAAAATGCTTCTGTTTTTGCTTCCATTTATTAATTTAATATGTTTTATTTCAATTTGATTAGTTAAATATATCGTGCTTCTTAAATAAATCATATGATTATAGAGTAATTAATTTAATTATTTTAACTCATATGATTAAATAATAATATAATTATTGTAACATGATCATCATCTATAGTTAAAACAAGTGAGTCAAATATCTATAATTTAATTGAATTTTGACATCCATCCTGAGCAGTAAATTAAAATCATCATACTTAATAAATATCCATCCAAAAATCATCGACCACTTTTAATATATATAAATTGACAAGTCAATACTGATAAGATCATCATTATATATAACTAAAATAAGTGAAAGTCAAATATGCTAGTATATCAAAAAATGTCAAAATGATACATGTCCAACAGTCGACATAAGTGAAAATGATACATGTACAAATGATATAAATAAAATTGATAAATTATGTAACTCAAATTGATACAAGTCAAGATGATACATGTCCAAATGATATAGTGAAAATGATACATGTCAATATGATACAACTCAACAATATAGTACTGTAGGCCGTGAAAATGATACATATGATAGTAACCATGAAAAGAGTCATCATAATGATATATCAACAATGATCCATTATGTAGTCTATATGATCATGAATGTCACTAGTTACTATCACCAACTGTCTCATCATCATCATCATCATCATCATCATCGACCTCGGTGTCTTCTGTATCTGCATCATCATCATCATCCTCTACCATGTGATCCGTACCAGCAGAACCAATATTTTGTGGATCTATATCATGTTGAGGATCATCTTGATCTTTTGGAAGACCTATTTTCTACAAAAAAATATTTAAAATGAAAAGTTATTATTTATTTCATGCAATAATTTATTTTTTTGTTATATATCTAATATTACAACATATGAGACAAAACCATAATCATATTACATCATATCAAAGTGCACATACCATAATAAAATTTCAAAAAAGTTACAACTAATACTGGTGAGTTAGGAGAAATTTCATCTTTCAAAAACAAAGCCAATTAGGCTACCAGACTTGTGGGTCAGGCCAATATTTGGTGCAAGAGGAAGAAAGATTACTGGAACTCTCGAGGCCCACCATAATGGATTTCAATATTCAACCATGAGAGCAGAAGAGAGAGCTGATATTATGTATCAAATCATTAAGCATGCATTCTTACAACCAGCAGAGAAGGAGATGATTACTTTGCTTCATTTTAATTTGCATAACCATATCATGGCATGGGAACCAAGAAGATCAAGGATGTCCAGTTTTATGTGGAGGTAATGGATGTGGTCCAAAATTTAGGAGGGGCAAGAGGGTCAATGTATGGTCCTGATGAAATTGAGGAAGAACAACAAGAGAGGGACAAGAAAAATAAAATCAATACAAAGTTTCAAGGATTTGTCAAGTGAGTAAGAGAGCTATGGGAGAAACCTCATATAAAATATTTTGAACTAGAGTTTGATATACCATTTAGAGAGCTTGAATTTCATGGATTTCCTTTCAAAATGTGAGCCCCAATTTGATACCTACATAAACAAAGCAAACAATCACAATATTAGATCATATGCAAGGTAAAACTAGGATTCCCCATGAAATCCATTTGCAAAACTTAAAATAGGAAAAAATGAAGAATAAAATACAAAAAAGCATGTAAATCCTAATTAAGTGAGCAAACTAGAGATCCCATGGGGGAGTTGGTGCCAATGAAGTGTTGCAATTGGCCCTTTCCCAACTCCTTTGTGTGATTGTTGATGATCGATCCACTTGATGATGAAGAACAATGTGAGTTCTTGAGAAAACCTGCAATAACCTAGCTAATATCTTGCATTGAGGATAAAGTTGAATAGAGTAAGTTTACTCAAGCTGTGGATGTTTGAATGAGAGGAAGAGTCTCTCATTTATAGATTACCAAGTTGGAAGAATGAGGGATTTGGATGAATGTGGGATAAAAGACCAACCAATGAGAAGAGGCCACTTGTCCACATGTGATTGGAGGAGGAATGAGCACATTTTGGTCAATGTGCATGATAAATGCCATTGGATTCAAATTTGAATTTTGAATGTGACATGTGAGAGGGAAAGAGAAATGAAGTTAATGTCACTTGGCTCAATGCACAAGGACATGTAAGAGGCTTTGAATGCCTTGTTGGAAGGACCAAGTCCACTTGACCTTTTTGAATTCAAATTTGAGGGAATATTCCTCTTTTATGCTTTGTGAGGGAAAATAGATGAATTAATAAATCAAAGTAATTGATTTATTGTGCAAGTTGCATTCTCTAGAGGATTTTAATGAGAGAGATTAACTTAATCAAGGTTTTGATTAATTTAATGAAGAATTAGGTGATTTGACAATTTAGACTTAAATTTATGAATTGATTTAAATCAAACTGAGAGGAAGAGTTTAATTAAATAAATGATTTGATTTATTTAATTAGGAAGGAATATGTTAGATTAAATCAAATAAGGTTTTAATTTATTTAATTTAATAGGAGGACTTTAGAGATTTAATTTAAATAAAATGAATTATTTAAATGAACAGAGAAAGATGATTAATTAAATTAAATTGATTAATTTAATCACCAAAGGAGAAAGACCTAATTAAATAAATAATCATTTATTTAATTAAGGAATGAAAAGTGTTGATAAGCTGAGAGTATGATTTCAAAGGAAATGATGTTAGCAATCAGGATCAAGTGTGCCAAACCAGAAATGTACATTTTCCATGTCTACACAAACCCTCCGCTTTTATTGTTCCTACGGTAAAATTTTTGGTAGAGTTGGTGGAATTACCTTTCTTAGTAATCACTATTATTGAGATTGAGATTGTTAACCTTGAGAGAGTAGGGCTTGGGTAAAAGGAATTTGATATAATGGCTATTGTTTTCAAAGACTTCAAGCGGGATGTACTCCACATTGATGTCATTCCTCAATATTCACTTGATGGCATCAAGGAATGGTTGAACTCCATGGGTACAAAGTATTATGAAAGCAAAATGAACTTGAACTAGCGGCCAATTTTGAAGAGTATTACTGATGATCCAGATAAATTTATTGAAGATGGTGGTTGGGAAATTTTGAATATGGAAGCTAGTGATTTTGATTCTGATAATTCAAAAGAGTCAGATCAAGGATATGAACCCTTTGATGTAGAAGAGGAATAAAAATAAGATTTCATGTAGCCACCATCAAGATTGTTACGAGAAGATGGAGGGAATTCTTATATAAGGATAATTTTCAATGTTGCAGGTACTGGCTTTAATGCCAACTACAATGGCAACATTAAAATTCCCTAGCAGTATTTATGTTAAGGAAATTTACTTTAGATGCAAGGATTCAAAGCACATCAACCATGTGGTACAAATGATTATATCTTAGAGACAATCTATAGCAATGAAAGAGTTTGAAAAGGCAGAGAGAGTTACATTGGTGACTCAGGAGAAACTCTAGCTTTAAAAAACAAAGCCAATTAGGTTGGAAGACGTGTAGATTAGGCCAACATTTGGTGGAAGAGGATGAAAGATGACTAGAAATATGGAGGCCCAACATAATGGATTTTAGTATTCAACCATGAGAGTAGAAGAGAGAGCTGATCTCACACATCAAAACATTAAGCATGCATTCTTCCAGCCAACAAAGAAGGAGACAATTACTTTGCTTCATTTTCATTTGCATAACCATATCATGGCGTGGGAAACAAGAAGACCAAGGATGTCTAGTTTTATGTGGAGGTAATGGATGTGGTCCAAAATTTAGGAGGGGAGATCCTAATGTCTACCAAGAGGCATAAATTCAGATGAATTAAGTTCACCTACATGTCTGCCAAAGTTTACTTCCAATTTTTATGACTATTTTTCTTGACTGTCAGAGTTTACTTACAAATTTGAAATTTATTTCTGGCCATTTTGATGAGGATATATTCAACCAATGTGTAAGCACCTTTTGTTTGTATCACATGCATATGTGCATTGCAAAAATTCTGATTATCTATGGTCTAAAACTATGATGTCTCACTTATTTGATCTTCTATTTTAATGTTTTCTATGGCCTTCTTTGTTTGAGGTAGCACTTGACAATCTGACCTCCTTTCCTTACCTGAGAAGTGGATTTTAATTTGGAAACGCTGCACTTTAAAACTAGCTATGGTTTAAGGAGAGCTATTCTAGCCTTGTTGTTGACACCCTTAATCTTCAACAAGGAATTAGATGCATGAACTAAAATGAAAGCTTTCAAACTTATATTTGAATGTGCATAATTTGATTGATTATGGTTTTCACAGGCAATTGTCTTTACATGACTATTCTGGATTGTCAATACGTGTAATAGTGACTGTATCCTTATCAAGTTTGGCTACCCTTATTCAGAATGCCTTGATCTTTGGACTCAATACAAAGTTGTGCATTTTTATTCCATATTTGTAACATGTAGGACATTTAAGGATTACAACATATAGAAATTCATTACTGTCATACAAGGAAAACTTACAAATGGTGTATCAAGAACAACAAAAAATGCTTTTATTAGGGTTAATGCTTTCTTCCCCCACGCTGCTGATATTTTCCCCAAAACATGTTTTTTATTTATTATTTCAATGCATCTCAAAATTCAATGTATTGATTAACATTTGTTACACATTTAAGCTATTTATGCAAATGATGCATATATGTTAACTCAATCAGTGTTATTACTTTGGTAGTTTGACTTCTATGACAACCAACCATTAGGCCATTATGTATGGGATCACGTTTGGGTTTTTAGTTAGCTTTTTTGGATAGCTCTATTAGGTGTTGAGGACATTCCATTTATCTTTTGAATGTTAAGAAGTCAGAGTTTCAAGGATTTGTCAAGTGAGTAAGAGAGTTATGGGAGCAACCTCATCTAAAATATTTTGAACTAGAGTTTGATATGCCATTTAGAGAGCTTGGTTTTCATGGAGTTCCTTTCAAAGCTTCTGCTTTTATTGTTCCTATGGTAAACTGTCTGGTAGAGTTGGTGGAATTACCTTTCTTAGTAATCGCTATTAGTGAGATTGAGAATTTCTAACCTTGAGAGAGTAGGACTTGGGAAAAAGGCATTTGATATGGCTATTGTTTTCAAAGACTACAAGCGAGATGTACTCTACATGTACACCATTCCTCAATCTTTGCTTGATGGCATCAAGGAATGGCTGAACTCCATGGATATAAAGTATTATGAAAGAAGAATGAACTTGAACTGGTGGCCAATTTTGAAGACTATTACTGATGATCTAGATAACTTTATTGAAGATGGTGGTTGGGAATTTTTGAATATGGAAGCTAGTGATTTTGATTATGATAATTCAGAAGAGTTAGATCAAGGATACAAACCCTCTGATGTAGAAGAGGAATCAAAATCATATGAGGAAGGTTCAAAAGATGAATCCTTTGTGGATTTAGAGGAGGATGATGATGAAGAAGAATATTCTAAAGAGGAGGAAGGTAAAACATGGGATGAATTAGAAGCCGAAGCTAGAAATGTAAATGAGGAAAAAGGAGATGAGTCTAACAATGAAGATGAAAGGAAACAACAAAAGGTAAAAGCTATAGGGAAGTCTCAGGCACCTGATATTAGAGATTCAAGAGGAATGCCTACCAAGAGGCATAAAGTCAGATGAATTGAGTTGATCTACATCCTTCTACTATTTATTCATGCAAATAAATCATCATCTTGTAATCATAATATTTGAGCTCTATTTACTCATCCTACGCATCAATAAACAACTCAACACAAGAGATGCAAATTGAAATATTAACACAACAATATCCAACTAAGTTATTGAAACTCTGCTATTGATACCTCATTCTCCATCTAGATTACAAAATCATTCCAATTTTTGTTTTGTAATATATTATTTTCAAATTGCTTTGGATGGTGGCCATATTTCTCCTCCTCTCAAAACATGGCACATGGACTAGCTAATCTAATTAATATGCAATCATTTACTTTTTCCAAATATACTTACAAATGTATAGATCAAGGCCTGTAAACCTTTCTGGCCATTGTGATGTGTGGCACAAAGTTTCTCAAGCCTAGCCTTGGAGGCCTTGTCCTGAAACGTATACTAATTCAATTTAAATATGCATAAATAAAATTTAGATATCATTTAATTTAAATTTGATATAATCTTATGAGAAAATTCAAATACCTACATACTCTCCTTACTGGACTTCTTCCATGCATCAGAATTTTATGGCGGCACGCGAGTTTTCCTTCTGTTCCTAGCAGTGTTGTGGTGACTCCCGCAAGTCTTCTACCAATGGCGTGCTATAGTGCGGTGACCACCACTGTCCCGCGACTCCTTCATCAAATCGGTGTGGTAGAGAAGTTTTTACCATGATCCTGCAAGTTGCTTCTTCCTTCTTGGCGGTAGTGCAGTGAAAGATTTTGTGGCAATATTTTTATTCACAGAGTAGGCTATGGAGAGAGGACATGGATGGCGTAGAAATACTAAACCACTATGAGGAAAGTGGGTGGACATTGTAGCAGACAATAATGTTAATGACCAAGACTTCTAATTCAGAATTATCTACAATCCATGTTTAAAAAAGGATGATTCTTATGGCCTAAACTTTGAAATTCTTTTGTAATATTATGTTGTACTTGGACAATTGAAAACTTGTTTTATTCTCCTAGCAAGCTTTTTTATTTTCCATTATAATTCTAGACCAAACAACATTTGTAGGGATGGAATTTTACACCAATCTTAATTTGTATGAAGTTCCTGAACTTGTTTTCAAATAGTAAATTCCTTTCATAGATAGGAAATGTAAAGGATTCATTTAAGAAAAGATAAGTAGTCTCTTTTTGAGGGTAATCCACATGCAAAAAGTAAAAAGCACATAAAAAACAATTGTACAGTAGAAAATAAGATTCAATCAGTTATGTCTTATTTCTCTTGCACACTTATTTGAAAGACATAGGGTATTCACCATACATTTCCCTTGACAAAGAAAACATGTGCTTTTATTTATTTATATTGTATATCTCAGAAGTGAAATTGTTGTTACATAATGATGCACTGAGAAAATAATATATACAAAAAATGAAAAGAAAATGTTTAAAATTTAACATGCAACCTACTGTGTTTTTTTTGATCGATGATAATATTTGATTTTATTAATAATAATGCAAAATTTACATAAACTTTAAAATTAAGTCCGTCCAACAACTTCTAAAATATGTCTGTTTAACCAACACGGTTCCCAACAAAGTAGAAAAAAAACTATTGAATTTTATTGTAAACAACCCTATCTACTATTATCCATACCCCATACTATTTATATTTTCAAATAAAAAATAGGGCTTAACCCTAGAAAACATACAACAAAAACTAAGATATAAACTACATTTTAACCAAAATTGAGCTTCAGTTTATGCAAAATTTCTTGACGTGCTACATAGTTGCATTGGGCATATTTCCTTGATTGGCTTCATCTTCTTCCTTGGGTGCAAACCTTTATTCTCTCACAGCTCCTCTCTGGCGACATCTTTGAGTCCCTCAATGACCATCTCGACCTCCATTATTTCTACACAAAGTTTCAGGGCTTTCCATCCTAGCTCCACCCCTCCTCTCCACACAACTTTGGTGATTCCTTCTAGCCACCTAATGAAGGGACGACTTATCTTTGCTACTTTAGGGTCCACATGATCTTCCATGCCTTCGCTCACATCACAGCCTTCTCCTGGTATAGCCCATTCCAGGATACTTTCCATATTCACTAAGAAATCCTTGTGTACCAATGCCTTCATTACTTTCCTCGCTTCCTCCACCAACTGTCCTAAGTCCAGCCCCCATCCCATGATCAATGAGTAAATATCCATACTAGTACGATATCTGTGCTTCAAATCTTTAAAGCCATTACCTAGGATTTTTTGCACAGATTGCGCCACCTTCACATCTTTGGAGAGGAACAATCCTCTCAACCTCTTCATAGTTGCTTTGCCAAAAAAAGGGTCCAATTTTCTCCTCAAATGTAGAGTGAAATTGGCCTCCATTTCTTCTCTAGTATGCTAGCTTCCAAACTACCTCACACCATAGACCTATTACATTCCTTGCCACCACAAAATGAGAAGCATCAGACGAAATGCCTTTTGTGTCTTTAAAACACATCCTATTGTTAGCCCTCACCATTAATGGTGAATGTACATTCAACACCATCAAAAATACCTTCATCAATGCTTCAAGTCCTCCAGGAATTTAAAACACATTCCTCTACTTGCTAGTGTTAAATCCTTCCTGCATTAATTACAAAGCACAAATTTCCTCCATAGGAATTCCACTAAAATATTCTATTCTTATTTCCTCCACCTCTGCAAAAGATATATCCCATTTCAATAGGGTATCCACTTCTGTGTTCCTAGTTCTCCTAACATGACTAACCTTAAAGTCCTCAAAAAAGCTAATTCTTCAAATAATTTTCTTAATCACACCTTGCAAATGCCAAGCATCAATTCATCCTTTTATTATTGCTTGGATTACTTGGATGAATTGTTGGCAGAAAAAAATAGGATTACTTGGATGCTTCTTCCATTCATTTTGTATCAACATATGTTTGTGAAGACACAAAAGTTAATAGCTCAATCAGGTAGAGCTTTTGTGATTTTCAAATGAAGAGTAAGGTGTTGAAATTCTCTTTTTTAATTTGTCCTTGATGATAATATTTGTTTCAATTTGGCATCTTGGTGGTTGATTACTCAGTTGAACTATTTCCATTTTGTCATTGGCATACTTACTTCATTTATGATAGTATCTTTGGTGGCACTAATCTCTTGAATCCATGTGTAGATCATAAGGAATCTTGGTTATAGGTTTATGTTCCCATGTTTAGGTGACATGATTCTGATTTGACATTTTGTGCTATAGTGATCCACTTGATTATATGATATTGTCTTATTCAGTTTTCTATGAAACACTTGATTAAATGATATTGGCTTATTCGGTGATCTATAGGTTTATATGAAACATTTGATAATGGATTAGGCATACAGTATATTGAATGTAGCATGAAAATTAGCCTTTATTATATGTCATAAGGAATTGGATATTATATGGCAATCGGGTTTGGATAAAGGCAAACATATTATTCATTCTTGTGCATGAGATTCGGGTCTTTTGGTTAATACATTACTAGGCATTAAGGCCGATAGTAGGTATAAGGTTATGATGATTTAAAATGTCACCATGGAAGTGACTTGGCCTTGATTACTTGGAAACAAATAATTCTAAGGTAACCGACATTTGGTTTGTAATGTGGTCATGCCAAATAATACAAGGCATTATTTGGTCGGCATCTCACTTGGTCAATAATAGAACAATGGTAATGATGTTGGTCAGCATGTAAGGCATTGAACAACCCACGAATTTCAAAATGCATTATGAGTTTTGAATTATTAATTCAGTCCTTTCGGACTTCAAACTCTATCAAATTTGATAAAGGTCATCGACTGTTTTGGTTTGGATAGATTAGGGCAATCATTTTGTAATTCTGTTTGTGGGTTTCAAACCCTATCTTGGCCGCCACCATGGAGATATCTTCTTAGCCATTTCATTGTGTTTTTTGAATCTCTGAATTTCTTGGACAGTGAATGGAGGAATATGAAAGACCATTACCATGGTCGATTCCCCTATCAGTCTCTTGTCATTGGGTAAGAGCTCAAAATTGGAAGAAACTCGTGTTGTTTTGCTGCTCTGCAAGTTTGGTAAATTGCTCCATGATAGAATCTCTTCCGATCTTGTCAGGTATTCATCTTTTTAACTGCTTTGAAGAACCATTACTTCTATTGGCAAAGATAATGGAAGATATGTGTTTACTTCTATATGGAAGATGAAAAATGGGTTTATTCTCTTTGCGGTCAGAATTAAATGCATGATTTGACATAATCTAAATTGTATTTCACAATAGTTTACCATATCAAAATTAAGGAATGGTGTTTTTGGTTTGTGGGTAATCATGAAGTTTGCAAATCTTTTCAGTTTCTCACCTGGATTCATTGATAATTGTTCTTGGGTGCATTATTATGTGGTTTCGGTTAGACTGCATTGTGATTTCAGTTACTTTACTATTGCAACAATTTTAGTGGCTATTTTTCATGGAATATTTATTTGTTTTAATGCTGGTTTGATTAGCATTGCCTATGTAAGCTACTTGTAAGGACATGGTTTAGGTCTCCTTTCTAAATTTGCATGTTGCTTGACTATTCTTATCATAAGAGAACCTACATGCTGATATTTCTCTTAGGAACACAAGAACATCTGGCAAGGTTGTTCGACTAAAAGTGGGTATTCTGACATTCACCTCTATTGTATTTTTGTTGAAAGGGAAAAATGAGCTACTATTGTAACGTTCCTTGAATTGTAATGATGAAATCTGTGTAAGATGGAAAACAGAGAGATTAGGGCTTTCCATTGCTATTTTTGAAAAATAAGTGAGAGATAAGGGTTCTTAGTTTTTTCTGTGAAAAATAGTAAGAGTATGTTAACTATTTTTAGGTACCATGAGAAATGTATGAGATACAAAAAGGTGAAAAACTAGTGTGAGAATATCACTGTGATTGTATTGAAGATAAGTTGAGCATTGAGATTGAAGATCTAAAATATGAGTTATTTTATCAAGCTGTCTTGAGGCTTGACAATAGTCAGAATTCTGAAGGGTCATGCTTGAACCTTGAGGATTGTAAATATTGTCCATCAAGAGGAACTTGAGAGAAACTAGAGAAACAAAGAGATCCTTTGTATCATTGTTTATCTTACTAAAAATACAAAAGGGGTTGGTGCTCCTTGAAATCGGTGTTTTTAAAAGAGGGGTTGGTGCTCCTTGAGTTGGTGCTCAGAAATTAGCCTATGAGACATTGTCAAAAGTGATTATTAAAATGAAAGCCTAAAAATGCAATAGTTTAGGAGTGGTTTTTCTACCCCAGGAGGGTTTTCCACTGGACATATCTTGTGTCTATTTTTTTCTTTGGTTCATCTGATTCATTGCATGAATGATTTAATATGCTATGTTTCACTATTATAATTCTCATTTCAGTTTATGTCATTGCATTCAATACATGGATGATTTTATCATTGATAAATGAGAGTATACATCTGGTTTATTTCAGTTTTATTAAAATTTGTGAAAACTATTAATAACACTGATTCACCCCCCCTCTTAGTGTCTTTTTCACTCCAACATAAGGTACATTTTTATTTCTGCTACATTACATTCATGTGCATAAACAAAATCAAAATATTACATTACTAGATTTCACTTATGCAGATGCATATAATTTATGAAAGATTTCACTTATGCAGATGCATATAATATATGAAAGATTTCACTTATGCAGATGCATATAATTTAGGAAAATTGCACAATCCTTTCAAAAATGTAGTCTTTATTGATAATGTAAATGTATGTTGTTCCACACAAGCCATGGAACTGACTATTTGAATGGATATAATTGAAAAACTATACATTTATAGATACAAAAGAGAAAAATGCACATAAAGAGAAAGGGGACCCGTCATTTCCTCAATGAAAAATTTTGGTTGCTTTGTTTTGCATCATCTTCAGTCTTTCTTCTTGTCTAGGCCTCCAAGTTGATGTCTTCCTTTTTGTTCCTAGGTTCTCTGCATTTGAGTGAGAAGAGTGTTGTTAGAGAAATGAAGGATCACCAGTCAAAATATGTGCATACATCTATAAACATATAATTTGATCATCATGTGCATTCAAATAACTTGCATACCCTAGATGTCCAGGGAAACAAGAATCAGTTTTATCTAACATATTTTCTCATTGTGCTGGTATAGATAAAATTAGGTTGTTGTTTTGTTTATTTGGTTACAAAATGTGAGGTGAAATGTGGCTCCCATAAGGGTTGAGCCTAGCCTGCTGCCCTATTGTTTCATTTGAGAAGCATAATCACAAGTAAACCATCCATGAAGCATTAAAGATCAATATTTGCTAGGATAGTGGAGTATTTTGGTAAGGGGTAATCTCCTTATTGATAAAGATTTATCCTTACTAATAAGAACATTCCACTATCAACATAGCCACGATTCTGACAAAACTGATCATCAAGGATTCCAAGATAGTTTTCATTAACAGTCTAGTTAAAATTAAGGAGCCCCAAGCATCATAATAGTCACACGAATTGAACATGAGGGGTGGTCATGTAGATTAAAAGCTTACATAATAGTCATCCCTTGCAAAGATAAAGAAAACATGTTTCTACATAACAAATTAAATTGAATGCATGAAAGGTACAATGATGAAGTCTATAATAGTGAATGTTGCTTAAGAGGGATTGAAGGACAACATTTTTTATCAAGGAGAACAAGGTAACCTCAAACTCTGTTGTACTTGAGTATGACAGTACCCGAGCTTCTGGTGTTTCTAGATGGAACCTATAGCGGAAAAGTGTAGTCTCCATCTAAAGGAACCATCTTTGGAGCTCTTCCCTGAAATTTGGGTTGAAAACATTAGAAGAAAAGAAATACCATAATTCTAAAGTAACAATTTGTATCAAGACAAACATCAGGAAGTATAATTAAAAAGACAAATCCTTACGATTGCACCTCAAATTGGAAAAAATGGCAACAACAAATGTGCCCTGATAAATCTTGTAGATTTAAACAACTTGAAAAGACCACTTTGGAGACGAAAAATCAATAAATAATTATGAAAATTGACACAACAATTGAACACTAAAGATGGATTATGAGTTATAATGTATCTTCTCCATTATATTGCTCAAAATATAAACATACATAACATGAGTTCTTTTGATATGAATAAGTGGATGAGATAGTCTAGTATCTATTCTAATGGATTAAAATGATGATGATATGATGATCAAAATTGGACCTTGGTTTCCCTATTTGTACAGGAAGCAACAAGCTCCGTTCACATAAGTTACATCATTTCTTAACTAAAGCATAATGAACATAACATAGAAACTTAAAAAGATAGGTCCATTCCAATTGTTTCCAAACATTAAATAATGCTTGCATTTGTTGATAGGTAGAATATTTTGATGAAACACATACTAATACCCAAGATCCAACTGGGTTATTAAGATTTGGACGAGATGATCCAAACCATCCTTTAAACCATACCAGGGTGAAAAGAGAAAGATTAAAGAGAACACCCAGAAGTGTTTCACACCGGCTCAAGGTACAATCCAACCTAGTTACGACATTGATAGCAATCCAAATTTTTTCGAACTCTCCATACCCCAACATTGCATCACAATCTATTCTTCCTGCACATAAAAATACCACATGTTAACCTCTTCTAAATAAAACTCAAAATACCATGAAACAATGAGTCCCCTATATTAGTAAGTAAGTAGGCAATCTATAGGGAATAGTTTGATTTTATACAAGGATGCTCATGAAAGCAATCTTCAAGTGATAGTGAGTGAGTTGTTTGATATTGTAGCTGATGGTACAATATCAGGTCTTAAAGGAAGTTAGCAAAGTAGTAAATGTGCAAGAAAATCAAATTGTACACAAGAAACAATTCACAATGTTATCTTTCATAATGCCTTAAGTTTGAAGACAAAAATCTCATTGTCTCTTGATGAAAGTAGTGACCTTAATGGTCAATCACTAGCAACCATGATTTTAAAACGTGGTATTGTGCTTATGTAGGCAACATTTTAAGCAAGGCGATGAGTGGTGGTTTGGAACAATGGAAGGTATGAAGGGCTTGCTTTATATGCATACTATGCAGTCTAGCTTAAGACAACGCTCTTAGAAGAGATTGAAGGTGGATTAGGGAGCTCAAGGGTTACTATGATAAATATTAAAGTAAAGACCGAGATCTATAAAAAAGCCACTATCATGAAGATATTAAAGATGTCTAATGAAAAATCCTAGTAGTTGGAGTAGTGAACAGTGTGAAAGAGGACAGTGTGCTAGGGAAAATTTTGGAGATCTCCACATTATCTAATCACTAGAAAATATATCATTTAAAAAAAAATTAAAATAAATTATTCTAAACCCTATATAGGACACATTGATACTTCAAAAACATCTGATTTATTTTTTAAAATTAAAATAAGTCATTCTAAACCCTATATAGGATACATTGATACTTCAAAAGCATCTGAAGGAATTTGAGATTATGCAGAAATATGTCAATTAAATACCTGGATTACAAACATTAGCATAAACATTATAACCCTTGTTGATCAAAGCTGGAATTGATAAACAATAATGAATCCTATTCCTCCTAGTCACACACATCTCCTTACCATTCTTTATCATTCTTTATTGAAACACTTCTCCATTTTGGCGGGCTACACCTGAAAATAAGGTTTCAACAAAGGTTTTATTGTATGTTTATTAAAATGAAAACTCCATTTTGGTGGGCTATGCTTGAAAATAAGATTTCGATGAATTTTTTAGAGTATGTTTATTAGAGTTTTACAGTATTTTGGTGGGATATATTCTTGATTCCTTAAATGATTTATTCAAATAGATTGTGACTGACACAATTTTCTACCATGATTACCGTACTACCGCTGCCTCTTATTATACCCTCTACGATATGGTGGTGTTTTCCCCTTCCCTTCTATTATTTACCGCACTACCGCCTTTCTCAAGGATTCTTGCTATGGGGTTGCAGTGTATACCGCTCTGCCACATATGTTGCTCACCTTCCCGGTGGTATAGCGGTGCATTCTTTTGATCATTACCTGCAGAGTGTCGATGAGACAATCTTCTTTTTCTTACCGATATCTCAATGTCTCATCAACATTAGATCTTATGTTCCTTTGATGTTGGTTTCCGGTGTCGATGAGACAAGTTAATATCTCTTGCCGATATGACACTGTCTCATCGATATTTTCCTTCAGTGGTATTTCTTTATATATTGGTGTAAATCTAGCATGTCAGGGGGACTCGTGATTATTACTATGGTATGGTAGTGTTTTTCCCTTCTCTTCAGTTGTTTACCACACTACCACCTTGATCAAGGCTTCTTACTATGGGGTTTTGGTGTATATAAGCTCTACCACATATCTTTCTCACCCTCTCGGCGGTCTAGTGGTGTATGATTTTGATCATTACTTTAAGATTGTCGATGAGACAATCTTATTTGTCTTACTGATATCTCAATGTCTCATCGATATTACTTCATTATATCCAAGAGTTGTATTTCTCCAAGAAATTGTAGATATACCTTGTCGATGTGACATAAATGATTCTCTCCTCAATATTCCAATTGTAGAAGTTGAGAAAATAAAACTTCATAGGAGCCCAATGATCTCTGCAAGTGAAGAATACCTGTTACAGGGAGAAGCAAAGAGAAGCAACAAAGAAAACAGTAAAAATGCTCAAAGATGTGGAGCTCTGTATTCACCAATGTGTGAAAAGAATAATGATACAAAAGAAAAGATTTCAACCACATATAGGTCAAAAAATCCTAAAAAGGAAAACCCTAGGCTTGCACATTAATAATTAATAAAATAATTAATTATTATGCACCTAATGTTAGCTTAAGCGTAAAAGAGATAAAAGGGAACTTTAATTAATTAAACAAATATTATTTAATTAATCAAGTAAATAACCAATTACTCTAACACCCCCCCTTAAGCTAGACTTAGGGAGAAGCTAAAACCTAGAAAAAGCTACTGAAAGAAAACAACAATGGGTCCCGACAACAAGGCTAGATCAGGTACCCAAGTACAAGGAAATCTCTATGAAACAGAGAAAAGGAGAAAACCCAGTGGGAAAAAACTCCTCTCCAAAAAGAGATAGAAGAACATGCTGAAACAAATATGAAGGAAGGAAGGCCTCATAAAGACCCCCCAAGGACAACTTCCTTCACCCCAAGCATAGAGCACAACTAAAGATAGCACGGTGATGCAAAAGGCTTCGTGAAGATGTCTGCAACCTGCTCGGCAGTGGGAATATACTCCAAGATGAGAGAACCATCCTGAATCAACTGTCTGATGAAATGCATATGAAGCTCAATGTGCTTCATCCGCTGATGCTCCACCGAGTTGCGACAAATGTGTATAGCACTTTGATTGTCACACCAAAGAATAGTGGGACTATCAGGAGGAAAACCAAACTCAGTCATGAATTGTTGAAGCCATAAAATCTCCTGACTAGTGAGCATAGCAGCTCAGTGCTCAACCTCTGTAGATGATAATGCATGAGCAATCTGCTTCTTGCAAGACCATGTGATAGGACCAAAGCCAAGACAAAAAACAAAGCCAGAAGTAGACTTCCAATCATTGACATCACCAGCCTAGTCTGAGTTAGTGTAGCCAACAATGTGAGGATCCCCTGATGTGTAGTGAATGCCATAAGAAATGGCGCCCTGAATGTACCTCAAAATACGTTTGGCAGCTTACCAATGACTCTCATGAGGATCATGGGAGAATCGAGAGACAAGGCCAATCACAAATGAAAGATTAGGATGAGTGTGAATCAGGTACATGAAACTACCAACCAATTGCCTGTAAAGTGTAGAATCTACTGAAGGAGTGGGGCAAGGAGTAGTCAAAACAACCCTTGATTGAAAAGGTGTGGGGGTAGGCTTGCAATAAAGCATGCCAAAGCACTGAAGCATATCAAGAACATACTTATGCTGGTAAATGGAGATCCTATCAGAAGACCGAATCACTTGAAGACCAAGAAAATAGTGCAGAAGACTGAGATCTGTCATCTCAAATTGCTCCATCAAAGATTGTTGAGCATGCTGAATTATAGAGGATGAGCTACCTATGATTAGGAGATCGTCAATATATAGCACAAGAATTAGGATCTCACCCTCAAGATTCTGAATATAGATGGTGGGATCAGAATGATAGCGTGTGAAACCAAGGGAGAGCAAAAAAGAGTCCATCTTCTCATACCAAGCTCGAGGGGCCTGTTTGAGACCATATAATGAAAGCCGAAGTCTAAAAACCAAAGAAGCATCCTGCACAAATCCTTGAGGCTGCTCCATATAGATATCCTCATGTAGGTCACCATACAAGAAAGCACTCTTCACATCCATTTGAAAAATGGGCCATCCCCTAGAAGCTGCAAGTGATAGTACAAAGAGAATAGAATTCATCTTGGCGATTGGGGCAAATGTCTCAGAGTAATCAATACCCTCAACTTGGGAGAAACCCTTCGCAACAAGACGTGCTTTGTACTTATCGATAGAACCATCTACACCGAACCATCTTTCTACCCTTAGGAAGAGGATGGATATCCCAAGTACTGTTCCTCATCAAAGAAGAATAATCCTCCTCCATAGCACTATCCCACTCAAGGTAACCTGTCGCCTCTGAAAAATTATAAGGATCCTCTAAAAGAGCATGACTCAAAAGACTAGAACCTGCAGTATGAGAACGGGTGCGATGAGTGTCTGAAGGATCACCTACCATAGATCCTACTGCCTCAATAGTAAAGCGAGCCCATTTGGGCATCTGAGGTGGAGCAAGTGGAGGTGGAGATGGGGGATCATAAACATCCTTATCTGAATCATCCTCAACATAATCCTGAAGAGTTGCAATGGGAGGAGTAGGTAGTGAAGTAGACATTGGAGACAGGGTATCCACTGTGGGAAGGCGCTCATCAAACTGGACATCCCATCAAAACATGACCTCTCTGGAATCAGCATCAAACAACCTGTATGCCTTAACATCCTCACAATAGACGACAAAAATGAGGGATCGACTCTTCCGCTCCATGGCTCTCCTCTGAGCATCAGGAATAAATGCCCATGCCTCACTACCAAATACTCGAAATGATGAAACATCAGGCTTGCCATGAGACCAAGCCTCCTCAAGAATCATATGTTGAATCACCTTCTGAGGCATCCGATTCTGAATATAGTTGGCACAATTAACTGCCTCAGCCCAAAAAGATGAATCCATGGACCTGGACTAAATCATACAATTTTCCATCTCCCATAAAGTCCCATTCTTTCTCTCAGCGACACCATTCTGCTGAGGGGTGTAGGGAACAGTAAACTGATGTTGCAAACCATGCTTAGTGCAAAAATCTTTGAAAGTCTGATTTACATACTCCCCCCATTATCTGTATGTATCCACCGAATAGAAAGGCTAGACTGCTTCTCTACAAATGTCTTAAAGATTTGAAAGGAATCAAAGAAATCAGACTTGTACTTAAGAAAGTACACCCATGTGCATCTAGAGAAGTCATCAATGAATGTGAGTACATACTTGGCCCCAGAAAAAGAAGGAGTGGAAAATGACATGAGGTCACTATGAATCAACTTCAAGGGTGCCAAAGCACGAGTGGATCTTCCCTTTGAAAAGGGATCCTTGTGATGCTTGCCAAACACACAACCATGACAAACATCGTATGTGCAGGAAATCTGTGGAAGACCAAGAACAAGTGCCTGTGTACTCATCTGCTGAAGATATCTATAATTGACATGGCCCAAATGCTCATGCCAAATCTTACTCACTGAATCTGCATGTGCTATAAGAGATGAACCTGTACCCTCAGAAGGCTCAAATCAATCAAATTTGTAAAGATGAGATGTAGTGTCAACACTCCCAGTAGCCACAACCAGATCAGAGTCATGGAGGTCCTGAATAACCACATCATGTGGTGAGAAATCAACTGTCTTACCAGAGCTAGAATGGAAAATCTGATAAATGGACGTGAGGTTCGTCGAGATGTCAGGAACAACCAGAGCATCTTGTAGAGTGCCCTCATCCAAAGAGACAAAACCTAAACCCAGGACTGAAAGCTATGTAGAGTCACCCACTGCAATCTGTGAAGTACCACAAGAGGCAAGAGAAGTGACCAACTGCTAAGTGTGAGTCATATGGTGAGAAGCACTAGAATCTAAAATCCAAGTGGACCCATAGGTCGATGCTCGAGTAGTGAGAGCATGGCCTTTCCCTATGGAAGGAGAAGATGACTGAGGTGAGGAGATGTGATGCTACTACATGGATTCCTCTAAAGCTTCTAATTGTTTCCAACACCTGGAAATTGGATGTCCTTCCTTGCCACAAAAGCTGCAAGTGTCTCCTGATTTCTGCTTAGTCTTGGAGGAAGACTCACCAGACTTCGAAGATTTCCCCTATTTTGGATTATGTGGTGGTTTGGAATTAGACTTAGGAGGTGGTTTGGAGGAATGCTTACTGCCTGCAGAATCTTTCTTGGGCTTTGGTTTCTACTTCTATTTCTCCTTAGATGACTGAGCAACCAATGCTTTGTTCTTTGATCCTGAGAGCATATTTAGCTGAGAAAGGTGTGATTGCTCACGAGACAAACACTCACAAAACACATCAAAGGTAGGCATGGTAAAAGTAGCACCCATGCCATCTATGTTGGAATAGAAGGAAGAAAAAAATATATGAAATGGACCACGAAGATTCGAAAGGATCAAGTAAATGCACTCTATGCCTAACTTATTCTTGCCACAACCCTGTAAAATAGTGCGGATAGTTTTGAACTTGTTCAAAAAATCCTCAATAGTGGGAAATGATTTAGGTAACAGTGAAGTCAGCTCTGCCTCAATCTGTAATGCTCAGAACTCATTAATGGTCCCAGAAAGTGTCTCAAACTTCAACCACATGGCCCGAGGAGTGAGCAAAGCATCAAGGTGAAACAAAAGACTGTCAGAAATATGCATGGATAGCAAACCCATAGCTTCATCCATCTTGTTCATGTGCTGAAAAATCTCAAAAGGACGCTGCAACTGAGGCTGAACCTCATCTAAACAAGACCACAACCCTTGTGACCTGAGAATCCTCATCATGCGAGACTTCTAGGTGTGATAGTTGTGTGATGTGAGTAACTGAACTGAGGAGTTTGCCATGAAACCCTACACCTGTACCTGCTTGTGTTTTTTATTATTATGTGATCTTTCAAAATAGATAGAAGATGCAGAAGGGTTTGATTTTTTGAGAGTTTTGGCTTTCTGGTTTTCTGATATAAATGACATAAATTGAGAAAAAAACACCCCCCACAAGAGATAAACCCAAACCCTAGTACAAATAAAGAAAGAGGAAGCAATGCATAAGCAATGCTTGGCTGTGCCGGCGGCGGCGGCCACCGGGCGGCTCACTGGTGGTACGGCTTGTGTGAACGGGCAATGCCAAAAATAATAAAAAAACTTTGTTTTTTAATTTTTTTTTCTCGTGGAAGGCGTGCCCTAGGGTCGTACAGCCTTAGGGCAATTTTTTTTTTTGCCTCCCTAATCAATTGTAACCAAAATCGATGAATGAACAGTCAATTTAGGGATTTTTGGATGCTGCGAATCCAACAGCGAGGTCCGTTTGGGCCCAAAATGAACCCAAAAACTGAAGTATGCCAGATCCACCAAAAATCACCCTAAAACCCCAGACCTGCTTCCAATGCAAAAATTTTCAAAACAAGAACAAGTAGCTGTAGATTTGAAGCTCTGATACCATGTAGAAGTTGAGAAAATATAACTTCATAGGAGCCCAGTGATCTCTGCAAGCGAAGAATACCTGTTACAAGGAGAAGCAAAGAGAAGCAACAAAGAAAACAATAAAAATGCTCAAAGATGTGGAGCTATGTATTCACCAATGTGTGAAAATAATAATGATACAAAAGAAAATATTTCAACCACATAGAGGTCAAAAAACCCTAAAAAGGAAAACCCTAGGCTTGCACATTAATAATTAATAAAATAATTAATTATTATGCACCTAATGTTAGCTTAAGTGTAAAAGAGATAAAAGGGAACTTTAATTAATTAAACAAATATTATTTAATTAATCAAGTAAATAACCAATTACTCGAACACATGTATCTTGTTGACATTTCACTATTTTACATCATCAATGAGACATATAAATAAGTCTCTTCGACATAGGGGTGTCTAATCCGATACTAAACTTGAAGCTAAAGTCAGGAGCTAAAAGTGACACTAAAATTGAAGCTAAAATCAAAGCCAAAGGCGACACTAACTATGGTGCCACAACTGAAGCCAATATCAACGCTAAAGGCGATGCTAATTTTGACGTAAAATTAGTGCCTAAATTAGTGCTGAATAGACCTAATCGTTGCAAATAAACACCAAAAATAGTGCCATCTCGATAAATAGCGATAATGTTTTCAAAAAATTGGCAAAAAACACATTAAAACATTGGGTGGAAGCAAAAAACGAAGCAAAAAATGGAGCAAATCACAGGGATTTGTTGTAGTGAAAGGTCCTTTTTTCCTTGGGTAGAATGGTCTTTATTTGAAAATATAGTCTTCAAGTTTTAATCTGATGTTTCCTATTTGGGTTAGATTTTTGGGGTTGCCATTGGGATATTAGGATAAGATTTTTATGGGTATTGCTAATAATTTTGAGTAATACTGTGAAGGAGGGGATTCACTACTTTGAAGTCCCAAGAAAATAGGGTCTAAAGGGAGTGAATTTCCCTTGGCCACCTCAATGACACAGACTCAAATGATGGAGGTTCAAGATGAAAGAGATTGCAAAAAAATATTAAAATAGAGTTTGTGATATGATCATATAGATAAAGGCCCTTCAAGGATTGAATGATAAAATTGTAGAGATTTATGAGACAAGAGGATAAGCTCTTAGCCAAACGACATGAGCACATGAGTAGGATGACAATGCGATGCATTTTTGTCTCAAGGACATACCAAAATATTGTATGGACAAAAAACTAAATCCTTGCACATAACTCAAGGAATCTACTAGCTATTCAAAATGTGAGGTCTATTTAATATACTACCTCAATAGAAAGAATGAATGAAAGTAAATGATAAAGAAGGTGAAATATTAACACATGGAAGGTACCACACTTTTAAGCCTCCTATAAAGCTTCACAAAAACAAACTGCAAACAAGGCAGATAAGAGAAATTTTTAGGGTTGTGTCAGTCAAACCCTTGCTTTGGTGTTTCCATCTCCATGGACAACTAGATAGATAGAGAATATAAAGACACAAAGTAAAGTAGACACAAAGAGTGATAAAAGAAAATTCCATGATGGAGGAGAATTTGTATCACAAAATAGATAGCTACATGATAAAAGGAAACCCCATTATGGAGGAGAACCCACATCACAAGATAAATAAACACAATAAAATATGCTAGGAAATAGACAAGAAAGAAAGAGAGTGATACCAAAAGTCCATGACTCCCTCTTGGATTGATAAACGTGATGTTGAATTCTTGTAAGAGAGCTTTGGCTATTGATTAGATGTAAATTAAAAAAATCTTTTCCATAGAGATGTGATGTAGAAGAGAGGAGAAAGTTGGAGTGAGAGAGAGTGAGAATGAATTTAAATGAGAGTAAAAAGGAGGTTTTTGTGAATATGCATGGGTGAAAAGATATGTTACATTCAGAATTCTACCACAATGACACATGTCATGGGAAAATATTCTCGAGATTCCTCATTTGAACTCATAAATCTCAGGGACGCTAGCATACCACACAAATGTCTACACACCATGCAAGCTTCCAACTCACAACTTAGTGAGAAATGAGGTGGTAGACTATTGATGCTTCATCATTGCCCCTTATGGACTTGAAATCATGAAATCCTGACTCATAAGGTTCTTGTCATAAATGTGTCTAGGCACCATAAATGTGGGGGACAAATGCATAAATGTGAAATTGTCACGAGGTGCAATTTTATGACATTACAGTTTGCCCTCATTTTAGTGAGCTTATTTTTGAGAGAAATCAACTACATTAAATTAGAAAAGGAGACACTAGTATGAACTAATTTTTTTATTTTTTTTATAGATTTATGTGCCAAAAAGGATACTATAGAGTCTGCAGAGGTTGACTAGACAAATATCAACGACTTCTCTAGTGATTGAGCTTAGTGAGAAACCACAAAATTAGACATGAAGTTTCATTTTGCAAAACCCAAATTCAGTTTAGTTTGAAAATTGAAAGAAGCTACCACTATAACTAAGGGTAAAATTTTAGGTTAGCAGATTAGAGCATAATAAACCAAACCCAAAGTAAATAATGAAGCACATAGGAGAAGAACATGAAAACAAAAGGAAAGAGTTTACCAAAAGTCTTCAACATCCATGATTAACCTCCATTAAACCTTCTCTATTTGTTGCAATATGTAGTTTGCCCTCAGATTTTGTGTGAGCAATAATGACTATGCCAAGACCAAAGCGAATGTTAAAGAATTTGAATCAAAATGCGACACTATGCAACTATGCAACTAGTAATAAAAGACTAAAGTATGTCTAAAGTATGCCAAAATGCCAAGATGCCAAAATGCTAAAATACCAAGAGTGCCTAAAACAAGATTGCATGGGGTTGACTAAGGATGATTTGAAAGAAAAATCCTACTAGACAACTGGGAGAAAGGGGTAACCCACCCTTCACCTTCACTTCCCAAAGGTATAAAGTTCTTTGGGGCTTAGCCAAGAGTGACAAGATTTCAACTCCCAAAGGAGTGTGTCTTTCGATTCACAATTCGATTGAGGTCATCCCTAGGGTGATGAAATACCCTAGAAAGCCTCCTAAGAAGGGTATGACAAAATCAAACCAAGTGAGGTGATTTTGATCACACATGCACTTGATTTACACTCATAGTTGTTAATTTCCCTTAGAAATGAAATGTGTGTAAGCAAGAAATGGAAGCACTTGTTATTTTTAACCAAAATACAAAATGTGTGATGAAAGACAATGGTTAATTTTAGTCCCAATTTTCAATATGTGATTAAAGAGAATTTTTTTTTAAGAGCCCAAATCCAAATGTGTTTGCAAACAAGTTGTTCTTTTTAAGCCCCAAATTTAAGCATGTTGACAAGCAATTATTAGAGATGAAAGATGGAATGTGTGGACCTAATTAATTTTTTCCTTAAATATGATGTAGATTCTAGTGCCAATATTGTTCCATCTCCTTAGATTCACTTGAAAAATCAAAAAATAATATTATAATGCAGCCATTAGGCGGGTGCATGGAAATGGGTAGCCAATTTGTAGCCAATTTCAAAAAAAAGTTTTGAAAATTTATAATGCAAGTGCGTTATAACTTGATTGCATTATAACGTGCTCATGTTATGACATGTTAAAAGAAAAAAAAAAAATTAAATTCATTCATTTTCATTTCGACTGTGTTTTTTCTTGTGCGCATGGCCAAAACCCCCATTTTTTGTGCTCGCATTCTAGTCGGAGGCATTGTGCAAAAATATTCACCAATGGTTGCTATTTCTTTGCAACGATGGAGCCACGATGATGAGGAGGTGTGAGAGGTAAGGATTGTTTGATTTTTGTTTTGAATTTGTTAATTTTAGGTTGTATTTGATATATATTTGTTTGAATTTTTAGGAGATGCAAATCAACCTGAAAACCCTCAAAATCCTCAACAAGAAGAGCAAGAAAATCCTTAAGAACAAAATCAACCACAAAAACAACCTCCTCCACCAATCCCTCAACCCCCTCCTAGAACTCAACAAAATTTAATGAGTGAAATTGAAAACAAAAAAAGGAAAAAAGAAAATTGAGGATTTAATCAGTAGGTTGAATGATCCAAATGGTTCAACCATAGAAAGAATGACCCTAGCAAGTTCATTGAAAGATATGTTAACAAATGTAGATTCAATTAGAAAACAAATAACTGGATGGCAATATAGGAGGCAAGCGTCTAGGGATTACTATGTGAATAAACTATCATATAAAGATGTAAAGGATTTAAAAATTAAAAAAAGTGATTTGTGCTCATTATTCACTGACCCACACACAAATACAAATCTTACCCTCAATGTGAAGAGGTTTCATATTCATTGGTACCACCACCAATAGATTAGGGACCATTTTTATGATAGGTGGTACATGGTCTTTGATTACCCACCATGCAACAATTGTGAAGTCTCGCAATATTTCCTTAGGAAACTATATAGTGAGTTAATATTGAAAAAAATTCTAAATTATTTTAATATTAGGGAATTCTAGGGGAGAGGTGGGGGGTCAGCTCAGGATAGACCTGGTGCATAGACAGATCCTATGCAGCAAGGGAGACAATCTTTTGCTAGGCCACCTCGTGAGCATGTTTTTATGCCTTCCGTTGCGAAGGAGAGTGTCGTCGTAGAGACATTGCAGACGATCAACACTTTGAACTAGAGTTTCATCCATCATACTAGCCCTATTCTACAATGCCATCCAAGGGAGTCCTCAAGTGGTGGCCTTCGAACCCATGTGTGTCAATCTTATGGGGAAACTTGTTCATATGACCCCATCAACACCTAAGAGGCTGCTATGCAGGATCTGTCTGCAACTATGGAGATGGAGAGGGTAGCTGAAGTTTTGCATGAGGTATATGGAATTGATAGTAAAGTAAAAGTTAACATGTTTTTTGAATTTAATTTATTAAATTTCAATTTTGAAATCCAAGATTAACTAATTTTTTTTTATGATTTTAATAAAATTACAGAGTCACAGTGTTGAGAATTTATACATCAGCCCCACACCTACTTATTTCTGTAATACACCTATGGCTCAGGTATGTAACTAGTAAACAATTATAAATTTATTACATGTTAATAGCATTGTTTTACAAATGGTATTTTAATATGTGATTTTGGATGTTGAATAGGCTAATATTGGAGGTTTTGAGGGAACACCTCCTAGTGCTAGTGGATTTAATCAAACCTACACAGATGTAATAGAATAAAGAGTTTATTTAATGAATTGTACTTAATAGATTTATGTAGTTTATATGCACATCGTTGATTATGTTGAATAATTTTTTGTTTTTATTTTCAGATTTTTCAAGAAGAAAACCTCCAAATATGAAAAGGGCAATACAGATCAGTGTTTCATCTACTATACAATCCTCAATGGCTTTGACAGGGGAGGTATGAGGAAAATTAGTAAATTTCAATTTACATTCATTGTTATAGATGCTAGTTAGTGAAAAATCAAACCATTATTGATTTGTAGTTTAATTTCTATTTGGATGGTTTATACAGGGCTTGAGCATGCCTGAGCATGGGTGTGTGAATATTTCCCTCATGGAGAGATCATGAGATGGCGGTAAGTGATTATTTTGTCAAATATATCATTTTTTTATAATGTAATTTCTATATATTCATGTCTTTACTTCTTATTGTAACAATTACAACTTCACTATGAGCTAAACACTAGGAGGAGCAGTAAGAGCACTCCTCGAGCGCAACACAAACAAGTGACAAAACTATCGCCATCCGATCAAAAAATAAAGGGAATTTTTTTAATTTTTAGAGCCTGGAGAGCAATGAATTTTGATTCCAGAGCCCTTTGTTGTATGCCTAAATGGCGGTTTTGTACATATTTTGTATTGGAAATTTTTGACATTGTATGCCTATATGGTATTCTCATAAGCCTATATGGCTATTTTGTACATATATTTCATTCTTATATTGACATATATTGATGTATTCCTACATGGCTATTTGGCTAATACAAATATCTTTTATCAATGATGTCCATATTTACATTCTAAATTGATGGTTCAATAGATATGAGTTACGTGTATTCAAGTGTATACTTTACAACTTATGTGTATAATTTGTAACTTACATGTGTTCTAATGTATACTTTATGACTTACGTGTTTTCATGCGTATACCTTGTATTTGTGCATATACTTTATATTAATTTGTGTATACTATGTGTTCATGTGTATACTTCAAGGCTTACATGTTTTTGAGTACTTGTGCTTCCCTTATTCACATGTACATGCTTGAATTATTCATGTGTATACTCATTAATTGGTTAGCCCTAACATTGATCATTGTTGTCCTTCATGGTTTTTCTTGAATATTAATTGATTGATGCTAAACAACTTTATCTAAAAGAAAGAAGCATGTTTTCAATTGGTATTCCATGAAATGATTCATAAAAATATTCCAATATGTTCTTGATGCGTCACCATATAAACACGTCGAAAGATTTATATGCCAACGTTTTGAAATATTATTTCTTGTATACGAAATGGACTCAAGAGAAAGCAAGTTATAATTTATAATAAAAATAAGAAATGGACTCAACGTTGTCCTAGACCCCCTAATAGGTCTATTTGACAAAGAAAAATGCTCTCAATCACTTTTCCAATTGAAAAACACCATTGGGCAGAATTTACCAGTCTGCAAATCCACCAAATCCACCAAATCCACAATTTTTAGGGAATGATTGATCCTCTAACCCCACTATCCTCTAAACCCTCACTTTTCTCAAATTTCATGAGGGTTTATTGAAAACCCCATATCCAGATGTCATACAACCTCAAAACCTCTTCGAATACTCTTCATTCTACTTGCACAAACTTAATTGACCACTGAATTATGCTGCCCCTTGACTTTACCCACTTTTACTCCCTCAAACCTCTCTTTTTCATTCAAAACCCCTCTATTCCCAATTAGGGCATCATGCCATAACATAATTTTGACCTCCCTTGTCCTTGCAGACCATTTGAACACATCAAACTCCACAACCTCACCCTATTTCCAACCTATTCTATCTTATTCTCAAGAAATTTCTTCTTTTCACCTTGTCTAGCCTTGCTTTTAAGGCCTAAATTCTGAATTTTGAACAAGGGAGGCATTAGTAATCTCTTCCAATGCCTTTACTAATGCTATTTTATTATTTTTACTTACATAATTGACTCAAATGACCCCACACTAACTCAAAACTAAAATCAAGATAATAGAATGCACTATCATGGCCTTATTTGATATTATAATGGCTAAAACCACTGAACTATTTCTTCTTCATAAAATGGAGGAATAAGGTGCTCTACACCAATGATCATACACTTTTTGTGTGGAATACTCAGAATTCTCAACCATCATGTGTATGTTTCTCTTTTCCATTATTTTGCATGACATCATAAGGGATCGAGCTGGTTGAATGCAACTCAGATCAATTCTGTGTGTTTTAGTGCAAAAGAGGACCATGCCTAGCGTAAACCTACCTATCGAGACACATTGGAGTAGTTAGTCTGGTCACACGAATTGTAAAAAAAAAGTTGCACCACTTTGCAACTTTACACTGCTTCCATTTGACACTTTTTCCATCAAGTAAAAATTGGACACCATAGGAAAATGACTCCAAGATAACAAAAATCGAGAGAGATTATTATAAAGGGGCCCAATGTAATCCCGTAGGCTAAGATAGAGAGTTCGTAAGCATCATGGTTTCTGAGTAATAACCCATCAAATTTTGTTTCCCTTTTGCACTTTGGACCCTTAAGGGATTGATCCGGTTGAACGTAGCTCAAAGTGATTTCGCATGTTTGGGTGTGAAAGAGGACTATTCCTAGAGAAAAAATATCTATTCAGACACGTTGGAATACTCTGTTTGGTCACATGGGTTGTAGAAAAAAAGTTGCACCACTTTGCAACTTTGCACTGCTTGCATTTGACACTTTTTCCATCAAGTGAAAATCTACCACCACGAGAAAACAACTCTGAGATAACCAAAACCAAGAGAGGTTTTTGTAGAGGAGCCCAACATGATCTTGTAGATTCAACGAGAAGTTTCAAAGTATCATGGTATTTGAGTAACAATATGGTGAAGTTTGCAACCATTTTTCACTTTAGACCCTTAAGGGATCAATCTGGTGGACGTAGCTCAGAGCGATTTCACATGTTTGGGTGTGAAAGAGGATCATTCTTAGTGTAAAAATACCTATTTAAATGTGTTGGAATAGTCCGCTTGGTCACACGAGTTGCAGAACAAAAGTTGCACCACTTTGTAACTTTACATTGGACACTTTTTCCATCAAGTGAAAATCTGCTGCCATGGGAAAACCACTTCGAGAGCCAAAACTGAGAGAGATTTTGTAGAGGGGCCCAACATGATCCTATAGGATTAGATGAGAGGTTTCTAAGTGTCATGGTATCTAAGTAACAACATGCTGAAGTTTGCAACCATTTAGCACTTAGGACTCTTAAGGGATCGATCTAGTTGAACATACCTCAAAGCGATTCTGTGTGTTTGGATGCAAAATAGGACCATTCCTAGCATAAAAATACCTATCCAGATGTGTTGGAATAATCCACTTGGTCACATGACTTGCAGAATGAAAGTTGCACCACTTTGCAACTTTGCACTGCTTGCATTTGATGCTTTTTCCATCAAGTAAAAATCTACCGCCACGGGAAAACCACTCCAAGATAACCAAAATCGAGAGAGATTTTTGTAGAGGGGCCCAACGGGATCCTATAGGATTAGACAAGAATTTTCTAAGCATCACAGTATCTGAGTAATAACATGCTAAAGTTTGCAGCCATTTAGCACTTTGGACTCTTAAGGGATCGATCTGGTTGAACGTACCTCAAAGCAATTCTACGTGTTTGGGTGCAAAACAGGACCATTCCTAGTGTAAAAATTACCTATTCTGACGCATTGGAACAGTCTACTTAGTCACACAAGTTGTAGAAAAAAATTTGCACCACTTTGCAACTTTGCACTGCTTGCATTTGATGCTTTTTCCATCAAGTGAAAATTCGCCGCCATGAGAAAACCACTCTAAGATAGCCAAAACCGAGAGAGGTTTTTGTAGAGGGGACTAATGCAATCCTATAGGATTAGATGAGAAATTTTTAAGCATCATGGTATCCGAGTAATAGCATACTGAAGTTTGCATCCATTTTTCACTTTGGACCCTTTAGGGATTGATTCGGTTGAACATACCTCAAAGAGATTCCACATGTTTGGATGTGAAAGAGAACCATGCCTAGTGTAAACATACCTATTTGGACATGTTGGAATAGTTTGCTTGGTCACACGAGTTGCAAAATGAAAGTTGCACCAGTTTGCAACTTTACACTGTTTGCATTGGACACTTTTTTCATCAAGTGAAAATCAGTCGCCACAGGAAAACCACTCCGAGATAGCCAAAACTGAGAGAGGTTTTTGTAGAGGGGCCCATTCTCTTATAATGTATACATCATAGCTGCTCATGATAAGGTTAACTTCAAATGAATAACTTGAAATTGCCTCACCAAGCTTTGTACACACTTTTTTAATGGGTTAAAATCATGATTGATATTTTTCAAGATCATCAAAATAAGGACGTTGCATTTCTTTTCTGGATGGAATTCTCTTGGATGACTCATATATCTATATTTTTTGCAAGGGGACACAAATCACTGTTTAGTAGGTTATTTACAAATATGCAAAGTAAAAGAAGATGATAGCATTGGCATCAAATAAATTAATGTGCATACAAGTATAAATTAATAAGAACCAATGTGCATATACTTACAAATTAATACGACGAACCATATGGGTCTACTCTACTCTTTATTTTTTTAAGTATTGCCTCATGGTTAGACTCATGGACCTTCCACAAAGTCTTGTTCAAAGGTCTACCCCCATATTTGGTCAAACGAACATTGGATGCCACGATAAAGTTTGAGTAATGAAGAATCTTAAAATGTGTGTCAAATTCCTAAAGCAACCAATGTTTAACACTCAAATGTGGGTATCTTCTAAACCACGTTCCAGTAGCCACAATTGAGCCTATAGGATATTCCATGTTTTCTCCATCTATAACTGGAGCTTCCAATTATTTTTTTCCTCAACACAACAACACTAATAGTCCATTCCCTCTTCATTGTCTTCATCTACAATAATTGCATTAACATGCCCTACTTTGATATGTGCAACAAATTTCTTGAAATTAGTCAACATTACGAATATAGTACAAAGTAAGATAACGATATGGAATTTCAACAACTAAGTAAGTAGATATATCACCTGGTTGAACTAGATTTGATACGTGGTCAAAGTCAACTGATGATTCCATCTATGTCAGCTCCAGTGCCATCGGAGGGCGATACATGTGAAGTGGGCTAAGATAAATTGTCAACCATTTTTCAACCCACTCCCCTGACTCACAATCATTCCAGGCTTGCATTGCACATGAAGACCAAAAGCATGCCATCTTCCGTGTATCGATACTCCATGAACCTGTATTTGAGCTAAGGAAAGAGTGTAGCTCACTTGATCCTATTAGTGAATAATAGTCCTCATATGGTGCAATGTTGGTATCATCCATCAACCAAAAAAAACTATGAACTGAAAATGTAACTTCATTACCTTGACCCATCGAAGCATTACACCACTCGATGATTGATCTTGCATCTGTCAACTTTGCACTATCTTTATACTTTAACTCTTCTCATGCTAATGCTCTTTTCATGCATGCTCCTGCACCATCATGCTCCCCCTTTCCATGCCCGACCTCACAAAAGTTCCACATATGTTGAACACCTGTAATGACATGCATCCTGCATAGCTCGTACAATATGCACAAGTTCTTGAAATATGGTGCATAGTTATTTGACCATATTATATGTTGGCTGTATGCTATGCCCCTTTGAGCCAAACCATTGTAGAACATCTGGAAGTAACCTTGCATAAACTTTGGAGAATGTGTGCAACCACCACTAATGTAAAAGTGGTACTCCCTCAATACCTTCCTTTGGTCCTCTGTACTATCAGATGCATGAATGAATGCTATGTGCATTGTGCACAAATATCAAAACCTATGTGGAGTTGTAATACTATTTTTTCACCTCACACTATCATTGTAGAGTGTATTTCTTCGCAAAGTCAACCACTGATACTATGTTGCTAATTGGAAAGGTTTCCTTACATAGCTTGAATTGCATGTCCAACCATCAAGCTCTATGCGTATGCATTGCATACTCACATAATATATTATCACAAAACATGGACATAAACTAGTACATTGGAATCTTCTCAATAACCAAATCACACCTTGTTACTTGAGACCCATCTTTTGTAGCATATGCCACTATTTTATACTTCCCGAACTCTACTAGTTTTTGTCCCACCTCATATGTGCTTTCCATATGTTGACATACTGGCATACGCTGGAAGCCACCACAATGCTTGCATGAACCATCCAAGCAAGCTATCCTATAGAATATCTAACCATCCTCTATTTCACATAATTTTTTTGATAAGAACTCTCTTGAAGATTTTGGTGAGGCTTCTCTGCCATAATCCTGAAAAACATCATTAGTATGCAAATCTAAACATCGATAGACATCATAATGGTTAGAGAATTAAATATGTAGTCTACAAAAAAAATTAGTGTGTTTCTGATTTATCTTGACATAAAAAGGTTTAAGTATTTCAAAAAATATTTGAGAAATACTAATTTGAGGATAATCATTATCAAATTTACAAAAAAATTGGGTTTGAGTCATATCCAAAAAATGCTTTGGATGTGGCTCACGGTTCAGACAACCGATTCTCCTTCTTACCACATCCCTTTGATTTAGAGATGGCCTTGTGTTATTATTCCAATACTCTTCAATTAGTGTTCTCAAGGCTTCAAAAACTTCTTTATATTTTCGTGACAGTCTCCCCGAGAATGCCCATAATTTATTTGAATCAGTGCCCTCAATTTTGTGCCACCTTTGAATGGCTCTTGATAAAAATTTTCTACTAATTCCTGTTTGTTCACTCGTCTTTCTAATGAGATGAGATCTCTTTGTTTGATAACTTACCAAATTCGATGTAATGACACATCAGGTGACATTACTATCCTTTGAGTGTGAAGTCTTACCCACACTCTTATAAGCATCCATTAGATTCTTCACAATAGTGTCTTCACTCGATGCATTCAATGTTCTCAACCAAAGAGTCTTCATGATGTTCCTATACTTTACATCCCGCATCATTTCAACAAATAGTTGATATCTTGCAGTCTCATTTAGCCTTTCAAAGAAGAATTTCCAAATATTATCAACATATCTTCTACAAGTGTGTGTTGAAATCTTACCTTCCATGTGCTAAAAAATCTCATCATCAATATTAATTAAATACTCTAGCTTTCTACGCAAAATTCTAGGTGGTGTTCTCATAGGTACATACATCTCAACACTAGGAATTTCAACAATATTTAATTGAGGTGGGCTAGATTGCGTACCTTCGAGCGAGGGTGGAGAAGAAGACATACCTTGAGGTTCATATGGGGATGATGGCATACCTTCTTCGTCAAATTTGAGTGATGATGTACTCTCAAATTGAGATGTGTTCAATGGTGTCCAAAAATATTCACTTGTGGTAGATGGTGTGTCTCCATATTCACTTGTGGTAGATGGTGTCCCTCCATATTCGCTTGTGCTTAATGGCATCCCTTCATATTCACTTTTCGTAGAGGGTATGTCTCCAACTACGGTATCTGAATCTATCTTACCATGATGCTTTCGCATTTGTGCCTTTTGTGCTACCAATCCCTTTTCTCTTTTTGATAGTTGAGGTTCCTCTTCAATTGGCTTGTTTTCATCAATCATTTCCAATTTCTTCTTTTCAAAATATGCTGCCACCCAAACTCTCTCCTTTTCTTTGAAGGTTTCATTCTCTTTGTCTATTAGTTTCCTCTTTGTTCATTTCTTCGACATGGTGAATAATTTTATTTGTAGCATGGTAATGAGACGAATATTAGTTCCTAAGAAATGTAACCATTCAAGTTAATCAAAATAAATGTCATTCAAGTCTTTATAAAGAATACTTACAATCATCTTGTACAAGAGTTAACCTAGCATATACAATTTAGGTCACACAATTTTTTTCAATCCAGAATGCCTTAAAGAAATGTGGTAATGTGGCATGCCATGATTGCAAGATAGCTCAAAATGGAAGCATGGGCAAGCATACAAAATGTCAACTTATGCCATATATATATGTATAAAAAGTGAGGAAGGATACATGGTGCAGGAGCACCATTGAATGAAAATTGTCAATTCAAGAAGTTTTTTTCTAGGCTATAGGAGAACATCGATGCAAAGACTGATTTAGAAGATTTGAAGGAAGATTGAATTGAAAAATCACTGTTTTTCAGATTTTCTGTATTTCTGTCTTTTGTAGCCTTGGTTCGACCGTACAAAGAAGTTTTGAATATAAATCCTCTTGAATCACTTTGAGGCATGTCTTAACAGTGTTTTGTATTTTATTTGATACTTTAACTCCAATTTTATTGGTACGTGGATTGAATCTCTTGCTACAGGTCTGTGTGCCCTGATTAAAGGGTTTTAAAGGTCTCAATTTTGTAAATTGGCCCATTCCACTCACTCTGATTACTATAATTGGTGGAATGGGTCTGCATCATAAATAAATAGGTGAGGGAGTATTGTTTGTGTAGAGGGGAGGTCTAAAAGGGTGTTGGACATGAAGCCCTAGAGTGAAATTTTGAGTTTTCCATGAAATTTCAAGTGGTTCCGATATGCTAAAGTGTGTTTTGTGTTGGTTCAATGTGGTTTCTTGTTGAATTGAGTTTGTGTAGGCTGTTTTAGACCTATTTGAAGTATTCATAAGATTGTGTGAGGGTTTAATGAGTGTTTTTCAATAAACCACTAGTTTCTTGGTTAAAAAGGAGGGTTTTTGGTGCAGGGGCACCTACACCTTGGGGTAAAGGTAAAATCAGTCTTCAAGGACCAGTAGGATGATTTGAGATGTCTTTTGGTTAATATGCAATGAGGAAGTTGTAAAATATGCCAAATTAGGAAAAATGCAACACATTGTCAGTCCATGTCAAGATGGGTAAAATAAAGGTTCTTGTTGTTTTTGAGTCTAAGATATTGATCTATGTTAAATAAGGTCTATGATACCACTATTAATATGTATTTAGTTCTTTTGAGTCATTCTAGGTGTTTAGGGGGGAGATTTGGCTTGACATTTGCAAAAAACTTGCATTTTTGGCAAAGTTGTCAAGAGATAAGTTAGTTAAGAAGTTAAAAAAATAGTTGGATACATTGGGGGAGTGGATTTTGAAGGGAAACATGATAAATATGATTTAAATTATCAAATGGAGGCTGCTCTTTAAGATTTGAATAAAATAAAATAAAGGAATTCTCTGATTTTTGTGATTTTCCTATGTTTTCCTATGTTCTTTCTCTGTGTACAGACTCATACAGGTGTGTGATGCCTTGAAGGTTTGGGAGATCATTGATGCATGAATTTATCTTCAATTTAATCATTTTTTGTGTCTTAATTCCATTTTAGAAGAGAGTTTTAGTTGTTTCTCCAAGTCTGCCTGGTTTTGACAATGTAAGGGTTTGAGGTTATAATGTATTGATTTTCACCAATCCACCCACAATAATAGATCTATAACTCAGTGGATTTGTGTTTAAAATAATAAGGTAGATGTCAAATGTGTTTGGGAGTCTAGCAGAGCATGGTTTTGGTCGGTGGAGTGATGCACTAGGCTAGACAAAGGACATTTCTATGTGAAAGTGAATAAACATGATGGTGATTCTGAAAACTAATGAGTGTAATGGAATTGTGAGTGTTTGATAAGTTTGTGCAGAGGTATTAGAAGGTTTTTGGACCCTTATTGGGAGAGGCTTGTGATGTATGAGTTCCTCAGTTTGCTTGCACCTTGCTAAGAGACCTAGCTTGTCTCTTCTAGGAACCTGGTCTCCTCTAGGTCCTGATTGGCTTAGATGATTAACTAAGTCCAATATTAGCTCTGTTCTAAGAGCTCTCCCTTTGTGCTTCACCTTGGAGGTCAGACAACATTTTACAATTTCAAATTCCTTCTCAAATTCCTTCCTCACTTAGAGAACTCTAAGTGTCTTCTCCAAAATCTCACTCTCCATCATTCTTCGTTGCAGGGGTGTTTTTCCTATTGAGTACCATCAAACCTTTTCCAATTGGATCCCTTTTAGAGAGTTCTTTAGCACTGTCCTCACCGGGCTCAAGATTGCATCATATGAAGACCTCAATTAGGCCTAATTCTAGTAATCCTTACTAGTCCCTTTTTCCTATTGTTTGCAAAATTCTTCCAAAGACCTTACAAACTTAAAGACATATTCATGTACCCTTTTGAGAGTTTTAAATCACCCAATGATTCTTCTGGTCTGACAGTGTCTGTATAGAGGATTCCTATAACCTAGGGTATGTAGGGTTTGTAGACCTAGTTTCTAGGAATTCACTGGTTTTCCTCTTCAAAACTTACTCTAATGACTTTGTAAGATCCCAAATCTCCTGTCACATCAAGACCTATCCCTAACCCACCTGGAACTGTACTTGTCCGTACTGTACTCTATTTCCCTGCAAGAAATTCTTAATGCTTCTCCTCTAGCTCTCTAATCGGGCTCTACCTGCTCGCCTAGAGATTAGTTGCTAAGAGAAGCTTCTCCCTTTCTGTCATGCTTCCTAACTCTACCATTATATACACTACTTACACCCCTACCATTCCACCTATCCTTAGGTGTTTCCTAAGAAAAGACTTCATGGGGGAGCCATGGAAGCATTGACTGGTCAGGATAGGACCAGTAGGAGCTCTAAACCAAAATCACTAAGCTAACACTACTGTCTACTCTAAACTAGCTTGATTATCAAATGGAAAAGACTTATGACTATTCTAAAAACACAAAACTAACATGAACTCAATGCATTCAATCCCTCAACAGTCACATCCACTCAATAATAGTCGGTATCAACAAGTAAACACAGAGTTTGCAGACCTTTTTTTTTAATTCATAAAACTTGATTACAAAAATGACTAACACCTTTTCAAAAACTACTCTCTTCTCAAAGATACGAGCCCTTGGGTCATAATAGATTCCAACTCCATGATTCTAGGCTTTTTGGTTGAACTCCTCCACTTCCTATTTCCAAGGGAATCTAAAGGCAAGTGGATTGCATGCAACAAACTATGTAAACTGCCTTATACATTTGGCATCTTTCATCATGCCTTTAGCCTATTTCTTAGGACCACCATTCCCTCAAGATCTAAAGGAACCAACACATTAACTGGCCTTAAGGCATCTTTACAACCATTTTAAGCATTTTGAACAACTTAAAGACTCCTAATCACCCCTAGACAACAAACATTAAGAAATCATAAACTTACAAACAATGGCAAATAGTGTGACCTTAGTCCTAAGGACTAATTCACTTAACCAAAACAAAAACAAGACCATCTAAGGTCTAAAGCAAACATGCTTAAACTCCCTGACTTGGCTAAGGTCAGTTACAAACCAAAAATGACAAAACATGGAGGTTAGCCTAGGTGCTCCTGCACCAGCTTGGAGTTGTGAAATCCTTGAAAACCCTTGTTTTGTGTTTTGGATGGTTTCTTGGGACAATAGGGTAATGACCTTATGTGGGAAAATTAATCATGAAATTGGTGGTTTGGTATCATGAAAACTGACTATTCTTTGTGTCTGAGTGGAAACCTCACCTTTAAAAGGTACTTCATTTGCAAATTTGGGCTAATTGGGAACCCTTTTGCTAGGTAGGCTTATTGGAAGTCAAACATAGTCCAAATACGTCACCCCTGATTTTGATGTATATTGTGTGGCCTTGAAAAGGGTATCTTAATCAATAATTTATTTTCCAAGTTTTTTGGGAAGTTCTTGAGAAAAGTGCTTGGAACCAAGTTTGGAATACTGCTAGGGGAAGCATGCTCAAAGGGTGAATTTTGGTGAGATCTTTGGAATCTATTTTGGAAGTTGATCTAAGATCATTTATTTGTCATTTAGAGTAGGTCTTTATCCCTCTCTGCATCAATTTTGTGATTTGGCACTTTGGTGAGTGATTTTATGAAAACAAATGGTGGAATCCTTGGTTTCATAACATATAGACTGTTGTGGTTTCATAACATATAGACTGCTGCCCTATTGAGTTTGGTGTTTTAGAAAATGATTGAATATAAGGTCCTTTGTAAAAGAGGCCTAATTTGAGGCCTAGTTGGTGTATAAATCTAGTTTTGATGAAGTTGTAACAAAGAAGCCTATTGTGGATTGTATGAATTGTTAATTGTGAATTGTTGTTGGTTGATTTTGTGTTGAGTTGTGTTACAAGACATCCCTTGATTGCATCAATACACAAGGTAAGTCAACTATTAAATAAAATAATTCCTCAAAGAGATGTGGTTTTGGTGAACTAGGGGGGTTTGAGAGTCTAAGAAGGTTCATTATGACTAATCCATGATCTAGGCTTTGTAGTTCGGTGGAGTAGGTTAGTTTTGGGTTGTGTAAGGTATGTGAAAAATGATGTTATGACTACAAGAATTAAAGAGCCTGATTGATCAGTGGTTTGTGAATGTGTATTTGGTTTATTTCAATCAATAAATGCTAATTATAGTGTCTTGGATTTCTGGATAAAGGTTGGTAGTTACCTTCCATGATTTGTTGTTATTTTGCCATGTAAGTTGCGACATTGAGTTCTTGAATTATTGAATCATGAATGAATTGAATGGTTCTAAGTTTCTAATCAGGTTTATGCTATGTTACAATCAATTTTATGATGGTTACTATATTCTTGAGTCTGACAAAGAGTTGAAGCCAAGTTCTAATGTTTTGTGGAAATATGAAATCAAGTGAAATTGAAGGATTTTGATGAAAAGATGATTGCGTTTCTTGGTTGATCTTCTTCAATTTAAGTTCGGGTTAGAAGTACCCTTGATGATTTGTGGATCCTGGTAGATACTGTCCATCAGGTTTAAAAATGTAATTGGCAAGTGTATATAATTGTGTAATTTAAAATGTGCATTGACAACCTACGGTTATAATGACAAAGAAACAATGATAAACATGGAATTTGAAAAATAACAAAAATGAAAGCAAGCCATAATGAAATGAAAGAAAATGTGTAAATACTTCACATACCTAAAAAAAAAAACTTTCAAATGGAGGAGTTCAACCCAATTATGAAGCTTTAGCTTCTTCTTTCTTCAAACTCCTCAACAATTTGACTTTTTCAAAAGCTTGTTCCCCTTCAAACTCCAATTGTATATGAGTTTTCAATGGAATTCAAACTTGAATTGATATTATATGTCTTTCAACATGAAAAATCTGCTATTTCATGCAAAGGTGGTAGAAAGATCATGGAAAAGGTGGTGGAATGTGAAAAACATGCTTGCACACTTCACAACATCATCAAAAAACTACTTTTTGTTGGAGCACGCGCATAACCAAGAGAATATGCATAATATGGACCTTGAGATCACAAGTATATTGAGTTTTCTACCATTTTTAGTGGAAGACAAAACACGCCCACATTATAAGGTGAGTGCATTATGACACAAGTGAGTTATAACGTGAGTGTGTTATAATGTGAGAACATTATTTCTTGCTAAAATGGTCATGTCTCTACTTCTTCAAAATGTGCTAACGTTATATGAAATAGATTTATTTTCTCCCTCTTTGTCTATACCCTCTATCCTCATTGTATATATTTCCCCTGTACCCTTATAGTAGAGGAGATAAAGGTGAGTGTGTGTGTGTGTGTGAGAGAGAGAGAGAGAGAGAGAGAGAGGGATAAGGGTTAGAAGGGTAGGAGAGAGTGGGAGAAGAGAGAGTGGAGATGGAGATAAAGAGGGAGGGAGAGAGGGGGAGAGTGGGAGAAAGAGAGAGTGGGAGAAAGTGGGAGAGTGGGAGGGAGAATGGGAGAGAGATAGAGGGTAGAGGGTTAATTGTTAGAGGGAGAGAGAGGGAGAGAAAGAGGGAGAGAGAGGGAGAGAGGGAGGGAGAGGGAGAGTGGGATAAAGAGATAGTGGGAGAGATGGAGATAGAGAGGGAGGGAAAGAGAGGGAGAGTGAGAGAAAGAGAGAGTGGGAGAGAGATAGAGGGTAGAGGGTTAAGAGTTTAAGGGTTAAGGGTTAAGGGTTTAAGGGTTAAGGGTTTAAAGGGTTAAGGGTTAAGGATAGAGGGGAGAGAGATAGGGAGTGGGAGAGAGATAGAGGGTAGAGGGTTTAAAGGGTTAAGGGTTAAGGATAGAGGGGAGAGAGATACAGGGTAGAGGGTTAAGAGTTAAGGTTTTAAGGGTTAAGGGTTAAGGGTTTAAGGGTTAAGGGTTAAGGATAGGGCTATGTGTCGGATCATCATGGAAAAAATAAGCCCTTAAGTGGCAATGAAAATTCAAAAAAATCAGAGTTAAGAAATTTGACGTAAATTTTTGAATAAGTTATCTATATTATTTCAAAAATATGCAAAAATAGAATCTGTGGAGAATTGAATGCAGTTTCTAAACTACTAGGTTATGTTTTGTAAAAAAAATCTATTTGGTGAAAAATTGAAATTTCAATGCAGTAGTACTAAAACTTTAGAGAAAAAATAAGAAGTAGGTGTCTTTCTAACCACCCTAACCATAATAAAATGATAATATTTTTTTATAAGATTTTAGATATAAGTAGAAGACTCATGCCCGGATGTGATGCATTTTTTTTTGTTATTTTTTTTCAAATAAATAATTAACTATGAATTTTTTATTACAACTTTTAAAAAATATAAAAACTCGTATTTCTGACAATATAGAATGTGACACATGTTTTGGATTCAAAAAATGTGCTACTGTTTGAAAGCTATAGATGTTTTTCTATCAAACTATTAATCAGGACTTTAGTCATAATTCTAATAAAAAATGAATAATAATTATTTATTAGATTCAAAGTAAAGTATAATTTATATTGGTAGAAAGCTGAGAAGTTCCTTTACAAACCCTTTTTGTTTCATCAATTTTGGGTAAAATAAAACTCGTCAGCCAAATGGGCGAAGTCTGGAAAAGAAAGGTAAGTTGTTAAACACGTTTTTCGTGTTGATTTCTTAGGATTAGCAGGTCCGAACCAAATTCCAAAGCAAGCCCGAGCCTAATCCCTAGGCATTAAATTCCCTATCATATCGGATATTTGATTCACATTGGATATCCAATTTGAATCCAATATCTGATATGTTTTAGATATGAGTTTTAAAATTTTTATACAATTTTTAATATATGATTTCAAAAATGCAATAAATTTTATAATTTAATATATATAATATACAATATAGTTTATAATGTAATATATAATATATAATTTATAATAATCTCTTACCAAATTATGTATTTAATAAATAATATATTATATTATTATGTATAATATTTAAATATTATTTTGATATTTTGGTTAATCTATAAATATTTAAATATATATATATATATTACTAATATATAAAATATTTAAATATTATCTCTTTCCCTCTCTCTCTCTCCACCTCTATCTCTCCCAAGTCTCTCACTCAATCACTCCTATCTCTCTCCCCTCTACCCTCTCTCTCTCTCTCTCTCCCTCAAACCTAAACCCCCTCTCTCTCCCTCTCCCTCTCTCTCTCTCTCTCCCTCCATCTCTCTATCCCTCTCCCTCTATCCCTCTCTCAATATCCCACTCTCCCTCTCCTCTCTCTCTCTCTCTCCCTCCCTCTCTCCTCTCCTCTCCCCACTCTCCTCTCTCCTCTCCTCTCCCTCCCACTCTCACTCTCCATCAACCCTAAACCCTATCTCTCTCCTCTCCCTCCTCTCTCCTATCCTTCTCTCCCTCTCCCTCTCCCCTCTCCTCTCCTCTCCTCTCCTTCTCTCCTCTCCTCCCCCTCTCCCTCAACTCCTATTCCCCTCTCTCCTTCCCACTCTCCCTCTTCTCTCTCCTCTCCTCTCTCTCCCCCTCCCTCTCCCTCCTCTCTCCTCTCTCTCTCTCTCTCTCTCTCTCTCTTTCTCCTCCCCACTCTCCCTCCCTCTCTCCTCCCACTCCTCTCTCCCTCTCTCCCTCTCCCTCTCTTTCTCCCTCCCACTCTCCCTCCCTCTCTCTCCCACTCTCCCACTCTCCCTCTCCCTCTCTCAATCTCCCACTCTCCCACTCTCTACCATTAACCCTTAGGTCTGTGTGGGCACAAATCAAATATATGATTTGTAAAACTCCGATGTGTAGAGCTAAAATCTTACCATTGAAATTTTTTTTGAAATATTTTCCAAATCAAATATCCAATTATATCGGATATCGGATTTGTGGGCCATAGAAAAACCCCATGTGGGTCATTTTTGTGCATTCCAACAGACCCTACATTCTGTTTGCAATACTTTGTAGGCGACAAACGAGCGGTTTCAAATAGGAAGAGACAAAGATAATATTTTTGGAGCATCTTGTACTCAAAATTTTCATAAGGAATTATTTTTTAGCATCTTTTATGAGGTATAATGGGGAGCAGTAGTCGTCAGAAGCAAAAACGTAAGAGAAAGCTGAAAAAAGAACAAATTGAAGAATATAGACAAAGAGATAGAGAAGTTCATAGGAAGAAAAGACAAGGTATGTTAAATATTGGTGAACTTGAGCCTTATGGTCTTTCAAGTGAAGAGGAAATTGAATATTTTCAAGGTGAAAATGTAGAACATGATATTGAAATTGGGAATGAAAATGTTCAAATTGATATTGAAAATGTTGGAATTGAAGATGTTGAACATGATATTCAAATTGGGAATGGAAATATTGAAATTGATAATGAAAATGTTCAAGGTGAAAAAGTTGAAATTGAAGATGTTGAACATGATATTCAAATTGGGAATGAAATTATTGAAATTGATATTGAAAATGTTCAAGGTGAAAATGTTGGAAATGAAGATGTTGAACATAATATTGAAGCAAGTGTAAATTATGTTTCACTAGATTACATGAGAAATGAAGAACCTTGTGCGGAAGAAAGACATATTCCAAATTCAAGACCTTAAAGACCCCTAAATGGCTAGTTGAAATTGATGATAACATTATAAACAATTTTGAAGGCAAGAGGTCAACACAAACTGTTCGTTTTGTGGGCTAGAAGACTTTTCAACCAATATTTTAGTGATAAGAAATTGAAGGAGTTGTATTCAATGCGAGTCAAGTGAGTGGGTGGGTAGATGGGTTCCACCGTATCTAACCCCTTTATCTCAAACTATATCCATGAAAAATGACACAATGGAAAGTTCACTTGATTACAACCGCCTTTCAGATCTACTACAACTAGGACATGTTTTTGCAGTTGTTGTACTACAGGGGAATGAAGAGAGATCATAATATTGGTTGGCTCCATGTGTGCGGGTAAAGCACAAGCTAACACAATTGATGGAAGATGATGACGGGTTCATGTATCCTACAGGTTCAATTATGGTTGCAAGAACTTGGTTGTGAACATACATGATTAGAAAGAATGACATACCTACATTTGAAGACTACGAGAAACAAAAAACCATTCTCATGTATTCACACCTTGTTATAGAAAAAAATGTTAAGTTGTTGAAGCATCATGCCAAACCAAAGACAAAACAACTATGGACACTTAGTAATGTTGATCATGAAGCAATATTGGATACTCTTAAGAAAAGAGATGACCCTTCAGGCACACTTGAATAGCATATTCAAGAATGGAAGGTACAGTTCTTAGGTTCATTAAGCTTAAGTTCATTAGTGTTCTTTATTTAATACTGATATTTTGTATACTATTGCAATGCAGGTGTCTTTAATAGTGATATTTTGTATGTAATTTTGGGATATTTTTGGCACGATTGATCATGGACCTACTGCAACAATAGCCAACTCTGATCCTTTTAGAGAGGTATGCGATAGATTACAATAATATAGAGTCGTTATTCAAAGCATCTTTTATAGTTTTCATTACCATCTCATCATCAATTGGGTCATTTACAATAATATAGATTGGTTATTCTAATCATTTTTATATTTTGCATTTCCAATTCATCATCATTCAGGTTGTTTAGATTAATATAGATTTGTTAATCTAAGCATATTTTTTGTTGTAAAAATATAGATTTATCATTTGATAACTTTTTTGATATTCTTGGCACGATTGATCATGGACCTGCTGCAGCAATAGGCAACTCTGATACTTTCAGAGAGGTATGTGACATATTACAATAATATAGATTGGTTATTCTAAGCATATTTTCTATTGTATGTAGTTTAACTGCTACCTTCATGCTTTGTACAAATGCTTGTCACTCCAAAACGTCAACATACTACTCTTGTGGAAGACTCTGTCTTGAATGCCTCCAATAGGAAAATTTTGTAAAATTTGAAATTTGAAATGTGAAATAATGTAAAAAGGTCATAACTATGTATAGGCATAATCTATATCCAATGATGTTTTTTGAAATATGGGTCAAATATCTGGCATTGTATAAAAGGTATGTTTAAAATGTAAAGATATTTTTGTACTTAATTGAGCTACAACTGAAGGTTTTCTTCTTGGTTCTTTCCTATCAATATGCTTGTTTGAACCAGGTTTTGTAATATCTCCTATTTATATATAATTACAATTAAAGATGATTTAAACTCCAATTTGATTGTGAAAACCAAAATTGAGTGCAACTTCACTCCACAAACCTTGCCACACCCTATAAAATCATCAAACACATCTATTAGGACTTGCAGAAGCTTGATGACCAAAGCAACACAAATATTTTGGGGAATAAATCAGCAAACCAAAAGTATAAGATTTTTTAAAAAAATCGGGAAAAAATTGGATTTAAAAAAAACATAAAAAATTGTATAACAAGAGATAAAAACTATTTTTTTGAAATTGAAAGGCATTTCCATAGCATAGAGATATAGAGAGCAAATAAAATAAAGAGTTTAACTAATGAAATGTAGAAAATAGATTTTTGTAATTTATATTCATATCCCTGATTACATTCATTGCATTGCACATCTTTCAAACTCAAAGCATCACTTCACATGGCATAACGAATAAAATGATGCTAATAGATGACAAAATTTCAATTACAATATAGCTTTTTACAAATTCAACCTAAGCAGTTATGCAATTACTTCACATTGCATAACTAATAACTAGGAGCAACTGCCAATTGCTTTAGCTTGTCATGGAATTCCATGAGACCACATTTATTTGAGGCATTTTTTCAAACAGTTCATTCCCTTGTCTATGCTACAAAATTTTTCATACATGTCTACCAAAGCATTTTATCAAATAATTAATTGCCTTGCTGCTATGGCTAAATGCCTAAAACAGATGCTTTTGAACAAGCTACAAATGCTTGAAAAAAATATATCAAAGCATAATAGTAAGAAATAGCATAGACAAGGCAGTGAACTTTTTGAAAAAATTCCCTAAATAAATTTGGTCTCATGGTGATGGAATACCATGACAAGCCATAGACAAGGCAGTGAACTGTTTGAAAAGATGCCTTAAAGAAATGTGGTCTCATGGTGATGGAATGCCATGATGAATGCCTATGGTGGTGGATTGCCATGGCATTCCATCACCATGAGAACACATTTCTTTGAGGCATATTTTCAAACAATTCACTTCCTTTTCTATGGTATGACATTTTTCATACATATTTACCAAAGCATTTTATCAAACAGTTCACTGCCTTGTTGCTATGGCTGAAATCCTAAAACAGGTGCTTTCGAACAAGCTATGAATGCTTGGAAAAAATGTTTCAAGGCATAATATTAAGCAATAACATAGAGAAGGCACTGAATTGTTTGAAAAAATGTCTCAAAGAAATATGGTTTCATGGTGATGGAAGGCCATGACAAGCCATAGGCAAGACAATGAATTATTTGAAAAAATGTCTCAAAGAAATGTGGTCTCATGGTTATGATTGTCATTACAATCATAACCATGAGACCAAATTTATTTGAGGCATTTTTTCAAACAATTCACTACCTTGTCTATGCTACCACATTTTTCATACATGTCTACCAAAGAATTTTGTCAAACAGTTCACTGCCATGCTGGGCTAAAAGCCTAAAACAAGTGCTTTTGAACAAGCTATGGATGCTTGGAAAAAATATATCAAGCATAATAGTAAGCAATAGCATAAACAAGGTAGTGAACTGCTTGAAAAAATGACTCAAAAAAATGTGGTCTCATGGTGATGAAATGCCATGACGAATGCCTATGGCTATGGATTTTCATGACATTCCATCACCATGAGACCATATTTCTTTGAGGCATTTTTTCAAACAATTCACTGCCTTATCTATGCTACAACATTTTTCATACATGTCTACCAAAGCATTTTATCAAACAGTTCACTACCTTGCTGCTATAGCTAAAAGCCTAAAATAGGTGCTTTTGAACAAGCTATGGATGCTTGGAAAAAGTCTATCAAAGCATACTAGTAAGCAACAAACTATGGTCTCATTGTTTTTTTTTCGCATGAAAATCAACATGATTTTATTCACATTTTTTTGCTGGTTTTAAATGCATTTTTTTCCAATTTTGCAGTTTTAAATGGGAAAAAATCATTGACCAAAAAGTCAAAGATTTTTTCAAAAACTCGGGGAAAAAATCGTCTAGCTTGTAGATTTTTTTAAAATCGCAATTAATCGGGTTTTTTTGTAGATTTCTATTACTATGGCTTGATCCAACCTTAAATATTTCTTCCCCCACATTTCATTGACATTAGCATATTGTAACCATCACGGTTTCCAAGAAATAGCCCTTCAAAGGTTGTTGCCTTTTAGCACTTTGGACTCTTAAGGGAAATCGCTGGTCCAATGTAGCTCAGAATGATTCGACATATTTAGGTGAAAAAGAGGACCATACCTAGCGTAACCGTACCCATCCGGACGAGTTGGAATAGTCCGTTTGGTCATACGAATTGGACAAGGAAAGTTGCACCACTTTACAACTTTACACTACTTGCATTTGATAACTTTTCCCTCAACTAAAATCTCATCACCACGGTAAAACGCCTCCAAGATAGAAAAAAATGAGAGAGGTTATTGTAGATGGTCCCAACATAATCCCATATCCTTAGATGGAGAGTCTGTAAGAATCACGATTTCCAAGAAATAGCCCTTTAAGGATTGCTGGATTTTAGCACTTTGGACTCTTAAGGGAAATCGTCGGTCCAATGTAGCTCAGAGTGATTTGATGTATTTGGGTGCAAAAGAGGACCATACCTAGCATAAAAATACCCATACAAATATGTTGGAATAGTTCATTTTATCGTACGAGTTGGAGAATGGAAGTTGCACTACTTTGCAACTTTACACTGCTTGCATTTGGCAAATTTTCCCTCAACTAAAAACTCATCACCACGGGAAAATACCTCTGAGATAGAAAAAATCAAGAGAGGTTATTGTAGATGGTCCCAACATTATCCCATATCCTTAGATGAAAATTTTTTAAGCATCACGGTTTCTAAGAAATATCCCTTCAAAGATTTCTGCATTTTAGCACTTTGGACTTTTAAGGGAAATCGTCGGTTCAATGTAGCTCAGAGTGATTAAGCGTATTTAGGTGAAAAAGAGAACCATACCTAGCATAAATGTACCCATCCAGACTTTTTGGAACAGTCCGTCTAGTTGTACGAGTTGGAGAATGAAAGTTGCACCACTTTGCAACTTTACATTGCTTGCATTTGACAACTTTTCCCTCAACTGAAAACTCCTTTGAGATAAAATAAGAGAGGTTATTATATATGGTCCCAACACAATCCCATATCCTGAGATGAAATTTTTTAAAGCATCATGGTTTCAGAGAAATAGCCCTTCAAAGATTGTTGTCTTTTAGCACTTTGGACTCTTAAGGGAAATCGTTGGTCCAATGTAGCTCAGAGTAATTCAGTGTATTTGGGTGAAAAAGAGGACCATAAATAGTATAAAAGTCTCTATATAGACATTTTGGAATAGTCCATTTCATTGTATGAGTTGGAGAATTAAAGTTGCACCACTTTGCAGCTTTACACTGCTTGCATTTGGCAACTTTTCCCTCAACTGAAAACTCATCACCACGGGAAAACGTCTTCGAGATAGAAAAAACTGAGAGAGGTTATTGTAGATGGTCCCAACATGATTCCATATCCTTAGAAAGAGATTCTATAAGAATCATGGTTTCCAAGAAATATCCCTTTGAAGATTGCTGTCTTTTAGCACTGTGGACTCTTAAGGGAAATTGTCAGTCCAATGTAGCTCAGAGTGATTCAACGTATTTGGGTGGAAAAGAGGACCATAACTAGCGTAAACGTACCTATCTAGATGTGTTGGAATAGTCCATTTGGTCGTACGAGTTGGAGAATGAAAGTTACACCACTTTGCAACTTTACACTAGCATTTGACAACTTTTCCCTCAGCTGAAAACTCATCACCACGGGAAAGCACCTTTGAGATAGACCAAAACAAGAGAGGTTATTGTAGATTATCCTAACATGATCCCATATCCTCAAACAAAGAGTCTATAAGCATCACGATTTCCAAGAAATAGCCTTTTGAAGGTTGCTACCTTTTAACACTTTGGACTCTTAAGGGAAATCATCGGTCCGATGTAGCTCAGAGTGATTTGGCATATTTGGGTGCAAAAGATGACCATACCTAGTGTAAACGTACCCATCTAGATGTGTTGGAAAATCTGTTTGGTTGTACAAGTTGGAGAATGAAAGCTGCACCACTTTGCAACTTTACACTGCTTGCATTTGACAACTTTCCCTCAACTGAAAACTCATCACCACGGGAAAACGCCTTTGAGATAGAAAAAACTAACAGATTTTATTGTAGATGGTCCCAACGCAATCCCATATCCTCAAATGAAGAGTCTGTAAGAATCACAGTTTCCAAGAAATATCCGTTTGAAGATTGCTTCTTTTTAGCACTTTGGAATCTTAAGGGAAATCGTTGGTCCAATGTAGTTCAGAGTGATTTAGCATATTTGGGTGCAAAAGAGGACCATACCTAGTGTAAACATACCCATCCAGATGTGTTGGAACAATCCATTTGGTCGTACGATTTGGAGAATGAAAGTTGCACCACTTTGCAACTTTAAATTGCTTACATTTGACAAATTTTCCCTCAACTGAAAACTCATCACCACGGGAAAATTCCTCCAAGATAGAAAAAAAGAGTGAGGTTATTGTAGATGGTCCCAACATGATAGTCTGTAAGCATCATGATTTTTGAGTAATAGTCCGTCAAAGATTGCTGCCCTTCTACACTTTGGATTCTTAAGGGATTTCGTTGATTGATTGTAGCTCAAACTGCTTCAGTCTATTTGGGTGCGAAAGGGAACCATACCTAACCTAAACATATCCATTTGGATGTGATAAAATAGTCGGTTTGGTCATACGAGTTGTAAAACAAGATTTATTGATGCCCTTACAAGTAGTTTTCAGCCTCCAATCGAACGCCAATGCTATTTTCTGTGTGAAAAAAGCCATGAGACCATAGATTGTTGCGAAAAACTAGTCAAACACCTTTATTTCAACCCTACCACAACTTCTAGACTCCTATCTTTCACTTCCCTTTAAATTTTTTATAATTTTCCTTCAAAAGACTACATGGCAATTTTGACAATTTTGAAGCAAGAATGCATTTTTGGCATATTGGACCCCTAGACTCAAAAATTCAACTTAATACATGTTAAATGGTCTTCATTGACCTTATTTAGGATAAATAGATCACACCTAACCTCTCAACCTATCAAAATTAAAACGTGTAATCTTGCAAATAGTAGATTAGGTGGGAAACTAGAGAGGAAGAGTTGATGGTGAGTGGCCTAGTGAAGGCTAGAGAAGAAGAGTTTGAGGAAGATGGTGTTAGTATAGGGGTTTGTCCTTGGTTTTCATATTTGGTTGTGTGGAAAATGTATACTACTATGGGGATGGTTCTAACCATAAACAACTTAAGAAAGATTGTGAAGATAAGAGTTGAAGGGCATAAATATATGTCTAGTTGGCAAAAACTTATGTAAGAGCATGAAATAGAGATAATGAAGTATGGATGTTTAGCTTTGTGTATTGAATTTTTGTGTGCAAGTGTCAAAGCTTGGGAAACACTATTTTCATGTTTCAATGAAGACAAATAGCAAAAAGAAGATCCATTTGAGAAGGATCAAGCATGGAAAGACCAAGACAACGCAAAGCATGAAGGGTACAAAATCCCTTAGATGAAGATTTACATGCAATTGATTTGGAGCGGGTTTGAAGGGATTGTGAAGAAGATAGGAGTAGATTTATGGAGTGATTTATGGGGCATAAATATTTTGTACTCGGGGAGTATGGTGCAGGAGCACCTAAAACATGTAAGATTTCATGAATTGACAAGGTCATTCCTCCTTCTGTATAGGTTGTACCATAGAGGAATGGTCATGAATTAGATAGCGGTAGGCGTAGGAACAAGTTTTTAGGGGTGATAAAGGGATTAGAGTGGTTTGAGAAGGCTGCCTTGTTAAGAAACACAAATTTTTGTGCCTTTTGAGTAAGGCTAGAGAGTGAGTTTTTGAGAAGTTGAATGAAAATAGGTTGGAACTTGTTGGAAACTATTGGAACAGGTGTATTTAATGGTGTTTAAGAGGTCTGAGTGATTAAGATTAACCTAAGAAGAGTAAAAGTGTGAAAACCTAGTTGGAAGGGGAAAAAACAAGGGAAAATTGGTGATTTTACAAAGAAAGTGTAAGCCAAATTATGGGGCAACATAATACAATGAAGTTTTAATTTTAAGAAAAAAAATTATGAGGGAATGAAGTGGTTTCAGGATTGAGTGACGTCAGAGCGTACAAGTTCCAATAATCCCTACCAACAAGCTAGTGAACTGTTTGATAAAAATCTTTGGTAGACATGTATGAAAAAAGTGGTAGCATAGACAAGGCAGTGGACTATTTTAAAAAAAGCCTCAAAGAAATGTGGTCTCATAGAATTCCATGACAAGAAAATGCAATTGACAATTGCTGGACTGGTTTTTAGTTATGCAATGTGAAGTAACTGCATAACTGCTTAGGTTAACTTTGTAAAAACTATATTGTAATTGATTTTTTTTCATCTATCAACACCTAGTTGTTAGTTATGCAATGTGAATTAATTCTTTGAGTAACTTGAAAGATGTGCAATGCAATGTAATCAACGATATAAATATAGACTACATAATATAACCATTCTTTTTTATGCTATTGTACATTGGTATTTAACCATTGCTCAAGATAAAATTTTCAGAGAGTTTAATCATGCACATGAGGAACAAATTAAATTTTGATTTTCATCTTCTATATATCAAATTATCCAATAATCAAGTGTATGTCCATATAAAAAAATGGCATCAACGCCAACTCAAACAAAGTTTTACAAAATGTGGCATACACCATCTCAATATCTATTCAAAATTTACATGCCAAAATGTCTATCTCATCTTAAACTATTGGTGGATCATTAAAATGGAGCCTCTTTGAAGCACTCATTGGATCTGAAGGTAGCTGCACAAGAAAAAATCAAACCACAATTGAGATTAGTTATACTATATAATTTAAAATCGAATAATTAACATCAAAATCAATATACATTGAATTTTAATTGAACTCTAAAATTGAAATATTGATTACCTGAAATATACGTCTCTTGAAAGGGTCAGGAGTCCTATAATATACGAAACCAACTTTTGAAATGCCAATCTATAAATATGAACAAAAACATAAAATTGATCCAAGTTAACATACAATTATTGGTAATGGGAACATATTTACCATACAAAAAATAAAATAAACACATACCTCTTTAGGTTTATTTTATTTTTTTATCTCCTTCAGGTATTTCAACACCTCCTCCTTGAGGTGTTTAAAAAAATACTCCTTGAGGTGTTCCAATACCTACTCCTTTAGGCGGTGTGTCACTTGTCAACAACGATGTACAACTCATAATTTCCTGTACATAAAAATGACAAGTACATATGAAACTACCAATCTATGTCAATGTATGTACAATCAATATAAGATCTTAAAAATCTTAATTCAATCCAATTTGAGTTCAATTACCTTCCCCTTATCTAACTTTGCACCTCCATAGTCTAGACAAGACTGCACCTCACTCACACTAGGTATTTCCTACAAGAGGAAAATAAGATAAACATACAAGTTATTATATAATTTCATTAATGACAATTCAAATGAAAAGAAAGTATATAATAAAAAATGTAAACGAGCGAGTACAAAAATATATACTATGTGCATGTCCAAGCCAAATGAAATGGCCCTAAGGGTGCTATTAGTCACTCGTGTGAGCTCCTCCTCAAACATCAACTATTAAATAGACCATGTAAATAAATATTAGTACTTGATTCTATCTCTTATTAATATTAATTTAAAAACAAATGCAAGTTATGAATATACAACTTAAATCTTATTTGTGTCATTATTCCAACATCCCCCTCTCTAGTAGGAGAGGACTCTGTAGGGTGCACTCCACTCTCCCGCGACTAATCTATAATGTCCACATCATGGAGATCATAATCAGAAGTGTCCAAGGGATGCTCAACAGACTGTACAACATGACCCAAGAATATCTGGTGGCACATAGTGCAAGTGTGTGGCACACAAATATATGGACCTGAGGAGGATAATGCAATAACACTCGACCCTTTGCCAACATCACTAGAATGTGGCTGAGCTACTGTAGAAGCATGCGAAACCAAATGACCACTCAAAGAGTGAATAGCCTGAGTAGTCTATGTGGTTGCATCCTGGATAATCTCTAGATGATATACTAGAGGTGGAGGAGGAAGGGAAGGAGGGGGAACATATGGGTATGAGACTACTCTAATTGCCCTTGGTCTATCCTGGGGCATACCTCCACCGACGCCCTGGAAGGGTTTAATATCAAAGTAATTGACATGATGCCCTAACACAAACTCAACATATAATCTTTTAATATAGTTAAATGGTATATCAGAATTGTTGTTCAGTGGTTTATCAAAAATCATACAGCAACAATCCCAAAATTTATCTACAATGTCCCTATTCATGCACCATTTTATAGAGAGTTTTGTTTTGTTAACATTCACTGGAAAATCAGTGCGGGGGTTAGTGAATAAAGAGGCTACTTGGGCTTTGGTTATTTGGAGATATTTCACATCATCGTAAGACAATCCACATGCATAATATTCCCTCATGTCTTCTCGCCATGAATGAAAGGCATTATGTTGGGTGGAGAGGGTTTCTATATTTTTAATTATTTCCTTCAATATGTTTGCCATATCTCTCAATCGAGGGATTGTCTTATAAAATTCACAAATTCCCCTCAATTGCCCCAATTTTTCACCAATTAAGTCTTCAATTGGTAGTTGCGGAGGTGGTGGAGCATTTGGCTATGGAGGTGGTGGAGCATTTGGCATTTGTGCATTTTTATTCTCAGCCATAATACTTGATTAAAGTTAAAAACTAATTAATCTAATTGAAATTACATAATATAAATGGAATTATTGTAAACAAACCCTAGTTTTTAATAAAAATCCCCAAAAAACCCTACTTTTTCACAAATATCCATAACAAACTCTAGTTTTTGATAAAAATACATCAACAACACTAGTTTTTAATCAAAATCCATTTAAAAACATTAATTTTTAATAAAAATTCATTGTAAACTCTAGTTTTTAATAAAAATCAATAAAAAACCCTACTTTTGAAAAAAAAATCATTAAAACTACTTAAAATTATAAGAATCTAATTGAAAAATCAATTACAACATAAAAAAAACCAAAAACTTACCTTTGAAACCGGATATCTCGTGAAATCGGATATCGGATTTTGACTTCTCCTTGTGTGACCGCGTTCAAAGTGTTAAAATGACTTTGATAGTCGACTATTTTTTATTTATATTGTTTTCTCAAATCGGATATTAGATTTGTAAAAATAGGTTTGGGCATTTCTTTGGAGGAATGTATTGACACCCGAGCCTAAAAAAAATCAACTCGGAATTTTCGCATTTTTGAGTTGATCCAAAACATTTTTTTTCCCATTGCCACTTTTTGGCCCATGATGATCCTGCACATACCTATAGAGGGGAGAGAGATATAGGGTAGAGGGTTTAGAGGGTTAAGGGTCAAGCATAGATGGGAGAGAGGGAGAGAGTGGGAGAGATATAGAGGGTAGAGGGTTAAGAGTAAAAGGTTTAAGGTTAAGGGTTAAGGGTTTAAGGGTTAAGGGTTTAAAGGGTTAAGGGTTAAGGATAGAGGGGAGAGAGAGAGAGAGGGAGTTGGAGAGAGATATAGGGTAGAGGGTTTAGAGTTAAGGGTTTAAAGGGTTAAGGGTTAAGGATATAGGGGAGAGAGATAGGACTGAGAGAGAGTGGGAGAGAGGGAGATAAAGATAAAGGGTAGAGGGTTAAGAGTTAAGGGTTTAAGGGTTAAGGGTTTGAAGGGTTAAGGGTTAAGGATAGAGGGGAGAGAGAGGGAATAGGAGAGAGATAAAGGGTAGAGGGTTAAGAGTTAAGGGTTTAAGGTTTTAAGGGTTAAGGGTTTAAGGGTTAAGGGCTTAAAGGGTTAAGGGTTAAGGATAGAGGGGAGAGAGATAAGAGTGGGAGAGAGGGAGAGAGAGGGAGAGGGAGGGAGAGGGAGAGTGGGAAGAAGAGAGAGTGAGAGTGATTGAAAAATGAGAGAGAGACCTAAGAGAGGGAGAGGGTGTATGAGGGAGTGATTAAACCCTAATAACTCAACCCCGATAACCTCTTAATCCCTCAACCCTCAAACCTTAAACCCTAATCCCTCAACCCCTATACCCTCTTAATACCTCAACCCTCAACCCTCAACCATTAAACCCTAATCCCTCAACCCTTATACCATCTTAATTCCTCAACCCCTATACCCTCTTAATCCCTTAACCCTCAACCCTCAACCCTTAAACCATAATCACTCAGCCTCTATACCCTCTTAATCCCTGAACCCTAAACCCTCAACCATTAAACCCTAATCCCTCAACCCTCAACCTTCTTAATCCCTCAAACCTCAACCCTCAAACCCTAATCCCTCAACCCCTATACCCTCTTAATCCATAAAACCTAAACCCTCAACCCTTAAACCCTAATCCCTCAACCCTCAACCCTTAAACACTAATCCCTCAACCCCTATACCCTCTATTTTTTTTCTTTCCAATTTTGGTCATTGAGAAGATGTATAGAGGCCATAATATACATGTTTATGATTGTATAGATATGGATGGCATGGTCTCAGTGTTTGAGAGCAAGCAAGTGCAAATTTTAACGACTAGATCATCAGATTTTATTGGCTTTCTTGCATTTTCCCGAAACAATGATTTGAGTTATCAAAGCGATGTCATCATTGGTGTTCCGGACATAGGTGAAATTATCAAAATATATTTTTTTTATCTCCTAGCTTGAAACATGTTAGGCATTTCTTAGCATGTTCTTAATTCTATTTTGAATTTAAATAATAAATGTTATCATTAGTTTAAAAGTTTCAAATTGATGTGGTGTTGTTGGAATATGGCCAAAATCTGAAAGTTTTAGTAACATGGGACTTGGTCTAGTTCCATCCAAATGGAGGGGTGGATGGCACACAACATCATATTTCCCCACCTGCAACAAGTTAGACTCATTCTTATTCATCTTTTTTATTAAGACACTCCATACTGTACCTTTTTCTCCTATAAAATTTGAGATATGACATGAATATTGTTCATGAAGAATGGATGAATGGGTATGGATCAATTAGTTTATTTAAAAAATTATGCAGTTTAATCTTGATAAAATAACTATTACTTGATTATAATATCATAACACAAAAACATCACAATCACAATATCATAACACAAAAACATTACATAATAATGGTGACCATAATATCATAATACAAGAACATTACATAATAATCATGACCATAATATCATGATGCGAAAAAATTATATAATAATAATTGTGAACATTTCAATTTTTGTTATAACATTGTAGTTAAAAATATAAATGTATATTTTTTACTTATATAATTATTAATTAATAGGTTATTTTAAAATATTATTTAAAGTTAATTTTTATCAATAGAAATAAGATAAATATTTATCTTTTTTAATATATATATATATTTTTATATATATATTTTGATCTCTCAGAGGTATCCCCAAACCATGTGTTCGAATCACATTGGCCTTGCGACCCAACCCAACGAACTCAACCACCCTTGCCCTGGTCTTTTATTTATTATTTATTGTTTGATTATTGAATACATAATATTTAAGTAACATGGTGGAATCTATTTTGGGGTACCCAATGGCCCCCCTCTACCCCCCCTGACTCATGCTCCTCTCTTTTGGGCCCATGTTTTTCGGGTACCACCCCTACGGGGTCAGTGCTTTCACCTATGGGATTTTCAGAGATTTTGGCGGTTCCGGGTGAATCTTTTGTGCCGGCGGTGGAGATCTCTCCGATTGTCAATTGGAAGGATGTGCTATCCAATGGAAAATAAGCCTCCTCCTTGTTTCCTTCTTTACCTGAGATTGTCACGACTTCTGGAACAGAGTTTGACATCCTTGATTCGATTTGTGATAGGATTCTCTCCTTTATGGAGAATGTTGTGGTGGGTAGATTTCTTTCTTCCCATCCAATGGCGGATATGGTTCAGAAATGGGTTGCGGAAAAATGGCACCTTAAGGGTAGTGTGGAGATCTGCATGATGGCTGGTGGTATTTTCCTATTTAGATTCATGGTTGTGGAGGACTTGGTGGTGACTCTGTCATCGGGTTCGTGGGTTTATGGGAAACACAACCTGATTATGTGTCATTGGAAACTAGGTTTTGACCCTACTATAGATCTGAATAAGTCAGCTCCAATTTGGGTGTGGCTATCGGGCTTACCTTTGGAGTATTGGGATGAAGCCATTTTCAAAGGTATTGGGGATTCATTGGGTCAATTCATCGCCACATATTCTATTACAAATTCAAAATCTAGGTTCGTATTTACGAGATTCTATGTCAATATTTGTGTTGATAAAGTCCTCCCAAACTCTGTCAAGTTGTGTTCTAAGTTTGGCAGCTGGATTCAACCAATGTGTTATGAACATTCTATGGTATACTATCAAAAGTGTGCCAAATCTGGGCATCTAATTTCTGACTATAAATCTACAGTCAGTCGAGAGGTTAAGGATAATTGTATTGTGGAAAATCCCACTACTCCTTCTAGAAGTGTTCCCCATCCATTGGATGACTCTGGGATTGTTCCCTCGAGTGCTGCTCATTCACATGAGGATCCTCTGCCTTCACCCACCCCTGTTGATCCAACTTCTAAACTATCTAACCCTAGTTCTTTATTGGAGTCTATTGTTAAACCCCTATCTATCCATATGACTCAAGACCCTGGCTCTTCGGCTGTTGATCCCCTGTTTGCGATGGTCTCTGTGGGGACTTAGGACCCTAGCTCTTCGATTGTTGATCCTCTATTTAAGGTAGTCTCTATGGGGACCTATGAGGCATTGATTGAGGATGGTGAAATCTAGGAGGAAGAGAGCTCTGGTATGATTGATGAATCTACTGAAAGTATGGGGAGTTTGAAGCTTGAGAAAGCTGGGGAAGAAGGGATATGGACAATGCCAAAGAAAAAAGGAAGGAAGAAGAAGGAAGATGTAGGAGGTGACTCCAAGCCAGGGAGACCTTCTCAGAGGCACACTAGGATGAGAGAAACAGAAAAATGAGATTGCCCTGGGAAAGAAGAGGACATTGGATGTGTCCTAAAAAAAAGGTGAGAAATGAGAATTATGTCATGGAATGTTCGTGGGCTCAATAGCTCCCACAAACAACGTGCTTTGAAGGACTATATAGTGGAACATAAGATTGATGTTTTCCTACTTCAAGTAACCAAAATGATGAAGGTTAATTATGATAAATTTGCTAATTTTTTTTGGCCTAATGCATCTTATGTCTATAGTGATGCTGAGGGTGCCTCGAGGGGTCTGGTTGTGCTTTGGAACCCATATAATTTTCGGGGCTTTGAAATATTCCACTGTAAAAATAGTGTGGGGGCCTCGTTAACTTATCTTGGTGAATCCTAGTCTATAATAAATATATATGCTCCAAATCAGGGGAATGCAGGGAGTATTTTGTGGCATAACATGGTGGTTAAAATTAATCTGAATAGGGGAGGCCATTGGCTTGTTGCTGGAGATTTTAACTCTCCCCTTTTTCCGTCGAAAAAAAGTGGTGGCCTTTTGGATTATTCTGACAGCATGTCTAACCTTGCTAATTTTTTGAATTCTTTGGGTTTAGTTGATATTGAGCTCTTGGGCCAGAAATTCACTTGGTCTAATAGACGGGCTGGTGGTAACCTGATTTAGGTCCAGCTAGACCACTTCCTCTGCTCTCCTCATTGGACTAATGTCTTAGATGCCAATCTAATAACCTTGCCTAGGATGGTCTTTTACCATAACCCCCTTTTGCTGACCACTAATATTCGCCTTGTTGTTGGTCCCTTTCTCTTCCTCTTTGAGATAATGTGGAACTCTCATCTTGATTTCAAAAATAAAATTGCTGAATGGTGGAATATTCTTGTCCAAGGCTCCCCCATGTATAGGTTTTTCTTCAAATTTAAACATATTAAAAACATGGTAAAAGGATGGAACAAGAATGTGTCCGAGGATGTGCTTAAAAGAAGTTGTGAGAAGGATAGTTGAGGACTTTACAAAATAAAATGGAGGAGGGAGATGACAGTTAGCAGACTCACAACCAGGAATGGGAAACCATGATGGAATGGGAACGGGTTCTAAAAAATGAGGAGGTCTTTTGGAAGCAAAAATCAAGCATCCAATGGTTGAAGGAAGGAGATAGGAATACCTCCTTCTTTCATGTTTCAACCATCAAGCATAGGAAAATGAATCAAATTTCTAAGTTGACTAATGCTACTGGGGAGGTGATTTTGAATCATGCTCAGATTGGACTCTGTGCTATTAACTATTTTTAGGAGGATTATTCGGCCCCGGCTAAGGCACCTAATCCGGACTTCGATAGTGTGATTGTCAACCATATTCCTAGTACCATTTCTCAGGAAGATAATATGGAGATTCTTAGTAATATTTCTATGGAAGAAGTTCACCTAGCTACCTTTAGCATGGGGGATTTCAAAGCCCCGAGGCCTAATGGTTTTCCTCCTATTTTTTTTTAGATTTTTCAGGATACTCTGGGTGGGGATCTAGTGCTTGCAGCCAGGGACTTCTTCAAATCGGGCAAGATCCTCAAACAATTGAACCACACTTTCATCGCTCTTATCCCCAAGATTAGTGAGCCTCAATCCATGACTGGTTTCCGACCTATTAGCCTTTGTAACACCTTCTATAAGATCATTTCTAAGATTCTAGTAAACCATGCCAAACCTCTTTTGGATAAAATCATTAGTCCTACTCAAAAGGGTTTTGTCCCTGGGCGACATATTCTTGATGCTACTTTGACCACCCATGAACTGCTCCACTCAATGGATAGATGTAACTATGCGAGCATGGATCTCAAGCTTGACATATCCAAAGATTATGACAAAGTGTTATGGGACTTCATCTCGAAGGTCTTGGCTATGTTTGGATTCAACAATTTGGTCATCAAAATCATTATGAAATGTTTTAATATTGTAAAGTACTCTATTATTGTTAATGGATCCCCCTTTGGGTTCTTCTCTGCTGGAAGAGGGATCAGATAAGGAGACCCCCTGTCTCCCTCTCTTTTCATAATGATTGCAAATGTTCTCAATAGAAACTTCACTGGTCTACTGTCAGAGGGCTCCATTATGGGCATTAGAGCGGCTTCCTCCCTAGATCTGGTTGTTGTGCAACAATTTGTGGATGACACTTTTCTCTTTGGGAAAGCCTCTGTGGTGGAATCCAGGAAATGGAAAGCTTGCCTTAACAACTATGCCTCTTGTTCTGGTCAAAGCATCAATTACAATAAAAGAATGATTTATTTCTTTAACTGCATGCCTAATTTGCAAAAAAGGGTGAATGCGGTCCTGGGATGTGTCAGTGGATCTCTCCCATCAGTTTACCTTGGGCTCCCCCTCACGGTTAAGGAGGTTCCCACTAATTTTTGGAACTCGATTCTTGATTGGATCCAAAGGAAATTGGTTGGGTGGAAGGGATCTATCCTAAGCCATGCTGGAAAAATCCAATTGCTCACAGTGGCTCTCCAAGGTATCCCCACTTACTTCCTCTCCATTTTTAAGATGCCTAAGTACATTGCTGATAAATTTGAAAAAATTCAAAGGAACTTCCTCTGGTCTGGGACTGAAGAAAAGAAGAAACTTGCTTTGGTGAAATGGGAAAGGGTCTGCTAGGCCAAAAATTGTGGCAGACTAGGAGTCAGGACAATTGTCAACTCTGATAGGGCTTTGATGACCAAGGCTGGTGGGGATCAGTTAAGGAACACTAAGGATTGGTGTAAAATTCTGAATTCCAAATATCTTCAGGATAGGCCTTTGATCAATTGTCTCTCAAAGTCTCACTCCCAGGGCTTAGTTGTTTGGAGGAGCATCTGTAGCACACAAGGCCTGTTAAGGAAAGAGATTAAATGAAAAATGGGCAATGGGAATATAATAAAATTTTGGGAAGATAATTGGCTAATTGACACCCCTCTGGCTTGCTCTGACTTTAGGTCTATAATGGGTCCGACCTAGAGATTCTTTGGCATCCATATCAGTGATTATGTTTCTGGACCCCCTAGAGCTAAGATTTGGAGAGACCTTACCCTCTGCTGCCACCAATCTCAAGACATTTGTTGTTTGGCTCGGTCCCTTCAGGTGATTCTCTCTAGCACCAGGTTTCCATCCTATGACAAAGAGGATGAGTTTTTTAGACCTTTGACAAACAAGGGGATCTTTGTGTGTGGTCAACTTACAGATTGCTGACAAACCAAACTACTACTAAGGAACCTTGGAAAAAGATTTGGAATCACCACATGATCCCTAAAATTAATTTCTTTTGGTGGACGACCTGTCATAATAGGATTCTTACCCAGGACAATTTGAGGAAATGAGGTTTTTGTATTCCCAATAGATGTTTTCTTTGCAAGAATTGGGAGGAAACTGTAAGTTAACTTTTGTTACACTACCTATTTGCTGCTGAAGTTTGGGGGTTGGCATTCGAGAAAATTGATGTCCCTTGGGTTATGAGCAAGGATCTCTTATCATTCATTCTGGGTTGGTATGGTCCCTATTCCCACCCTCTACTTGGTGAAATTTGGAATCATGTCCCTCCTATTTTGGGTTGGTGTTTGTGGAAGGAGAGGAATAACAGGGTTTTCAAGAATGTTGAGAGGAGCCCTAAGGAAGTTTTTGGCATTGGTGCTTAGCTCATTGAGGAGAATATCTCTTTCTTTAATGGGAAACTCCTAGAGACAAGGCCATTGGATTTTGAAATAAGAATGGCCAAGGCATGGCACCGGGTTTTAGAGGCTAACTCTTTTGATATTTCGAAACTCTTAGCCAGAAGAAATAATAAATGGGAGCCTCCGGATAGAGGCTGGTTTAAAATCAATTTTGATGGGGCTGCTAAGGGCAACCCAGATAGGGCAAGTATTGGTGGAGTAATTAGAGATCCCATGGAGGCTTTGGTGGTAGGCTTTGGTGGAGGTATTGGGTTTCAGTCTTCATTAGTGGCGGAAGCTCGTGCGCTGCTAATGGGCCTCAAAATTGCTATCTCTTTGGGGATTACTAATCTCCACATCGAAGGAGACTCGAAGTATATAATAGATGTTGTGAGTAAAGATAAACTAATTGGTTGGAATACAAATGATATATTGTTGGATGCTAGATTCCTTTAATCCAAATTTAGGGATAAAAAGGTGACACATATTTTTAGAGAAGGAAATCAAGTGGTAGATGCCTTCGCTAATCTTGGCTCTTGCTAGGATTTCGCTAAATGTTGGAGGAAAATGGAAAGGTTACTGCAAAAAATTTAAGCTTTCATCACGTGGGAACAAAGAAACCAAGTTTTGCAATGACTTTTAATCTTTGGATGATGGGAGCTAAATGGGGGGTCCGCCTGATTTTATTGGGGGCCTGGTGGATGAGTGTCAACACTGAGACGGTATAAAGGTGGAGGGAATCTGATTTTTTGACTCACTATGGGCTTAGAGATTTTCATGTGTGGGGCATGGATTGGAGGATCCATGTGTCTATCCTTTGGACCTGGTGGATGGGTTCGAGTACTAAGGTAAAAAAAAGGTGTCGGGGTTTAAATTTGAAGGATGGTAACACAAATAAAATTTACAGCTTGATGAAGGAAAGATGGAAGGACGTGACTTCAATGAATCTGAAGAGTTGTACTGTGCAATCTCTTATCTTGGGGATCGTGAGATATATTTTTTTATCTCATCCTTGCATCAATTTGTGTGAGTTTTTATAATGATTTGACTCTTCATTATGAAAATTTACCTCCTTCTAGTGTCTTCGTGCTAGCTAGTTTAGCGTGAGTCTCAAATGGCACCTTTAGGATGGTTTCTATTTTTAGTCATACGACCAATCTGTCTTGTTTTTTATGCATTTTATCCAAGAAGAAGGAACCCTACATGCCCGCCAATTCTTGCTTTGCTAGCTGCAATCATCCCAAGATCCTCATTAATTTCATTGTCAAGCCACCCTGTGGTAATTTTCCGTTCCGCGCATGCGACCTGTACGCAGGTGTAATTAACCTTTGTTGTATACCTTGCCTAAATGAACACAATGTGATAATTATCCATGGATTCTACATTTGGTATCTTTTGCAAACTCTTGGGCTTCCTATGCAGGTTGGTAATATGGGTGGCGAGCGGGTGAGGACTGAGCTGGATAACTACAATGAGTTTCAGAATAATCCTTTAGTTTGACACATCTGTGTGGAAGGTGGCATTGCTTCACTTATGGAGATTTTTGTCGGTCATCATCCTAACTTGTCGGGCTAGTTTTCCAACTCCTAGAAGGATCATAGGGTTTCAATCAGAGGAATCTCATTTGAAATCAGTGAGGAAGTCATAGCACAAGACACAAGATAATAGTGTATTGGGAAAAAATACCCCAAACACACCAAGAAACTGGATCACGAAAGATTGAAAGCTTTTTTTAGAGGTGATGAGGCCCCGGTGTGGAACCAGTTAGGTTTTGAGAGGGAAGCCCTACCAAAGCCCTGGGATTAGGTGTGCCTACCACTGATGAAGTACGTCACCTTGGAAGGTAGGTTTAAAACCTACTTTTTTTTATCACTTCCCCCTGTTAAATCATTTAAGACACAAGATGTAGCTTAGTTTTCCATTCTTTCTTCTAATGGATTTGGAAAACTCGATCAAAAAATACAAAGAGTCAACCAACCTTAACCTCAGTGATCTACCGCTGCTCCTGCTCTATTAGGGGCTCATTCTAAGACTTTATCACTTCCACCTGGCCCTCTATCCTCCTAAAGCTATTACGACTGCTCGCATTGAGAATATTGAACCCTTGTTGACTGTGAATATTTCCCCGACTGAGTCTAAAAGCGCTCCCCAAAAATCCAATAGGGGCACTGCGGGGAATCCTAAAGCCAAGATAACCACCAGGAAAATTAAGGGTGGTTTGGGTAAGGCTCATGCCAATGCGGCAGAGGGTGTCTGTGAATTGAAATCCACTCAAGTGGATTCAGCCTACAAGGCCACCACTACTAAAAAATAGAAGGATAAAGGTACGTTGGACCCAATTTCTAGGGAAGGAAAGGGCAAGAACATAATAAGGAAAGACTCTAGAGGAGACACTGTTGTGGGGAACACTGAGATGACTAGTGGGGAAAATGGTAGAAGGATATCTGGGAGGCTCGCAAAGAATAACGAAAATAGGCTAATTATTGAGGATTTAGAGGAGGAGCGGTCTGACAACAAAGCGTACACAGAAGAGGAAATTGAAGATGATGAGGACAAGAATGTGGAGGGGCCTTAGTTTACTCTTGAGGACAACAAGGTTCCTAAAGATGGCTCTGCTTGTCACTCTCCACATCCCCTGGTCGAAGAGCCTGGAGAGGTCCTGAGGACCATGGACATTGGGGAGGAGCCCTGTGATTGGGTGAAGAGAATGGAGATGCTCGAAAAAACCGTGGGTTGACCTGCTTCACCACGAAGTTGGGCCATTTTGTCACTAGCACCTTGTCTAATGCTATAAAGGAGGAGCTAGAGGGAAATAAGAGCTAGAAGAACAAATAATGGGTTGGTGATGAGGGTGTGGACCTCCTGATCAAAAATTGGGACAATGTCAGTTAGCTGTTGCTTGTGTCGGTGTCTTGTCTTTCAACTGCCTCTCTGTGGTCTTTGTGCTACTTGTGGGCTGTCTTTACTTTTTGTTTACTTAATGTTTGCTTTTTAGTCTTGCTCCTTTTTGGCCCTTGTGGCTCAATGTGAAGGGTATGATGCCCTGAAAATGCTACTTAACATTTCAAAAACATAAAAATTCATTATTAAAAAACAATAAAAAAATTCAAAATTGTTTAATATTAATATAGTAAATAAAAAATTAAGATTGAGGACCATACTTTCCTTTTAATGTACAAATTATTTATATCTATTGAATTCTTATAAACATATCTTAAGAATGATTTTTCATATTATTTTGACATAAATTTTTTACAAACTTAATTAATTATCTAATTTTATATTTTAATAGAGAATATTTCTAACATATAGAATGAAAAAGTCATAATATCAAACAATTAGTAATATATTTTTAATTTATATATTTAATCTTTATATAAGATTATTATAGATTTTGAAATACAAGAAAAGTAAAGTGAAAACTAAAAAAATTCATGTCTAAATCTTATGTTTCAATATATACAAATTTAGAATAATTTAAAATCACCATTTCACTCTTAAATACTAAGATTTATATTAAATTTTAATTAAAAATATAATATTATGTATTGATTAAATTGTAAAATATTTTTAATATATAATTTTATTTAAATATTTGAATTGATGTATTGTTTTTAAATATATTATGTCTATATATAATATCCATTATACTATGCATAATGGGTAGGATTTTGTTCTTAATATCAACCTATATCATGATCTTTTATAAGAATATACATGTTTCTAACAAAAGATTACATCTCTTTAGATGAGTTAGTGCATCTTTTATTAGTCTTCAATAATATTTTTGTATTCTATTTTATACCTTTTACTGGTCCACTCAATCTATATGATAACACATTTTTACATATTATTTGCTTGTTAGTATTTTCATCGTTTTGTTACACCAACATTTTTTAAAAATATCTTGAATTTATAAATGTGCAAGGGGTAAGTGCACCAAGATGGTTCCCAAAAAGGGGACTTAAGTAGATAATTTTTTTCTGAAATCAGGAAATAATGACCTTGGACGTGAAATTGAGGATAGTTACACTTAAAATTTTAAGATGGAACAAAAACAAGGATCAAAGTGCTCTGAGTATAATTTCTAAACTACTATTTTAATTTTAAAACGGTTGAGATTAAGGGGTTCAAAATAAGGACGTATAGAAATTGGTGTTGTTTTTGTCAGAAAAACATAACATAGCAACTCTTGATGCACGATTTTTCTGATAATTTTTTAATGAATATTTAATTTTTTACTAATTTTCGAAGTGGACACTTCCTGAAAAACAAAATTTTGGCCGTGCTACCCCTACAAATTTTGGAAATTAATTGAATTTTTTTTTTGTAGAATGGAGTCTAATTTCTAAAAAATGTAATTTATTTGAAAATTCGATGAACAGTTAATTTATAACGAAAAAAATACCAAACACTTCTTTTTGGAAAAAAAAATACATACAAACAAAAGAAATAATGGATGAAAAGCTTAACATTGTCAGAAAGTGAAAAAAATTACATCGTTGGATAGCTAAGAGAGAACCCAACATTACCTGTGTGTTCAATTTTTTGATATTGAACCACATGCAATCCTGACGGTGAGCACAAAATTGATTATGTGAAATATGGTAGATTTTGTAAAAACATATCTCTGGTCATTGGGAATTCCCTCCAAGTCTTTGGGTTGGTATTCCAAGGCAAATACCAATCCTAAGGCTTGGGAATTCCCAAAGCAAGATATAACGCGAGTGCACTATAACGTGCTCCACGTTATAATGCGCTCGCATTATATCTTAGTTTTGACATGTTCTTTTGCTTTTGCGGGAAACATGTCAACTAAGACATAACACAAGCATGTTATAAAGTGCTCACATTATGTCTTCCTTTATGTTAAATTCCAATATATTGAATGTATTCTGATATATTTGTATGTTTGTATGTACATGTATGCTTGTATTCCATGTACGTATGCATGTATGCATGCTTGTATGTATGCACGTATTCATGTATGTATCAATGCATGTATATTGTATGTATGCTTGTATGCCTATATGTATGTAAGATTGCATCTACACATGTATGTATGTATGCTTGTATGGATGTAGGATTTTAAGTACATATGTATTATGCTTGTATGTATGTACGTATGTATGTATTTATGTATGTCTTTAGAGCGAGGGAGAATTTAGAGAGAGAGAAAGTCTAGAGAGAGGGAGAGGGGGTGGAAGTGAGAGTTTAAGAGAGAGGGAGTGGGAGAGAAGGGGTTGGAGTGAGAGGTAGTTAGCTAGGTAGGGTGGGAGGGATAGAGAGAGGGAGAGAGAGAGAGGGGGGAGAGAGAGACATAGAGAAAGAAAGAGTTATGTAGGTAGGGTGCCAAAGGGAGAGACTTAAGAGTGTGAGGGAGGAGAGAGGGAGAGACTTGAGAGATAGGTAGTGAGAGGGAGTGTGAGTGAGAGACCTGAGAGAAGGAGAGGGTGTGGGAGGGAGTGACCTAATAGAGGTAGAGAAAGAGGGGGGTAGAGTGAGAGGGACTTATCTAGGTAGGGTGGGAGGGACAGATAGAGAGAGGGGAGAGAGACAAAGAGAGAGTTAACTAGGTAAGTTTCCAGAGGGAGAGACCTGAGAGAGAGAGGGGGTGGGAGGGAAAGACATGAGAGAGAAGGATAGAGAGGGAGTGGGAGAGAGTGGGAGAGAGTGGGATAGAGTGGGAGGTACATAGAGAGAGATGGATAGAGGGAGCAAGAGAGGGTGGTAGGGATTGATTGAATGAGAGGTATGTAGAAAGAGGGAGAGGGTAGATAGAGACAATTAGAGAGGGTTGGAAGGAGGGAGGGAGGGAGGGAGAGGTGAGATGTATATATAGAGAGAAAGTGATAGGGGTTGAGGGTGTAGGGTTGAGGAATTAGGGTGGAGGACCTATAGGGTTAATGGTTCTAGGGTATTAGGGTTTAAGGTTTGAGGGTTGAGGGAATAGGGTCGATGGTAGAGGGTATTTAGTTGAGGGTATATGGTAGAAGGTTTAAGGGTTTAGGGTTGAATGGTTTAGGGTTAAGGGTTTACTTGGTTGAGGGTAGACGGTTTAGGGTATAGGTTTGAGGGTATATGGTTGAAGGATTAGGTTCAGGGCCCAATGTAAAGGGTAGAGGATTTAGGGTTTAAGGATTGAGGGTTGAGGGATTAAGGGTTGAGGGTTGAGAATTGAGGGTTGAGGGTGTATAGGGTAGAGGGTAGAGGGTAGAGGGTAGAGGGTTGAGGGTTGAGGGTTGAGGGTTGAGGGTTGAGGGATTAGGGTTGAGGGTCCAATGTATAGGGTAAAGGTTATAGGGGTTGAGGGATTAAGGGTTGAGGGTTTAGGGATTAGGGTAGAGAGTTTAATTGGTTTTAAGGGTTTAGGGTAGAGGGTATTGGGTTGAGGGTAGAGGGTTTAAGAGTTTAGGGTATAAGGGGTTGAGGGTTGAGGAATTAGGGTTGAGTGTTTAAGGGTTTAAGGGTTGAGGGATTAGGGTAGAGAGTTTACTAAGTGGGTTTAAGCATTGGGGGATTAGGGTTGAGGATAGAGGGTAGAGGGTTTAAGGGTTTAGGTTTTAGGATTGAGGGATTAAGAGGTTATATGGTAGAGGGTATGGGGGTTGAGGGAATAGGGTTTAAGGGTTGATGGATTAAGAGGGTATATGGGTTGAGGGATTAGGGTTTAAGGGTTGAAGGTTGAGGGTTGAGGGATTAAGAGGGTATAGGGGTTGAGGGATTAGGGTTTAAGGGTTGAGGGTTGAGGGATTAAGAGGGTTTAAGGGTTGATAGATTAGGGTTTAAGGGTTGAGAGTTGAGGGTTGATGGATTAAGAGGGTATAGGGGTTGACGGATTAGGGTTTAAGGGTTGAGGGTTGAGGGATTAAGAGGGTAGGGGGGTTGAGGGATTCAGGTTTAAGGGTTGAGGGTTGAGGGTTGAGGGATTAAGAGGATATAGGGGTTGAGGCATTAGGGTTTAAGGGTTGAGGGTTGAGGGATTAAGAGGGTATAGGGGTTGAAGGATTAGGGTTTAAGGGTTGAGGGTTGAGGGATTAAGAGGGTATAGGGGTTGAGGGATTAGGGTTTAAGGGTTTAAGGTTGAGGGTTGAGGGTTGAGGGTTGAGGGTTGAGGGTTGAAGGATTAGGGTATAAGGGTATAAGGGTTGAGGGTTGAGGGATTAAGAGGGTATAAGGGTTGAGGGATTAGGGTTTAAGGGTTGAGGGTTGAGGGATTAAGAGGGTATAAGGGTTGATGGATTAGGGTTTAAGGGTTGAGGGTTGAATGATTAAGAGGGTATATGGGTTGAGGGTTGAGGGTTGAGGGATTAAGAGGGTATAGGGGTTGAGGGATTAGGGTTTAAGGGTTGAGGGTTGAGGGATTAAGAGGGTATAGTGGCTGAGGGATTAGGGTTTAATTCCACTCTCCCCCTCTCTCCCTCCCACTCTATCTTTCTTCCACTCTCCCCTTCTCCCCTTCTCCCACTCTCTCCCACTCTTTATTTCTCCCTCTCTCTCTCTCTCCCACTCTATCTTTCTCCCAATCTCCCCTTCTATCACTCTCCCACTCTCTCCCACTCTCTCTTTCTCCCACTCTCCCCCTCTCTCCCTCCCACTCTATATTCTCCCACTCTACCCTTATACCACTCTCTCCCACTCTATCTTTCTCTTACTCTACCCCTCTCTCCCTCCCTCTCTATCTCCATATCTCCCACTATCTCTTTCTCCCCATCCTCCCTCCCCCTCCCTCACTCTTTCTCTCCCACTGTATCTTTCTCCACTCTCCCCCTCTCCCCCTCTCTCCCTTCACCTCTATATTTCTCGAACTCTCCCCTTCTCCCACTCTCCAACTCTCTCCCACTCTACCCCTCTATCCCTCCCAATATATCTTTCTCCAACTCTCCCCTTATCCCATTCTCCCACTCTCTCCCACTCTCTCTTTATCCCACTCTCCCACTCTCTCCTTCCCACTCTATCTTTCTCCCACTATCACCTTCTCCCCTTCTCCCACTCTCCCACTCTCTCCCACCCTCTCTTTCTCCCACTCTCCCCTCTCTCCCTCCTCTCTATCTCCATCTCTCCCTCTCTCTTTCTCCCACTCTCCCCCTCTCTCCCCATCTCCCTCTCCTCTCCTCTCCACTCTCCCCTTCTCCCACTCTCTCCTAGTATCTCTTTCTCCTAGTCTCTCCCTCTCTCCCTCCACTCTATATTTTCCTCTCCTTCTCCTCTACAATCTCTCCCACTCTCTCTTCTCCCAATTTCCCCTCTCTCCTCCCATTCTATCTTTCTACTCTCCCTTCTCCCCTTATCCTCTCTCCTACTCTCTATTTCTCCCACTCTCCCCTTCTCCCACTCATAATTTATCTTTCTCCCACTCTCTTCCCCTTTCTCTTTCTCCCACTCTTCCCCTCTCTCCCTCCCACTCTACCCTTCTCTCAATCTCTCTTTCTCCCACTTCCCCCTCTCTCCCTCCATCTATATCTCCATATATCACAATATATATTTCCCCCCCTCTCCCTATACCTCTCCCTCTCCCTTTAACTCTCCCTCTCTCCCTCTTTCTCTCCCACTCCCTTTCTCTCCCACTCTCACTCTACCTCTCCCTCTCTCTCTCTCTCTCACACACACACACACACACACCTCTATCTCCTATAATATAAGGGTACAGGGGAGAGATATAGAATTAGGATAGAGGGTATAGACAAAGAGGGAGAAAATAAATATATTAAAAAAACCATATTTCATATAACGTGTGTGTGATTTGAAGAAGTAGAGATTCTACTATTTTAGCAAGAAATAACATGCTCGTGTTATAATGCGAGCACATTTTTTCTTCCAATAAAAATAATAAAAAAAAATCAATATACCCATGATGTCAAGGTCCACAGTTTACATATTCTCCTGGTTTTGCGCATGCTATGACAAAAAGTAGCTTTTTGATGTTGTGAAGTGTGCAAGAATTTTTTTTCACATTCACCCACATTTTACATGAAATTTCTACCACCTTTGCATGAAATAGAAAATTTTCCTCATTGAAAGACATATAATATCAATTCAAATTTGAATTCCATTGAAAAATGATATACAATTGAAGTTTGGAGGGGAACAAGCTTTTGAAAAAGTCAAATTGTTGTGGAGTTTGAAGAAAGAAGAGGCTAAGGATACATAATTGGGTTGAAATTATCTATTTGAAAGTATGGTTTTTTAGGTATGTGAAGTATTTACACATTTTATTTCATTATATTATGGATTTCTTTCATTTTTGTGATTTTGCATATTCCTTATTGATCATTGTTTGCTTGTCATTATAACCTTAGGTTGTCAATGCACATTTTAAATTACACAATTATATACACTTGCAAATTACCATTTTAAACCTAATACAAAGCATCTACTAGGATCCACAAATAATCAAGGGTACTTCTGACCCTAACTTAAATTGAAGAAGATCAACCAACAAACTCAGTCATATTTTCATCAAAATCCTTCAATTTCACTTGATTTCATATTTCCACAAAACATTAGAACTTGGCTTCAACTCTTTGTCAAACTCAAAAATAGATTAACCATCATAAAATTGATTGTAACATACCATAAACCTGATTAGAAACTCAAAACCATTCAATTCATTCATGATTCACTAATTCAAGAACTCAATTTTGTAACTTACATGGTAAAATAACAACAATTCAAGGAAGGTAACTACCAAAATTTATCTAGACATCCAATACACTATATACATCATGTTATTAATTTAAATAAACCAAATACACATTCCAAATATCTCACCAAAATTCATCCTTTGAGCATGCTTCCCCTAGCAATATTCCAAACCCGTGGTGTAGGGACACCTACAACCATATTTCAAAATCTACTTTGGTGATAGTTTGTCTTAAGGTTTTTGGGTGAGTTCAAGAGTTTTTAGATTATTTTTCATAGCTTTTATTGAAAATAAGGTCTAAATAGACCAATCTTTCATGTATTTAGGGATTTTGTGAGTTTGGTGATCAAATGTGCAAGTATGCACTCTTGCTTAAGAAAATTGTCAATTTTGCCATATAATCTTTGAAGGAAAATTATTCAAATTGTAAATGGAAGTACAAGAAAAGAGTCTATAAGTTGTATTAGGGATGAGATAAAGGTTTTTGAGTGGTCTTGGGTGTCTTGGACAACAAAGTTGCATAATGTTGCTTATTTAGCAAAAGTTGTCAATGTTAGCAATTTTTAAGACAAATGAAGGTCCTAGTAGTTAACAGGTGGTTATAGGTTGGTTATGGACATGGATCAGCTGGATAAGGTCCTAAAATTTTATTTAAAAACTTGGTATGGCCTTTTTCAAGAGGTTGGTGGATTTTGAATAAGAAAGAAACTTGTATTTGCACTATTTTTCTTAAGATCTCACTGCTTTTTGTGTATTTGCAGACCCTATATAGGCTATATAGGTTTATTAATGGTGTGAAATTGATATTATTCCATAAATGAAGTTTAATAATTTCATTTGTCTCCCTTTGAAGAGGTTTTCATTGAACTTTGTGCTTGGAATTAATAAATTTCTAGAAACTGGGTTCTTGGACAATCAAGGGTTTGAGGGCAATTTAATGTCTTAGATGGAATCCAACCTATTTTTATCTCTATGACTCAATGGGGTGACCATTTAGGATCTAATTAGGATGTTATTAGGATTAGAGAATAACAAGCTTAAATTTTCCTCATGAACGATGTTGGTTTAAGGGGAAACACCCTATTTTCTCATAGAAAATAATGGTGCAGACCTAAGAAAGAGGGGTGCAGCATTTCCAAAGGGTATATTATGGTTCCTTAAGCTTGGGGGGGCCTATACAGAGGTTTCTGGGCAGTTTTTTTGAATTGGGAAGTTGTGGAAGGTAGAGTTTCAGTAAGGAGGTCTAAAAAACCTTATTTCCTAGGTTCTAAAGAGGGTTTTGAAATTTGTTGATGAAATGAGTACTTGGGGTCCTCAAACATTGATAATTTTTAGTTTTTAAACCTAATACAAGACTTTTTTCAGTCATGGAGTCCTAGTGGTGGGTTCTTGAGGGGGTCCCTTTGTAAAATTAGCTAATTTGGGCCCTAAAACAGTGAAATTTATCATTTTGAGGAAAGTGTCTTAAAAGAGTAATATGTGGATTTTTTATATGTCTTATACCATTGAAATGGATATCTAGATCAATAATTTATTTTAAAGGTGTTTTGGGAGGTTTGTGGGAAAAATCCCTAAAACTGGTTTGTGAAGCCTACAAGGCAATTTTGGGTCAAAAGTGGCTTTTAGAAGAGTTTGTTTGATGTTATTTTTCTAGGTGGTTGAATGTAAAGATGCTGAAATCTTGAAGGTGTTGACACTCTTTTCCTGCATCAAATTTCAATCTTGAGTCATAATGAAGAGTGATGGTTGATAGGTAACCCTGTTGTCCTATTGAGTCAATTGAAGATTGATGTCTTGGTTGGCACATTTGGGAGAAGTTGTGTCAATTTGTATCTTGGGTTCCCACCATTCTGCATCAATTTGGTTCCAGACACATAACATACATCAAAACCAGGGGTGACTTCTTTGGACTATGTTTGACTTCCAATAAGCCTACCTAGCAAAAGGCTTCCCAATTACCCCAAATTTGCAAAGGAAGTACCTTTTAAAGGTGAGATTTCCACTCAAAAACAAAGAAAAATCAATTTTCATGATACCAAACCACCAATTTCATGATTAATTTTCCCACATAAGGTCATTACCCTACTATCCCAAGAAACCCTCCAAAACACAAGCAAAAACAAGGGTTTTCAAGGATTTCACAACTCTAAGCCTCTCCCATTCCTTTGAAGGGTCCAAACACCTTCCAATACCTTTGCACAAACTTATCAAAAACTCACAATTCCATTACACTCATTAGTTTTCAGAATCACCATCATGGTTATTCACTTTCACATATAAATCTACTCTAGCCAGCCTAGTGCATCACTCCACCAACCAAAACCATGCTCTTCTAGACTCCCAAACACATTTTACATTGTTAGACACCAATCCACCAAGTTAAAGATCCATAAAAGTGGATGGATTGGTGAAAATAAATACATTATAGCCTCAAACCCTTACACTATCAAAACATGTCAGACTTGGAGAAATAACTAAAAATCTCTTCTAAAATGGTCTCATAGACCTCATTTAACATAGACCATTATATTAGACTCAAAAAAAACAAGAACCTTGCTTTTACCCATCTTCACATGCACCAAAAACCCTCCTTTTTACCCAAGAAACTAGTGGTTTATTGAAAAAAACTCATCCAACCCTCACACAATCTTATGAATACTTAAAATAGGTCTAAAATGGTCTGAGAAAACACAATTCAATAAGAAACCATGCTGCTCGAATGAAAAAAACACTTTAGCATATCAAAACCACTCAAAATCTCATGGAAAACTCAAATTTCACTCTAGGGCTTCATGCCCAACACCCTTTTAGACCTCCCTTGCACACAAACAACATTCCATCACCTATTTATTGATTATATTCCTTCAAATCTTATAAATAAGTCTTTGCATCGATGTTTTCCTAAAGCCTAGACAACAACTTCTTGAATTGACAATTTTCATTCAATGGTGCTCCTACACCATGTATGCTTCCATAGTTTGTATACATATATATGAGATAAGTTGACATTTTGTATGCTTGTCCATGCTTCCATTTTGAGGCTATCTTGCAATCATGGCATGCCACATTACTACTTTTCTTTAAGGCATTCTGGATTGAAAAAAATCATGCCACCTTTGTCTATGCTAGGTTAACTCTTGTATATGATGATTGTAAGTATTATTTAAGTGAAGCCTTGAATGCCATATATTTTGATTAAATTGAATGGATACATTTTTTAGGAACTAATATTCATATCATTACCATGGTACATATAAAATTATCTGCCATGGCGAAGAAAAAGACAAAGAGGAAACTAACAAACGAAGAGAACAAAAACTTCAAAGAAAAGGAGAGAGTTCGGGTGACGACATATCGTGAAAAGAAGAAATTAGAAAATATTGAAGAAAATAATCCAATTGAAGAGGAACCTCAACCATCAAAAAGAGAACAAGCATTGGTAGCACAAAAGCCACGAATGTGAAAGCATCGTTGTAAGACAGATTCAAATACTATAGTTGGAGACACACCCTCTACAACAAGTAAATATGAAGGGACACCATTAAGCACAAGAGAATATGGAGGGACACCATCTACCACAAGTGAATATGGAAAAGCACCATCTGTTGCAAGTGAATATGGAGGGACAACATCTACCGCAAGTGAATATTGTTGGAAACCATCCAACACATCTCAAGTTGAGAGTACATCATCACTTAGATTTGATGAAGAAGGTATGCCATCATCCCCATGTGAACCTCAACATATATCTTCTTCTCCACCCTCGATTGAAGGTACACAATCTAGCCCACCTCAATTAAATATTAATGAAAGTCCTAATGTTGAGATGTATGTACCTAGGAGAACACCACCTAGAATTTTACATAGAAAGCCAAAGTATTTGATTAATATTGATGATGAGATTTTGCAGCACATGGAAGGTAAGATTTCAACATGCATATATAGAAGATATGCTGATAAGATTTGGAAATGATTCTTTGAAAGGATAAATGAGACCGCAAGATTTCAACTATTTGTTGAAATGATGCGGGGTGTAAAGTATAGGAACATCATGAAGACTCTTGGGTTGAGAACATCAAATGCATCGAGTGAAGAAACTATTGTGAAGAATATAATGGATGCTAATGAGAGTGTGGGTAAGACCTCATGCTCAAAGGATAGTAATGTCACCCGATGTGCCATTACATCGACTTTGGTAAGCTGTCAAACAAAGAGAGCTTGTTTCATTAGAAAGACAAGTGAACAAATGAGAATTAGTAGAAAAACTTTATCAAGAACCATTCAAAAGTGACAAAGAATTAAGGGCACTAATTCAAATGAATTATGGGCATTCTAAGGGAGACTATCACAAAAATATAAAGAAGTTTTTGAATCCTTGAGAACACTAATTGAAGAGTATTGGAAGAACAACACAAGGCCATATTTGAATCAAAGGGATGTGGTAAGGAGAATCGGTAGTCAAAATCATGAGCCACATCCAAAGCATTTTTTGGATATGACTCAAACCCAATTTTTTCATAAATTTGAAAATGATTATCCTCAAATTAGTATTTCTCAAAGATTTTTTGAAATGCTTAAACCTTTTTATGTCAAGATAAATCACACACACACTACTTGTTGTTGTAGACTACATATTGAATTCTCTAACCATTATGATGTTTATCGTTCTATATGTTTAGATTTGCATACTAACGATGTTTTGCAGTATTGTGGCATAGAAGGCCCACCAAAATCTTCAAGAGAGTTATTATCAATTTTTTTATGTGAAATTGAGGATGGCCAGATATTCTGTAGGACAACTTGCTTGGATGGTTCACGCGAGCATTATGGTGGCTTCCAACGTATGCCAGTATGTCAACATATGGAAAACACATATGAGGTGGGACAAAAACTAGTAGAGTTCATGAAGTATAAAACAATGGCATATGCTACAAAAGATGGGTATCAAGCAAAAAGGTGTGATTTGGTTATTGAGAAGATTCCAGTGTACCAATTTATGTCCATGTTTTGTGAAAATATACTAGCTGAGTATGCAATGCATACCCATAGAGCCCGATGGTTGGACACACAATTCAAGCTATGCAAGGAAACCTGTCCAGTTGGAAACATAGTATCAGTAGTTGACTTTGTGGAGAAATACACTCTACAACCACAACGTGAGGTGCAGTCATAGTATTACAACTCCACATAGGTTTTGATATTTGTGCACATAGCATTCATTCATGCATCTGATAGTAATAATGACCAAAGGTATTGAGGGAGTACCACTTTTACATTAGTGATGATCACACACATTCTCTAGAGTTAGTGCAAGGTTGCTTCTAGATGTTCTATAGTGGTTTGGCTCAGAGGGGCATAGCATACAACCAACATATAATATGGTCAGATAAATATGCAACACAATTAAAAAAACCATGCATGTTCTACTAGATGTGCAGGATGCATGTCATTATAGGTGCTCAACATATGTGGAACTTTTTTGAGGTCAGACATGGAAAGGGGGAGCATGATGGTGTAGGAGCATCCACGAAAAGAGCATTAGCATGAGAAGAGTTAAAGTATAAAGACATAGCAAATTTGATAGATGCAAAATCAATCGTCAAGTGGTGTAATGCTTTGATGGGTCTAGGTAATGAAGGTACATCTTCACTTCATATATTTTTTTGGTTGATGGATGATACTAATATTGCACCATATGAGGACTGTTGTACACTAATATGATCGAGTGAGGTACACTCTTTCCTTAGCTCAAATATAGGTTCTTGGAGTATCGATACACGAAAGATGGCATGCTTTTGTTCTTCATGTAGAATGCAAGCCTGGAATGATTGTGAGTCAGGGGAGTGGGCTGAAAATTGGTTGACAAGTTATCTTAGCCCACTTCACACGTATCGCCCTTTGATGGTATTGGAACTAAAAAAGATGGAATCATCACTCAACTTTGACCACGTATCAAATCTAGTTCAACTAGGTGATATATCTACTTTCTTAATTGTTTAAATTCCATATCGTTATCTTACTTTGTACTATATTCATAATGTTGACTAATTTCAAGAGATTTGTTGCACATATCAATGCAAGGCATGTTTGTGCAGTTATTGCAGATGAAGACAATGAAGAGGGAAAAATCTATTACTTGTGTTGCTATGTTGAGGACAAAAATAAATTGGAGGACCTGATTATAGATGGAGAAAACATCAAATACCCTTCAGGCTCGGTTGTAGTTACTGGAATGTGGCTTAGAAGGTACCCACATTTGAGTGTTAAACATTGGCTGTTTCAGGAATTTGACCTGCATCATAAGATTCTTCATTACTCGAACCTTGTTGTGGCATCCAATGTTAATTTGACCAAATATGGGGGTAGACCTTTGAACAAGACCTTGTGAAAGGTCCGTGAGTTTGACCATGAGGCAATACTTGACACAATAAAGAGTAGAGTAGACCCAAATGGTTCGTTGGTTAATTTGTAAGTATATGCACAATGGTTCTTATTAATTTATACTTGTATGCACATTAATTTATTTGATGCCAATTCTATCATCTTATTTTACTTTTCCTATTTTTAAGTAACCAATAAACAATGATTGGTATCCCCTTGCAAAAAATGGAGATATATGAGCCATCAAAGAGAATTTTAGCTAGAAAAGAAATGCAACATCCTTATTTTGATGATCTTGACAAATCTCAATCATGATTTTAAGCCATTAGAAAAGTGTGTGCATATCTTGGTGAGGCAATTTCAAGTTATTCATTTGAAGTTAACCTCATCATGAGCTACTATGATGTAGACATTATAAGAGCATCTGGAATTTCAACTTACTCTATTCATGAGAGGTGTTGTGTGCAATAGGTATGTTGGAATTCCCAGTGAAGATGTATGATCAGGAGTGACTAAGTTGTGAGACTTGCATGCCTATCTGTAAGTTCCTTCCATCTATTTTTATTTCATTTTTATTTTGGATGCTCTTTCTTTTTCTCTTTTACTTTGAGTATTTGTAAGTAAACTACTAAAAATTGATTGCTCTCTCATTGTAGAAAATGATGATTTATGAGCCATCAAAGAGAATCTTAGCCAAAAAAGCAATGCAAAATCCTTATTTTGATGATCTTGCCAAATCTCAATTCTAATTTCAAGCCATTATAAAAGAGTGTGTGAAGCTTAGCGAGGGAATCTCAAGTTATTCAATTGAAGTTAACCTCATAATGAGCACCTATGATGTAGACATTTAAAGAGAATCTTGAATGTATGAGTGAAATTGTAAAAGATCTATGAGAATGAAGTTCTTAAGTCATTGTAATTAGATTTACTTGTAATGAGATTTACTCAAATATTGTAATTTTGGAGTTCATGCAATATTTTATCAAACCCTAGGGTGAAACCTCATTTTTCATGCTCTTTTCCATCAAAATTATAGGGGCAGCAAAAAAAACCCCATAAAAATTATTCCCTCTCACTTAGAAACTTCTTGTCTAATCCTACAAGATCGTGTTGGGCCCCTCTACAAAAACCTCTCTCAGTTTTGGCTATCTCGGAGTGGTTTTCCCATGGCGGTAGATTTTCAATTGATATAAAAAGCGTGGAATACAAGTAGTGCAAAGTTTTAAAGGGGTGCAAATTTAGTTTTGCAAATTGTGTGATCGAGCAGACTATTCCAACATGTCTGAATAGGTATGTTTATGCTAGGAATGGTCCTCTTTCACACCGAAACATGCGGAGTCGCTCCAAGGTACGTTCAACCAGATCGATCCCTTAAGGGTCCAAAATGCTAAATGATTGCAAACTTCAGAATGCTATTACTCAGATACCATGATTCTTAGAAATTTATTGTTTGATCCTACAAGATCATGTTGGGCCCCTCTAAAAAAACCTCAATCGGTTTTGGCTATCTCAGAGTGGTTTTCTTGTGGCGAATTTTTTTCACTTGATGGAAAAAATGTCAAATGCAAGCAGTGCAAAGTTGCAAAGCGGTGCAACTTTCGTTCTGCAACTCATGTGACAAAACGGAATAAAACAACGTGTCCAAATAGGTATGTTTATGCTAGAAATGGTCCTCTTTTGCACCCCAAACATGCGAAATCACTCTGAGGTACGTTCAACCAAATCCATTCCTTAAGGGTCCAAAGTGCTAAATGGCTGCAAACTTCAACATGCTATTACTCGGATATCGTGATGCTTAGAAACTTCTTGTCTAATCCTATAGGACCGCATTGGGCCCCTCTAGAAAAAACTCTCTCAATTTTGGCTATCTCGGAGTGGTTTTCCCATGGTAGTGGATTTTCACTTGATGGAAAATGTGTCAAATGGAAGTAGTGTAAAGTTGCAAAGTGGCACAACTTTCATTTTGCAATTCGTGTGACCAAACTAACTGCTCCAACGCATCCTGATAGGTAGGTTTACGCCAGGTTTGGTCCTCTTTTGCACCCAAACACGCGGAATTGATCCAAGTTGTGTTCAACTAGCTTGATCCCTTATGATGCCATGCAAAACATTGGAAAAGAGAAACATACAAACAATAGTTGAGAAGTCCGAGTATTCCACACAAAAAGCGTATGATCATTGGTGCAGAGCACCTTGTTCCTCCATTTGATGAAGAAGGTCTACTTCAATGGTTTTAGTGATTATCTGATGGTGAATAGGCTGGTCAATAGGCTGTTGTGGGTATTTTGAGCATGCTTTGTCTTGAATAAGGTCAATTAAGACCATTAGGTATGTTTTAGGGTGAATTTTGGGTCCAGTGATAAAAAATGTGAAAATTTCAATCTTGCAGTAGAAGTTGTCTTTGTAGCCTTTGAAGGAAAATTTGTGAATTTTTATATGAGTGTGAAAGAATGGAGTTTTTTTGATGTAATAAGGCTATTTATAAGCCATTTGTGTGGGTTTAGAGGTCATTATTTGTAGTCATTAGGTTGGAGGATTGTAAAGTTGCAAATTTATAAGTTGCTTAAAGCAACAAATTTGAAGTGCAACGGTTACTTATTTTGAAAGTTGGTTTTTAGTTAGTTGAGGGTATAGATCTGTTAGAGAAGGGTGTAAAATAATATGTAAAGGTTTGAGAGGCTCGAATGGAGATTGTTGTTGAACTTTTGGAGAATATCTAATAAGAATTATTTACACCGTTCTTTGTTTTTCAGATTTTTGATACAAACTTGCTGATCTCATACTTGGTATGACTTGTAGCTTTCTTGTATGGTCCCAAGGATGAAATGGATTGAAAGAGGGCTGATTTGGATTTATTTTGGTGGTGGTTTGGTGCAAAACCCTAAAGGAATAGGAGAGTTCTTATCATTTTTCTGCAAGTGGTTTGACACCCTCAAAAACCAAGGTTTTGAGTGAAATTCCCTCATATCTTCCATCTCCACCATGTGCTAAGGCTAGATCTCAGTGGAATGGAATAATACCATGTAAATTTTGATTCCATGTTGGTTTTAGTGAATGAATTGAAGGTGGGAGAGATATCTTTGGCATTCTAGGCTTGACATCTCTATGTGATAGGCCTGATTTTGTGTAAAATCTGATTTTTGATTGTTTTCATAAGTGTTTTGTGACAAGGGTGCTTGGGAGCATTTGATTTAAGTTGGAAAAGGTTGTAAGAACTTTTTTGTGGCTGAGGGGTGTTGGGGTGAGCCAAGGTACTTGATTGCTTTTGTGGAGTAGCCTAATTAGGCCTACCTTGTAGCATTCTATTTTGGCCTGTCATGACTTTGTCTTTTGTTGTCAAGACATGGGCCTTTGAGGACTTGTGGAAATTGGTATAAGATTATGAGAACTATTGTCCTTGGTGTGGTTAATTTCTTTTGAGTGGTTCTTGTGTTGACTGTCCTAGTTGATTAGGTTGTAAGGAATAGGAGGCCTAGTTTGGAAGCGATAGGTTAGAGGTGGTTCCCAAGCATAAGGTGAGTTGTGTTGAGTTGGGTTGGTCATGTTGGGAGGTTTCCAAGTTTTCTCCAAGTTCTGGTCATGTCTGGTTTGATAGATTCCATGGTTGGGTAGTTGAGTTACCTTGTTCTGTCAAGTGAATGTTGGAGTCTTAGTGGGCATATTTGAGAGAAGCCGTGTCAAATCACAACTTGGTTGACCCACTCTACATCACCAATGGTGCTTTGCAATTCAAAGAGTGATTGAGAGTGTATTTCTTTGTTAAATAGACCTATTCGAGGGTCTAGGAGTACGTTGAGTCCATTTCTTATTTGTATTATAAATTATAACTTTCTTTCTCCTGATTCCATTTCTTATACAAGAAATAATATTGCAAAAAGTTGACATATAAATATTTTGATGGTGACACATCAAGAACATATTGGATTTTTTTTTATGAATCATTTCATGGAATACCAATTGAAAATGTGTTTTTTTCTTTTAAATAAAGTTGTTTAGCATCAATCAATTAATATTCAAGACAAACCATGAAGAACAACAATGATCAATGTTAGGGCTAACCAATTAATAATTATACACGTGAATAAGTCAAGCATGTACATGTCAATAAGGGAAGCACAAGGACTCAAAAACACATAAGCCTCAAGAAGTATACACATGAATACATAGTATACACAAATTAATACAAAGTATATGCATGAATGCATGGTATACTCATGAAAACACGTAAGCCACAAATTATACATTCAAACACATGTAAGTCACAAAGTATACATGTAAGTTGTAAAATATGCACTTGAATACATGTAACTCATATCTATTGAACCATCAATTTAAAATCCAAATATGGAAACCATCGATAAAAGATATTTGCATTAACCAAATAGCCATGTAGGAATACATCAATATATGTTGATATAAGTATGAAATATATGTACAAAATAGACATATAGGCTTATGAGAATGCCATATAGGCATACAATGTCAAATATGTCCAATACAAAATATGTACAAAACTGCCATGTATGCATACAACAAAGGGCTCTAGAATCAAAAGTCATTGCTCTCCATGATCTGAAAATAAAATATTTCACTTTGCTTTTTGATTGGATGGTGATAGGTCTATCATTCATTTTTTCTGCATGCGAGGAGTGCTCCTGCTCCTCCTCCTAGTGTTTAGTTCATGGTGAAGTTTTAACTGTTACAATAAGAAGTAAAGACATGAATATATAGAAAATAGATTATAAAAAATGATATATTTGACAAAATAATCACTTACCGCCATCTCATGATCTCTCTCCACAAGGGATATATTCCCACACCCATGCTCAAGCATTCTCAAGCCTTGTATAAACCACACAAATAGAAATTAAACTACGTGAATCAATAATGGTTTGATTTTTCACTAACATCTATAACAATGAATGAAAATTGAAATTTACTAATTTTCCTCATACCTCCCCTATCATATCCATTGAGGATTGTATAGCAGATGAAACATCGATCCCCATTGCCCTCGTCACATTTAGAGGTGTTTCAGTTTGCAACATCTAAAAATAAAACAACAAATTATTCAACGTAATCAACGATGTGCATATAAACTACACAAATATATTGAGTACAATTCATTAGTTAAACTATTTATTCTATTACCTCCATGTAGGTTTGAGTAAATCCACCACCACTGGGAAGTGTTCCATCAAAACCTCCAATATTAGTCTATTCAACATCCAAAATCGCATATTAAATTACCATTCGTAATACAATGCTATTAAAATATAATAAATTTATAATTGTTTACTAGTTACATATCCCAGTGATAGGTGTACTATAGAAATAAGTAGGTGGGGGACTGGTGTATCCAGTCTCAACACTATGACCCTACAATTTTATTAAAATCATAAAATATTTTTAGTTAATCTTGCATTTAAAAATAAAAAATTAATAAATTAAATTCAATGAACATGCTAACTTTTACCTGACTATCAATGCCATATGCCTCATGCAAAATGTCAACTGCCCTCTCCATCTCCATAGCTGCAAATGGATCCTGTGTAGCAGCCTCCTGAGTGTCGGTGGGGTCATATGAACATGTCACCCTGCAAGATTGACACACATGGGTTCGAAGGAAACCACTCAAAGACTCCCCTAGATGGTGTTGTAGAATAGGGCTAGTATGATGGATGACACTCTGGGTCAAAGTGTTGATCACCTGCAATGTCTCTACATCAACACTTTCCTTTGCGATGAAAGACATAACAATGTGCTCATGAGGTGGCCTAGCGAGAGCTCGTCTACCTTACCGTGTAGGATCGGGCTGTGCACTAGGTCTATCCTGAGTTGACCCCCCACCTCTCCCCTAGAAATTTCTCATATCAAAATAATTTGGGATCTTGTTGAATATGAACTCATTGTATAGTTTCCTAAGGAAATATTGTGGGACTTCGCAATTGTTGCATGGTGGGTAATCGAAGACCATGTACCACCTATCAAAAAAATGGTCCCTAATCTGTTGGTGGTGACACCAATGGGTAGGAAACCTCTTCGCATTGAGGGTAAGATTTTGATTTGTGTGTGGGTCAGTGAATAATGAGCACAAATCACCTTTTGGAAAATTTAAATCCTTTACATCTTTATATAATAGTTTATTTGCATAATAATCCCTAGCCGCCTACCTCCTATCTTGCCATCTAGTTATTTTTTTTCTAATTGAATCTACATTTGTTAACATATCTTTCAATGAATTTTCTAGGGTCATTCTTTATATGGTTGAACCATTTGGATCACTCAACGTACTGATCAGATCCTCAATTTTCTTTTTGTTGTTCTCAATTTCACTCATTAAATTTTGTTGAGTTTCGAGAGGGGGTTGAGTGATTAATGGAGGAGGTTTTTTTGTGGTTGATTTTGATCTTGAGGATTTGGTTGGTATTCCTATTGAGGATATTAAGGGTTTGTAGGTTGATTTGCATCTCCCAAAATTCAAACAAATACATATCAAATTCAACCTAAAACTAACTAATTCAAAACAAAAAGCACACAATCCTTACCTCTCACACCTCATTGTTATCATGGTGCCATCATTGTGAAGAAATAGCAATCGTTGGTGAAGAATTTTTCTGAATGGATCCTCCTAGAACGGGAGCACGAAAAATGGGCATTTTGGCCGCGGCTAGAAGAAAAAAATAGTTGAAATGAAAATGAAAACATCTTTTTTTTTTCTTCTTTTAACGAGAAATAACATGAGCGCGTTATAACACAAGTGCATTATAACACACTCATGTTATGAATTTTCAAAAGTTTTTTTTTTGAATGTGTCCACGAAATGGCTACCCATTTCCATGCACCCACCCCAAGTAAAGAATCTTGCACAATGTAACTAAAAGTATGTATAAATTGTTAAGAAACTTGTAGGGACAAAGTTTTATTGCAATTCATCACCTCCAGAAGATTTTTTGTCTCCAAGAGATGGAGATGGTCATGGAACACACACCTCCTCTACTGCTGCTGGAAATCATATAAAGAATTCAAGTTTCTATGGAATTGCCCAAGGAGATGCATGAGGTGGGGTCCCTGGTGCAAGGATTGCTATGTACAAGGTTTGTTGGTTTAATGATTGCAGCAATGAAAAAATTCTTGCAGCATTTGATGATGCCATCTATGATGGTGTGGACATCATTTATGTATCACTTGGTATAGATTTTCCTATAGACTACTTTGAAGATTCAATTTCTATTGGAGCTTTTAATGCAATGAAGAGGGGAATTTTGGTATCGAATTCAATTGGAAATTAGGAAATAGCAGGGTATCAATATTCAATTATTCTCCATGGTCTCTAACTGTGGCTACAAGCACCAGGGTGATCCCACAATAGTGGTTTACAATTATTGGCCAAACTGGACACTGAAATAATTATTTTTAACTAAATCTTTACATTCAGGCACCTATAACGGCTAAACCATGAGAAATTTGAAGATGATGTAAACTAGAGTCTCATCACATTTTGTTTGTAGATTCTAAAAATATTTTTTTCAAGTTTTTTGGAATAATATTGCACTTCTTTTTCCATCGCCCACAAAAACTAGTTTTTTTCAAAAAACAACATTTTTAAAAAGTGACGCTCACCGTATACAACATAACTTTTTCTATATGAAGGATAAAATTCTAATTTTTTCAAATTTAGATTTTTAACTACGATATCTAACACTTTCATTTGTTCTCATAGTTTTTTATTGAATATTTTTTCCTTAATAGAGTTTCGAAGTCAAACCAATTGCAATTTAGACATAGGCGGACTGTATACAACATAGCATTTTCTGTATGTATTGAAATTTTTTTTTTTTTTTTTAATGGATCAAAGACATCAATACCCAGCATGAACATATTTTTAAAAAAATTATTTTGATAATTTTCTATTTTTCCACATGTGCAAAACAAAGAGCTTGATTTTCGGTGAAAAACCTATGTTTAATAAAACTAAAAAAACACATACATAATAAAAACAAAACATATTAAAATTATATTCATGGGATAGCTCATTTCGAGGAATACCATAATCATTTGAAATAAATTTTAAATGAATTCATTTGATCCCCCAGAAGGTAAATCAAAAGTAATTTTATATCAGCATTTTGATAGGTGTAAAGGAGACTCATTTATATGTATGGTTTAAAACTAGCGAGGTTTTATTCATGGGGGCTTGATCTAAGGTGGTTTGATCAAACCCTCTTCAATTGGAATCCTTAAAATATAAATTTTAAAGGCTTAAATCATTATATTTTATAAAAATATATGATTTCAGAAAAAATCAATTCCTCTTAGAAATTGTAAACCAGCTTTGTGGTATCACCCACCATTGATCATAAAATGGATTCTGAGCTTCTTTTAGGAAACAACATGTCTATAGAAGTAATTTTATATGCTCTACCCATTCTTTATTTCTTTTTTATTATGTTTCTTAAACCTTAATTGTAGTGGTGTCTAATCTCTATAGGGAATTTCTATAAACACATATACAATGGAGCAACTGTGGTATCCTTTAGTATATGGAGGGGATGTTGCTAATGTTTCTGGAGGCTTTACCTCAGAGGATTCTAGGTAACAAAGAAAACTTAAATTACAAATTTTGAATAATGTATTGAACTAAAGGGATAAGATAGGTTAAAAATTTATTTTTATCAACATGAAAGGATAAACTATCTTGTAGATAATTTATAATTTTATAAGGAATCTATAACATATTGTTTTTTATTTTAAATTTTCCAGTGGCTATGCATTTAATTCTTTAGATCATACCAAAGTGAAAGGAAAGATTGTGCTCTGTAACTACTATGGTGACCTATTAGATTATTTGGTTTTTATTGCGGGCGGAGTGGGTGCCATTATAATTTTAGATGGTTTAAATGACACAACTTTTGTGTGGTTTAACCCTGCAACTATGATATCAACTAAAAAAGGAGAAGTTGTATTATCTTACATCAACTCTACAAGGTAATTTCCTCAAACATATACTTCATAGTAAATAAATAAATATATTAATAACCATGGTGAATGATAATTTACAACTATTGATTGCATTCTATTAGCTCTCCTATTCCAATTTTTTTAAAAACTACGACTCCCAAAGCATTAGCACCCATTGTGGCTTCCTTCTCATCTCAAGGTTTCAATCCAATTACTTTCAACATTCTCAAGGTATATTTTTTCATAATGTTGAATTGAATTGAAAATTTCAAAATTTATCAAATATGTTATATATCAAAAATAATCAAAAATATAAATTAAAAAATAAAATAAAAATTTATAATAAATATGATTATTCTATATAAAATAAAATAATATAATGATATTATTTCTTATAATATAAAATTAAATTAAAAATTAAAAAAATTAATGCTAAAAAAATTATAGGTTGCATAATGATTCATAGTTTTAATAGTACAACATAAGTGTTCTAAAAAAGTAAGATTATATAATATATTTTTTTCATATAATAATTTAAATTTGAATTTATAAATTTTATCTAATGTTTAGTTTGTGAAGAAATTATTTAAATTATATAACCAAGTTGTAAAATATAAGCATTTTATAGGAAATAGCATGATATGATGTATTTTTCTATGGTCAGCCAGATATTACAACACCGGGTGTGAACATTCTTGCATTTTGGCCAAGAAATTCTATGTTGCTGATTACATAGAAGATAAAAGGACCTCTGAATTTAATTTAATATCTGGAACCTCCATGTCATGTCCACACACCGTAGAAGCTACATGATTTGTTAAGTCATTTCATCAAGATGACCCTTCTACCGCCATCAAATTAGCTCTAATGACTATAGGTATTATATTATTCATCTTTCATTAAATATGATAATTCTTCGTAATATTATTTATATTTGAAAATTTCCTTAAAATATATAAATAAAATTATTCTTTTTAATTTTATAAGGTGAATTCATTAGGGAAAATGTTATAACTATATTTTAAACTACAAATTTAAAAATTAATATAAATATTTTATAATTTGACTTGTACTACAACATATGTAATGGATCCAACATTGGTTGGAAATAAAGACGCAAAATTCGGGTATAGGGCTAGGCAGATAAATCCAGTGAAGGCCATCAATCCAGGGCTTGTGTATGATGTAGGTGTAGATAATTATATCAATTTTCTTTGCAAGGAAGGTTACAATGACACTACTTTGCATTTGGTGACAAGAGATTTTAGTAGTTGTGACCTTATAGAACCATCTAAAAATGGAGCAAGATAACTAAACTACCTTCAATAATGATTGTTGTTGACCCAAGAAATCCTATTAAAGCTACAATTCCTAGAAAAGTTACCAATGTAGGACCTATTGAAAGTACATACAAGGCAATTATATCTACACCATCTAGAATAAATGTGACAATTGTCCCAGATACACTATCATTTTGGATTCTAACATAAGTTATTTTATAATGTCATAATTGAAGGTGGACCCATGGTTGTTGATGAATTAATTTCAGGTGCCTTAACTTGGAGTTATAGGAATTACACTGTTAAAAGCCCAATCACTATCTATGGTATTCCCTAATATGCATAAATAATAGGCATGCTATTTTTTTGAGTGAGAGAAACTCTATGGCTTGAATATGACATCCCTAGTCATAAAAAATATTTTATGCATGCTCACATAAATTATTTCAATCTTTGGAATGCTATTTTTTGGAGAGTTAAATCGATAACTCACCATCTATATAAGCTATTCTGAAGTAAATTTTTATTTAAGTGAAAACTCTTTGTATTTAACATGATTAATTTTCTTTCGTTCTCCAAGTTTGAATGATATGGAAAGATTACATCATAAATTTGGTAACTCTTTTTAAATTTATAATTTGTTTATAAGTATAAATTAATATTTTATAGGAGTATAAGATATATATTAATTTTTTTTGCTATAATTTATTAGGCACAATATGATGGGGATTAATAATACTATGAAATTAATAAAATGTCAATTTTGATTTTGGAGTATGCTAAGATCCTAAGTTTAAATCTTGATTAGGCTTGATCTTGTTTTTAGATGTAATTCATTAATTAAAATATTTCAATATTCATATCAAATCTAAGTCTTAATATTGGATCATATTAAGTCACCCATGAACTTTTGGCTCCAATAACATTCTAGCCTAATATAACATTTTGTCTAGGTTTAATCTATTTTTATATCTTCATTTTCTTTGAATGATGGACCCACCAACATTCAAGTTAATTAACTTTGCTTTTGATGACTATTTGGGCTTGAACTAGGATTTAATTAGGTTTGATTTAATTTCACATCTATTTTTTTCTTGTTATTTCTTGTTATGTATTCTTACTCTACAAGAATAATTATTTGGTATTTGTAATAGTATTCTTGTGTTGATCCTTGTGGCAAGTTTAATTCTACGACCTTCATGATCCCTCTACAATTCATTGCAATTTACCTTGCATTGCATCTTAGTGTTTATTATAATCCAGGTATATTTTTCATGACATTATCCAAAAAAATTCTCGACGAACATTCACTTGCATGTTTAGTTAAGCTACTTAGATGTTCTCATTCCATGATCATGATCTTACCCCAAAGCATCCTCTTCATAATAGGTATTTCTTTTTTTATGCATGATTGAGACTATATTTATGATATAAATTTTGGTATGATAATCTTCTATGGAATGTTAACCACCCACTTGGTATATTTAATATCCATAGATTGTTATTGATGTAGCAATAAAAATAGTATGCCTCACATTTGAGGAATGGAGCACAAAGGTATAGTTCCTATTTCACACGTGTTACACTTAAAGAAACCTTAGATATCTCAATCCAAAGATAGATAGGGGGAAAGAGATCTTGCAATAAGATATCCTAGGGTTTGATTAGAGATAATAATAGGGTTCACAACCAAGCTAGGGCTTGGAAAGACTAATGAAATGCAAGTCAAAATGATTATACCTAATGCAATGCACTCTTTCACTAAATGACCTAAAAATGCATATAAATCAAAATAGAAAGCTGCAAGATGAAATGTGTGCACCTGGAAATTTGAAGGATATTGAATGGAGGTTTGAATTGCTAAAAACATTGAATTTAATGTTGATTGGGACTCATATGCCAGATTGGGTGATTTAGTCCCAAGTTGAGGTTTCTATATAGAAATAGGAATATGGCAAATGGGTGTCTAAATTTGCAAAAACTTGAAAATCAATCTAAACTGGACTCATACGCTAGAACGGACATATTAGTATAGTTAGGATTTTTTAAAGCTTCAAAGTTTGAATGTACTCTTTATTTTCTACTTTTTACTTCCTGATTGATTTCCAAATCTAAAACCCTAATTTCAGACCTATAGATGACTTTTTAGTGAAGATTACAACCTTGCGAATTGGGGGACAACTCCAAAAAATTTCTCCAAACTTGTAACCTAATCTTCAATGATCCTTCAATCTCCAAGACACCTAGATCTGCAATCACACATGTAAAGAGGAGAACTTGTTTATTGTTAGTGAATAGGGGTTTGCCTAGGTCAAACCCCTTTTAGGTAATTAAACCAAATGATGAGATAATGAAATATGAAACATGGATAATGATACCTTGAATGATATCTTATAAATGCAACTCAACATGAAGTGGCCATGAAGGATGTGGATCTAGATCTTGAAATAAGTGTAGAAAAATGCTTAATCTTGGATCTTGAATGCAACACCACAAAATTAGCTCAACAACATGATTGATGCTTGATAATATTTGAAATGATGATGGATATTGAATTGCTGCAATAATTGATGAAGAAATCTACCCTTGAATACCTTAGAAATGATCTTGAATGCTCTCTTGATGATCTTGTGAAGTATTGGAATGCTTAACTCTTGAGTGCTTGACTTGATATCATGAATTATTAGTCTTTATTAGGTGAAATAATAATTTGAAATCTTCTTTATATAGTAAATTCATCCAAATGATTATTTTTTAGATCCTAGAGGCCAACATCCATAAAATTTGAATTTAAAACCTTGATTTCCCACTCAAAACTAAAAAAAGGAGCCAAATGGGACCCATACGCCATATATGGCGTATAGGTCCCACCTGGTGGGACTCATATGCCCAGGGTGGCATATGGGTCCTATAAGGCTTTTTTAAAGAGAGAAAATTTCGAGTGAAGAAATTAAGTTTATTTGATGTCTATGTTGGTAATTGTGTTAAAATATTCCTTGGGATGCATAATATAGGGTCTTAGGGGCCAATTAATGATGATATTAAGGTCATAAATGCAAGAGGGCCCAAAATTCAATGTGAAAGTGTAAATAAATATACTTTACAACATTAAAAATTAAGGAAAAATTAGGTTAATTTAGCTAAAAAGGGCCCTAAATCCAACGTGAATGTGTAAAACACATTACAACACTAGATTAGGTCCATTTAATTTAGAAGCCTCTTGAATTTAATGTGAAGGTGTAAATAAATACACTTCAGAACACTAAATTAGAAAATTTTTAGGTTTATTCAGCTTAAAAAGGGCCCAAGATCTAATGTGAATATTTAAAACTCATCACAACACTAGATCAAGGTAATATTAAGTCCAATTTATCATTAATTATTCCCAAATCAAGAAAGGAAAATGCATGATTATTTTGTTATTACTTATAGCCCCTACTTTAGTGAGAGGATGAACTTGCTTCAAACTCACACTAAAGTAGACATTCAAGAGTGGTCCAATTGTACCAATACATAAGGTCTAGGATGACAAAGATCAAGGGAGTGGCAAAGCCCCTAGGATCCAAGATTCTATGTCAAACTGACATAAGTACAAAAGGACACACACAAGGTGTATAATATGAAAGATCAAGATAATAAAACATACAATGCTAATGACTAAGAAAGAAAAATAAAAACAAACAAAAGTAACAAGAGGTGGATCAAACCTCGACAATTTTTCCAACACGATGTGGATCGGATCTAAGTTGTTTGTCCAAATATGCACACTCACTCTGAGGCAACAAAACTTCAAGGTGTCTGCTGAGTGAGTATCCAAAAAGGGTGGCTTAGTGAGAAATTCATGCTTATGTATTGGCTTCTCACCATATAATGAGAAATTCATGCCCACGTTTAGGGTTATCATCATACGTTAACCATACCAAAAATATACCTCTTGGTAACCTTGATAAGGTGCCACACAATAATTATCTTCAAGCTTCATGAGACAAGAAAAAAATTGTATGCTTGGATATCATGAACAAACAATGAACTTCGAGCTTCATGAGGCAAGAAAAAATTCATATGCTTGAAACTCATGAACAAATAGGATGAAACCATGGGAAAACAAAGTGTGTTATGCAAGGTGGCCATATAATGATTGTTGTAAGTACAAAATAGTGTAAGGAATGTTCAAAGGGATTTTTCTTAGTTTGTGTAAGGTCTCTTCTTAGGGAACATTGTGCCTAATGTTTGTTACTGTTTGATACTCTTTGCACTTGAAAAAAAATTATCCCAAGAAGCAATAATAGGAGCATGCTTCAAGACACAAAACTAATGCTAGAAAAGATCCAAAGAGCAATACCCTTATATTTTGATTAATAAATCTTATTTAACAAGTAAATTTTAGAAGTCATATAAACATCAAAAGGAAATTGCATCATTAATGAAAAAAATATTGTAACACCTGATGGTTTTAACCTATTACCTATTCTTGAACTTCATTTGATATCTCAAGTTTTCCATATGGTAGAATACTTAGGACTTGTTCCAATTGAGCTGTGATGTCATCAAATTGATTTGCAACTTCATTCCTTTCTAGAATCTTCCAAAAATGCATGTCACTTCAAGAAAAACCAAATTATTTTTTTCATATCCAAAGTTAACTAATTTTATCAACAACAAATGTGATGCATTTGATGGTCTTAAGATGAATTTGAGACAAATAATCCACCATAACATATATTTTACTCCCTTTTGCTAATCAGTAAAGAAATACACATTTTACTCTATTGAAGCTGTTACTTACTCTATTTACGTGAATCAGTATTGACATTAAAAATGGGAGCTTTGGAACAGGGTATTGACATCCATGAAAACATGAAGGATAGAGAGATTTTGATAGATGTTGTAGTTGCGACTACCCTAGTAGACATTCCAGACATGTTAGGTCTAATATCTAGATATTTAAACATACTTTGCAATTGAACTGTAAAAGCTAAAAAAATATCAAAATAAAAAATTTAAATCAAGAATTGAATACAAAACTATCTAAACAAAATTAAGCACTGGAAAAACGATAAGTAAACTATGATGCCAAAACAACACAAAAGTCTCTTAACTCTAGAATAAATCAAAAGACATTGTCCATTCTTATATGCATTCTTAATTCCATAGAAATGTAGCAAGGTCATCTTAAGGAGTGCTTGGAAGAATGTGCAGCTTTAAATGTGTGGAAAATTGATCCCAACACATTTTACATCCACTTTATTGATTCTTAAGTGAGCAAAAAGAATACCCCTATAATGTATCATAAACAATGTAAAGTATATTTTCTCTCGTTTCCAAATTTTTAGAAAGATAAAAAATTTCTTTTAGGTGTTCTGATTGAATTGTTATCAACACAAAAATATTCCTTTGGTATTATTATGGAAGTTTAATTTCATAGAAAAGTTTTGAAATAGACTAATAGTTATTGTAGACCTAATGTCTGCTAGATTCCTAAGCATCATTAAGATGGGGACTAATCCAATACTATATTGATGTAAAAACATATACAATTGAATTCAAAAATTCTTTATTGTAAAATTTGTTGGAAACATTTATTGTCCTTGAGCCTGCCATTGCTTTACCTACCTATCAGGAGAAAATTTTCAATGCTAGTTTTTAGGATCTTCATCCTTGCAGCTCCTAACTACTCATAATTGAATTTAGTAGGAATTTTTGAATTCCCAATTAATGCTGGTAAGTAATTTCAAATTTTAGAGGGAATGTGTTTGAGAGACAAAAGGAATGAAGGAAGATTATTCTGTCAGTTGGAAGAGATTGAATGTTAGTCAGTTTTGCAGCAACAAGAAGAAAAGTTGCAGCAACAACAAAGAATGTTCTCAAAAAATTTTGTAGAGTGTTTGCATTGAGAATGATTGCTCCTGATCGCTCAGTGTTTGCTAGGAACAACATATAGTTACAATCAAATAGGAATAAAGAGCTCTGAGTAGCTCTTGATTGTTTAGGATTTGGTTGACTAGCTGATTGCTCCAAAAAAAATGTATTAGGTATTTTGTAGTTTGTTGTTTCCAGTTTGAAATAATTTTGTAATTGTTGTTTTTTGGTTAATAGAAGAAAAAATATTGCATGCCTTGTTCTATTTGTCTCCATTGAGTTTTTGTTTTTTATTCCACATTTTGAGTTTTGGGTATTTCCAGCTTGACTGGAAATCAGAATAGAAGCTCTGTGTTTATTTTGTGCATTTGAAATTATAGACATGGTGTCAGAGTCATAGGACCCATTTCCATGTGAGTTAGGGAATTTATTTTTCTTGGGTATCAAGTTTTTTTTTTTTTGTCTAGAAGACATGGCTGGAGATGAAGGGAAGAGTTGGTAGAAACCACCATCCTTTAATGGAAAAAACTATGATGTCTGGGCAAAGAAGATGAAGACCATTATGGTAGAAAATGATTTATGAGATTTTTTGATAAATGGGTTAGTAGATATCACTGACCCAACTGAATTTGCAGCTCTCACAAATAATCAGAAGACTTGGTTGAAGGAGAAAAGAAAGAAAGATGCTAAGGCATTAAGTTTTATTGAAGCATCCTTGACAGAGGCCATTTTCCCTAGAATAGTAGCAGTTGATTATGCAAAAGAAGCTTAGGAAATCCTCCTAATCGGATATAAAGGGACCGAAAAAGTCGGATCCATGAAGCTCTAGATTCTTCGAAGAGAGTTTGAGATTATTGAGATGAAGGAAAGTGAGACCATCTCAAAGTTTCACACAAGGTTCTCAAGCTTGTTAAATTAGCTGAGAACGAATAGAGAAATGATGGAGGAGAAAAATATTATTGAAAAAATTCTCAGATGTCTACCCACAAGGTATGATGCACTCATCATTACTATTGAAGAGGAAAAGGACCTCTCTACTTTGATGATGGATGAGTTAATGGGTTCTCTTCAAACCCATGAGCAACACCTAATAGGTCTACTACTTCTCCCCAAGAGAAAGCTTTAAAAGCTCAGTAAAATGAAAGAGGTAGGGGGAGAGGTAGAAATGGCTCTCTAAAAGGTAGAGGCATATCCAGACAAGGAAATACTAGAGGAGAAAGCTTAGGATGAGTAAGCAGCCAAGAAGGAGCAAGAAACTCTTAGAACAACTCCCAAAGAGGCATGAAGAATAGCAGTTCCAGTGGGAGAAATGACAAGAGCAACATTGAATGCTACTATTATCATAAGTTTGCGCATTATGCAAAAATAGAATGCAAATGTGGTGATTCAAGTGTGAATGAAGGAAATTAGTCTACAACCTTCATCATGTGCAATATTGGTGAAGAAGGCAACCTAAAAGTCTGATATTTCGATAGTGGTTGTAGCAACCACATGAATGGTAATGAAAGTCTATTTTCTTTCATTGAAAAAAATATTAAATCTAAAATTAGAATGGGGAACAATGGAATAGTTCCAGTCAAAGGAAAATGATCAATCTTGATCCACACCAAGCAAGGTGATAAGGAGGTTCAAAATGCGTTTTTTGCACCAGGGTTAAAGCATAACCTCACGAGTGCTGGATAATTGATCCAAAATGGATACAAAGTGCTGATGGAGAAGGGCCAATGCGTCATCTATGACAAGAATGAGAGGAAAAAAGTGTTTGCAACAATTGCAATGACTAAGAACTAGATGTTTCTATTGAATATTGAGACATTCTTCTCATCTCAGTCCATTGTTGCACCTCTCATTAATGCAAAATGTACAACAACACAAAAAGCAACCCTCTAGAGCACCATTGAAGACCCCTATGAGCTATGGAATCTTAGGTATGGACATTTAGGCTATGTTGGTTTGAGTATTTTGTCCAAGAGAAAAATGATTGACAGTTTGCCAAGTATATTAGAGCCTAATGTTAGGTGTGAGACTTGCATTTTGGGCAAACAACATAAGCAACCCTTTCAATCGGGAAAATCTACAAGGGAAAGAGCACCATTGGAGTTGGTGCATATAGATTTGGTAGGCCCTATGAAAATCACATCTATTGGTAATAGAATTTTTTTAATGATCTTTATTGATGATTTCAGTCGTAAGATATGGGTTTATTTCTTGTAGCATAAGTCTGAAGCATTTGATAAGTTTTTGTGTTTTAAGGCCCAGGATAAACAGGGGAGTGAAAATTTTATCAAGGTCCTAAGGTTAGATCGAGGAGGGGAGTATACCTCCAATTATTTTGTTCATTTTGCAAGAAAAATGGCATAAAAAAGGAGCTTACAACTAGTTATACTCCACAGCAAAATGAAGTGTCTGAAAGGAAGAATAAGACCATTGTGGAGATGGAAAGGAGCATGATGAAAGAAAAGGGAATCTCTACTGAATATTGGGGAGAGGCTATAGCAACAACTGTATATTTGATTAATAGAAGTCCAACAAAGGTGGCCCATGAAAAAATACCATAAGAGGCATGGACAAAATGTAGGTGGATGGTTGAACACTTGAGAGTGTTCGGATGTGTGGTTTATGCACACATGCCTAAAAAAGAGAGGCATAAATTGGATGATAAGGGTGAGAAGTGCATCTTCATAGGTTTATTTTCAGAGTCTAAAGCCTATAGGCTGTATAACCCAGTCACCAAGAAATTTTTTATCAGTAGAGATGTGGAGCTTTTAGAAGATCAGTCATGGGATGGCACAATTGCTCCCAATCGCTCCCGATTGCTCCTAATGTTGAAGGAAAGGAACATGAAGTGAAACATGATGATTCAGCGGAGCTTACAATAGCTCTTGATAATTATGGACAAGATCCTAATTTCTCCTGATCACTCCTGATCAGAATAGATAGGAAGGCAAACAACCACAGATAGCCAGGGAATGGGTCATAGAGAGCTCTCGATAGCTCTTGATAGCTCCCGATCACTCTCGATCGCACAAGAACCAACCTGTTTAGTAGAGCAGCAATAGTAGTGAAAATTTAGACCCCACTCTTTCCTCCCTAATACCAAAGAAGACCAAGAGTCTAAGGGAGATTTACCAAGATGAAAGGTATGACGAAGATTTTGATGAGAACATGAATTTTGCATTTTTTTCTCATAGTGATCTGATTTATTTTGAAGAAGCTGTGAAAGAGGATAAATGATGCAAGGCCATGGATGAGGAGATAGATGCAATAGAGAGGAATTACATATCAGAGCTAATTGATTTTCCTCCCAACAAGAAAGTTATTGGGGTGAAATGGGTCTACAAGACCAAGTGCAATGTTGAAGGAAGCATAGATCGACGTAAGGCACGTTTGGTTGTCAAGGGGTATAAATAGTAGTTTGGGAGAGATTATAGTGAGACGTAAGCCCCTATTGCAAGGATGGAGACCGTACGGGTAGTCATAGAAATTGCAACCCAACACAAGTGGAATGTGTTTCAAATGGACATGAAGGCCACCTTCCTAAATGGAGTGTTGAAAGAGGAAGTTTATGTGGAGCAACCATTTGGATATGAAGTTACAGGTGAAGAACACAAGGTTTATAGGCTGAAGAAATCTCTTTATGGGTTGAAGCAAGCTCCATGAGCATGGTACAACATGATTGACTCATACTTGATGAGCAATGACTTTAGCAAAAGTGATGGTGAGCCCACTCTTTACATGAAGGCAAAAAATGGTAATATTTTGATTTTTGTCTTGTATGTTGATGATTTAGTTTTTACTGGGATGATGATTTACTCATTACTAATTTTAAAGAGGCCATGAAAAGAGAGTTTGAAATGACATATTTAGGTCTTTTGAGATATTTTATAGGCATAAAAGTAAAACAAATGCATGATGGTATATTTATCTCTCAAGAAAAGTATGCAAATGAGATCTTGAAGAGATTTAGAATGCTTGAAAGCAAGCCTACCCTAACACCAACAACCGTAGGTCTAAATTTGAGCAAGGAAGATTGCAGCAGTAATGTGGATCCAACCTTGTATAAAAGTTTGGTTGGAAGTTTGATGTACTTGACTACAACTAGGCTGAATATAATGCATGGAGTGAGTTTGATTTTCAGATTTATGGAGAATTCAAGAGACACCCAATGACAAGCAGCTAAGAGAATCCTAAGGTATGTGAATGGCACCAAAGGATATGGTGTATTGTATATAGCAAAAAAAGAGCATGGGTTGGTTGGATACATTGACAATGATTGGGTAGGAAGTTTGGATGATAGGAAGAGCACTTCGAGCTATGTCTTTCATTTGGGTTCGGGTGTTATCTCATGGGCTTCAAAGAAGCAACTTATAGTTTCCCTATCAACAGTTGAAGTTGAGTATATAGAAGCAAATGTAACAGCATGCCAAGCTATTTGGCTGAAAATAATCTTGGTAGATTTGAGATAAGAACAAAAGGATGGAACAACAATATTTTGTGACAACATTTCATCGATAGCCTTGACAAAAAATCCTGTGTTTCATGGAAGAAGCAAGCACATTGAAATCAGGTATCATTTTATCAGAGAGGTGGTTGAAAATGGTGAAATAAAAATAGAATTTTGTAGGTCTGAGCAACAGCTAGTAGACATATTCACCAAGCCATTAAGAAAGGACAGTTTCGAGAACCTAAGGAGAAGGTTGGGTGTTCTTGATTTGGATCAGGTTTGATCCTGTTTTTTTGGCTTAGGACAAAGGGGGAGTGATGGAAACATTTATTGTCCCTACCTATCAGGAGCAATTTTTCAATGCCAATTTTTGGGATATTCATCCCTATAGCTCTTGACTGCTCAGAATCGAGTAGTAGGAATTTTTGAAGTTTGAATTAATACTGGTAGGTAATTTCTAATTTTAGAGGGAATGTGTTTGAGAGACAAAAGTAATGAAGGTAGATTATACTATCAATTGGAAGAGATTGAATGTTAGTTATTTTTGCAGTAGAAAAAGATTAGAAACAAGAAGAAAAGTTGAAGCAACAATAGGGAATGCTCTCAAAACATTTTACAGAGTGTTTGTAGTGAGAAATATTGCTCTGGATCGCTCAGTGTTTGCTAGGAATAGAGAGCTCTGAGTAGCTCCTAATTATTTATGATCTGGTTGAGCAACTGATTGCTCCCAAAAAATTGTAATAGGTAGTTTGTAGTTTCCAGTTTGAAAGAATTTTGTAATCATTGTTTTCTGGTTAATAGAAGAAGAAAATATTGCATGCCCAATTCTGTTTGTCTCCATTGAGTTTTTGTTTGTTATTTCACATTTTGAGTTTTGGGTATTTCTAGCTTGCCTGGAAATTAGAGCAGCAACTCTGTGTTTATTTTGTTCATTCAGAATTATAGACAAAATTGGAGCTCAGTGATTCATGATGATAACAACAAGAATTCTTACCTTCAATTTTTTTATTTTTTGTATCAATACATTTTGAATCACATTATGTAATACATCATTAAAATAATAAATAATTTGAAACCGTGTTGAAGAACTTAAAAATTGTTTATTGTCTCTTATAAAAACAAAATCATACACATTGAATTTGCATTAGCGCTAATGAAATTTAATGTGTAAGAGCTATGATATTCAACATACTCAATGCAAGGGCATACACTATATTTAATGTGTAAGTAGAAGGCCTTGTGCAGATTTTTTATTGCAGGTCATTGCAATGTAGCTTGCATCATGAGAGAAAGTTAAAAGTTTTCATAATTTCCAATCATTAAGGTGGCAATAAGCTCTTTCAAAAACAAGTCAATCATGATATAATTATCCATAAGTTTAGATAGTTATAAGTGTGATAACATGTACTACAGTGAATTTACCTCATCTTTGATGTTAGCACATGGAATAAAGATGAGAAAGACTGCACTGTGTAACCAACTGGAGGATGAAGCCTACTCTTGGACATGGCTAACAAGCCTTATGTAATTAATTTGGTAATGGTGAGATTCAAATAAGAGTTTCCACTATCCATTGAGGCATACCCCTAAACATGCAAATAATGATTATGATTATTTCTACACAAAAAGTAAATATTAAAAACTATTCATTAAGGCATACCCCTGAACATGCAAATAATGATTATGATTATTGCTAGATAGAAAGTACATATTGATATTGTAAGGATGTCAAGTGAAAATCAATGCTGGTATAATTTAGTAAGTGGGGTGGTAGGGTTGAGATCTAGTTTGGTGAAGACTACAGTTTGATGCTTAGTAAGCTAGAATTGCAAAGAGGCACTTCTTCCATCAAAAGTGCATCATAGGAGTTAAGATACTATAAACTCACTAATCATTATAATATGTTTAAACCTAAATCTTTCATAGAAACTACACAATTTTAAGCTTTCCATATGCATCAAGGTGTCTTGCATGTGGATTTTAACTAGCTTAGGTGTAATTTCATAAGAAAATATTCTCCATAACACACATTATATGAATAATTCTATGTAAGAAGATGTTATAGGGGTAGTTGATCTTACCTTTTAACCGTTTTCCATTTATTGACATGATGTTTCTACCTTGTACCTTGAGCTAATGAGCTTAAAGTTTATACTTGTTGAGTCAAAGACAAAAATCTAGGATCATCCTTTTCAGAAAGATACCTTATAGTTTGAAAACTGCAATAAATAAATTATAAAATATATGCAAGATCATTAGTGGTGCATCCTATGAGATGTGCAAGAGTATTCAAATTTTCAAAAATTTTACCATAAAAACACTGTAACAAAAAAATAAGGAACACCATTAATTTCAAATAGAAAACCTTGCTACATCTATCTCCTAATGAAGAAAGGGAACAACATGAGCTTGAATAGATAAGAAATACAAATTAATCGAAGTGGTTGAATTCTATTGTTTTAAAACTAAAATAGAAAGAGGCACCCTAGACCACTTCATACCACTTTATAGAATCTAGTCCTCCTTGCAATGTTCCTGAAATATTTTTGGTCCTCATTGCATGTTCATACTTTGTAAGTGTTATTTTGTGAACATATTTGACCAATAGCATGCTACAACACCACACAAATAAATTAGGATTGTGTGGCACTAAAAAGGCATAATGCACAACTGAAAATATTATATCAACCTCTCAAAATCATACCTCATATTTTTTCAAAAAGGTTGTAGAGTCCAATGGTTAGAACAAATACATGTTTTAAAGGAAACCCATTATTAATATTGGGTTTGATCTATTCATCATTCTCCTTGGATGATTTCCCCTTTTATAGCTTTTCATGAACTACATTGAATTGAGTTTGTAATCCATTGTCACTGATCTAAAAAAATGATTCAGATCAAGCACAATATTACCTTGATAGAAATAAAATATTGGGAACATGTATAGTAGACTTATGCATCAAAATTAAGATTTTAACAAAAATCATGAAATAAAGTGCTTTTGAATTGTTAATGTAGTAATAGTCTTTTCTTAAAGAAAATTTATCCTATTTGCATGAAAATGATCAAGAGAAACTACTCATGAAAGTGATCTCAAGAAACTATTTCCTATCTTTCGTAAGCATCTTGTCTAATATTTGTCCATCGGTTGCCAAATTTTTGGTAAGCCTTGACAAGAAAAATATTATGAGACACAAAATTATAGAATTAGGAAAAAAATTATTTGTTAACTTTCCTAGCACTAGTTGGCATTAGTTTTCCATAGTTTGTGTAGTATTCAAAAGATTGCTTCTGGAATCAATTGTGTGTTTTTTGATTGATTTTCCCTAGCATTTGTAAGTTGTCTGAATACAAAATTTCAAGCCTAGTGATTGAACCCAAAGGCTAAGAACATTGAATAGCATTACAAGAATCCTTCCTACACAATGCTCATAGTAAAAATCTACTACAGCCTATTCAAATAAAATATCACCACATCAAGGTGACCTCAAACAAGATCATATCCACTTTAGACATCTAGTGAGCAAAAATTATTTTTGTGAATTTTACTTTAGTGTGTGCTCTACCAAGAATATAAATCGGATAAGATTCAGGAACTGTGAAAAGAAATAAAGATCTAAGCTAGCTAGCCTCAAACATTTTGGTACTCAAAGCTGCATGTTAATAAAGATAACTCTCACTTTCTCTTGTATTGTCTTCTTGTTTCATTCCATTAATGAGATGCAATGACAGGACAACCATATTCACAAAAAATATATAAAATTTCAAGAAATATCATAGAGAAATCTATTCAAACATGCATTTTATTTGAACCTATCTATATGCAATTAGCAAAGGCATAACAAAATTTTATGCTAGTGACAAGTATGTTTCCAGCCACAATTGAAGAAAGAAAGTAGAGGGAAAGATAACCATAAGTTTTCATAATTAATTGGATGATTAATGGAAAACATATGTTGAAGTGTTCCTCCAGTTGCTGCACTTTGTCTCAATTTGTTTCCATTTGGTTGATAGTTGTTTTAGTTTTTAATTATATTATTTTGTTTTATTTCAGTTACGACACACTGATACTATGCTAGTTTTATATCTTGTTGATGATACATTGATGACATTGTTGATCGTCTGATCATGTTTGTGTGGTGACCTTATGATGTACATTATGTGTGTTATGGTTTTATGTTGTTTTAGAAGCATTAGTGTGTTTATAATGATGTATCTGATGTTGTTTATGATGTAGTACTGTATGTTAGTCTTGGTGAAGCAGATAGTGTAACATTACTCACTTGTGAGTACCTTGCTACACCACAACTCTCTTTCATCGTGTGATTGTTGGTTTATACAAATATGTTTGACAGTGTTGTTTGATGCAGTTTATAGGTACTGGGCATCAAATCCACCTACTTTGTCAGGTTTGAGCATGCCATGATCCAATGGAAACATGTTGTTTCAAACATAATGCCAAGTGCTTCTTTGGACACCATTCCTTTATAGGATGATTATCCGTTTGTCACCCATTGATGTTTTTACATTTGGGTCTGTCATGTCGTTCATATTTGTGTCATGATTGGTAATTCATTAATTAGTTAAATGGTTTATTAAATAAGTTATTTGATTTAGTGTAATTTTATTGAAATGTTAAACTAAAATATATATGTTTAGATAATTTAATAATTAAAATTTGATTGTTGTTTTAAAAGGTTTGATTAATTAAATTAATTAAATTAATTAAACATGATATTTATTTAAATGTGATTGTTAACTTTGAGAAATAGATGCTTATTAATTTTAATGTGCAAATTTAAATAAATGTATAGTAGATATTATTGAAGGGTTTATTTTCAACGGATTATAAATAAATATCATAAATATGGACTTGGAATCAGAAAGTGTTATCTTGCGTAATTATTTAATTAGAGTTGTTTGATCAACCATGTTTGCATATTGACAGTTAGTTAAGTTTTGTGATTATGAGTTAATTGAAAAGGAATTAAAAATATTTGGTTATTAAAAATTATGGATGGTAATTTTGGTTTTTGAGAAAAAAAATTCACGACAGATTTTGGGAAAAAGATTCTTCTTTGTTTTTTGGTTGAAATTTTTTGGAGACATTTAATTCAAAGGATTTGTGCATTTTGGAAAAATATAGAGTTGCATATTTCTGATTCTTACTTAATTCTACGTCGGATTCAAGCAAATATTTCAGGTTCTTTTCTTTTGTTTTGCATTTTCTTGAATAGTAGCTTTTGAATGTTGTTTATGGTATCTATTCTTCCTTGTGGTAGAATTAATTTGCTGAATCTTCTACACAAACATCATAAATGAAATTGTTGTTGATTAGTTTTGAAATAATTGAGGAAATATTTGAAGGAAACAAAAGCTATTAAAACCTAGCTGTAATAAAATTGGTTTTACAATTATTAATTGTTCTTTCTTATAAGATTTCTTGTAATCTTCTATATTTTGCACTAGTATGTTGTAGATAGAATTACTTTAACCATATACCTTTGCGCCATCAAATGAAAAATCCAATATATGTAGACTCTAATTTGCAAAACTATCTATTATGTGGTATTTTTTCTTTACCCTCATTTTTTTGTGCTTGGTATTTGTTACTATGGGGATAAGATTATGTTCTTGAAATTATATTTCAAGCTTACTTAAACATCATGCATGTGAGAGATGAAACTAGATCTCACAATTAGTTTTCATGTTTGTATCTCATTGAATTTGATAGTTTCAGACTCTTTCGTTGCTTCTGATTGTCTATGGGATTTTATCATTTTTTCCTCATAATCGACATGCTTTTATCCTCGAATCTAAAATAAAATTTCCCTAACTTTAAGGTTGACATGTAGTTACATTATAGCCAACACCTCGAACATACTAAATTATCCTTATATAAAGAATTCCCTCTATCTTATTGGCTCGTAACACTCTTAATGGTGGCTACATGAAATGAAACCTTGATGTTGTTTCTGGGTATTGAACAACATCATACTTGTAGCAAACTGAATCATGAGCTCTCCTGAAACCGAGATATTATCCTTTGCCTTTTTATAGAAAACCATCTCAGTGGATGGTTTGGAAGAGCCATGCCCATCTCCTAGACCAATTTTGGCAACCAATCTTCTTGCAGTCTCCTCATTTATTTTCTTTGCAAGTGTTGTGCATGGCCAATATTCTTGTCATCCCCTCATTATTTTCCATGCAAGTTCTTCTTGGTATTTCTGAAACTGCTCTTCTTTAGTCATCTTCTGGCTATCAGATCGTAGGGTTTCCTTGGAGATTCTCGAATCTCCTTAATCTACCTTTGCCTTGGAGCTTACTTTATTCGAATGATCAGGCCCCTTTTTATCCTTAGTCATGCAAAATAATTTGATCTAGCATATACCTTAGTTTTGTGTATTTGATATCTTTGTCTTATGTTTAACATTATTATCCCATGCACTGCCTTTGCATAGAGGATACCTACCGGTATGTAAATATAGAAACTAGTATTAAAAATTCACTTTTTCTTGTAATTGGCAATCGGTAGTAAATGAAGTGATTGTTTATTTCGCCTAGATTTAGAATTTAAATAGCACGATTAACAAATTTAGGAGTACAATTATTTTATCGAACATATATATTAATATATTTATGTACTTGTTTAAATGTTGAAATTTGTTAGTATGAAAGGTTTAATAAATAATAGATTAAAATTGGTTTTTATTGAAATTAATTATAATATATTTGTTAAATATTTTTGAATGTACTTCTATGTTAATGAGTTTTTAGATCTTCTAGAGGCTATGAAAGGAAACTTTTATTGTAAATCTTATTATGTTTTTACTTTATTGTTCAATTGCAATTATCTAATTTTAGACTTAGCCATGCACGATTTGTTGTTACATTGGAGGTATTTTGAAAGTTAAATGGTCTATGTCCTATTTGAGATGTGCTCATTCTTGGTTTTGTTTAATGTGCATGATGGATATCCTTTGTAATTGTCAATAAGTTAAGTTATTGTAAGTAGAGAGAGTGGCTTGCAATAGGGGCGGGAACCCTAAGTGGTAACCAGGGTGACTTATTGGGAGCTTATAATTAAGTGAAAACCTAATTAAATGTACTAGGGGTTGGGTAGTTTTCACTAAATAATTTAGATAATTTGAATGCCTCGCCTAATACCTTAGTTCTTGTATAGATTAAGGGTAGGTTGATATGGCTTGGAATGGCATGATCATCTACTTTATCTTCTTAAAAGGTAGTTTGATTCCATATGAGTTTGTTTAGGGGCCAGGAATCGGTAGGGATTGCCAAGGTAACTCGATATGAAGGCTCATAGTCTATGAAGATTCACTAGGGTAACCTATAGTAAACTGTGTGATAACACTCTTTCCCTAATGCATGTTATGTGGTCTCTTGTGTAGAGTTACCCTTTATTTGATTTTTCCTTTGGGATCTTTGTTTGTAATTATGTGGTTTTGATATCATTATGTCGTGATGTATATGTCAAGCAATTTTTTGTTAATGTTCTATCTTCATGTTTGTTTGTCTACGTGGACTTGATATTATCTCCTAGCATGGGGGGTGGACCTTTAGGTACCACATGGTTGGAAGGAACGTGCTATATCCTCCATTGGGTTTCCCTTAGAGGTGATGTAGTACGAGAATGTTGTTGTTGTTCTTGTAATAGGTTTCTCATTTTTTGTTGTTCATGAAGATGGACATTGAGCATGCTCATGAACAAGGTTGACATATGTGTTATGACCTTCATCTATATTGTATACATTCTTGATGTGTATGTGAAAAATTATTGTTATGTTATTATGTTGTTACGATATTTGTTATAATCTCACTTGATGCAACTTGACTACATTATGTTTATGTAATTGGATCATTCATTATTGATATGATTTATCCTTATATTTAATGTCTTTGGTTTTATAATGCGATGTTCTTACTTGTGAATTTTTAAGTAGCATTTTCATAAAACCTTGAGGACATATGTGTAGATTTTTCTTTTTTTCTCATGTTATAATCAAATGTTATTAAAAAAAAAAATTGTTTGGTTATTTTTTTACTTTGTGTGTTATTCTCTGGGCTCCTTGGTAGGGCGTTACAACTTGGTATCAAAGAATAAGGTTCAAAAATAGGTTCTCTATATTTAGTGAGCCCATTAGGATGTCCTAGATTTTAGACTCTATAATTTATGTTATTTAGTTGTCTTTTGTGTCTTGTAACTAAGACTTGTCTTTAATTTTGTGTAGGACCATACCTAGACATTGAGGTAGGGGTCATGGTCAAGGATGAGGTGGTGGAAATATGGTTGACCACTAGGATACTCCTCCTCATAGTTCTCATGAGAGTGAGCATGCAGAGTAGTAGGATCCTCAGATTAATCAAGTGAGCGGGGAACATAATCTAATTTAGCTGAGTTCAGAGTGAGCTCTTTTGTGTACCTTGCTTGAGAAGGTTCTTGCTCACCTTGGTCCTAGACAGGATTCTAGACAAGAAGTGGCTAGAGAACGATACATATCACGTAGGAGAGTTTTTGAGACTATGAAGAAGGATGTCATTGCTATGGGGCATATGAGAGACTTATTGAGGGCACACCCTCCCACATTCGACGGTACTGCTGGTGGTCTAGAGGTAGAAACTTGGATGATAGACTTGGGGTGGTGCTTTTTTATGTATCCATATGGTAGTAACACTAGAGCTAGATGCACCATTATGCATCCTAAAGGCTTTTCATCTACATGGCGATTGGAGGAGAAAAAGATTCATTTGGAGATTGGTTTAGTTTCATGGGACATGTTTTTGGAGAGATTTAGAACACGGTTCCTATTAGAGAATTTGAGACAGTGTTGTGCAAATGATTTCCATGATCTATGTTAGATGGCCATGCCAATTGAGTAGTTTGAGCATAGGTTCTATGAGCTCAAACAATATGCTAGAATTATGGATGATGAGGCTATGTTGGTACAAAAATTCATTAGGGGATTGAACGCCCGTATCAATGAAGGAGTTTGAGTCTTCAAGCCAAAGATTATGGAGGTAGCTATGGAGAAGGCACAACTTGTGGAGGAGAATTTAACCATGGCTTTGGGTGGACATACAAGTGTCCAAATAGGTAGTGCACTTTCTATAGGCTTTGGTCTACAAGGATGTCAGACTCAGATAGGGGGTTCCTCTTGGAACCAACAAGCACCTGCTAGGGGTGGTCAGTAGCAGCAATAACAATGTTACCCATCGAGGAATAATAATTCTCAAGCTTAGAAGGGTAACAGTTCATAGTCTGGGAAGAACCATAACTAGTAACATAACAAGTGCAACCATCAGGATCAACCACTATAGAGTGCATAGTCTATGGTTAGTATTGGCATTTTTCAATAGTCGAATGTACCTTCAGGTGGTAGAGGTTTTGGAAAAGGTACTAGTTTCTTTTCATGTGGTTAGCAGGGTCACATTTCTAGGCAGTGTCCTATGAGAGGTACATTAGGATTTGGTCAGCAACTAGTAGCTTCAAAGAATATAGTTGGAGATGTAGATAGTTCACACATAGTCTTTGTTGTGGTAGATAAATATCAAGTAGATCATTAGTACACTATGATTGAGACTTCAGGTCAGTTATAGCGTACTAATGTTTTTATCCTTTTTGATTTTAGAGTTTTTGATTCATTTATTTCTCCATCTATTGTCGAGCAATGTGGGCTCATTACAGTAAAGAAAGGTGATAGGTGACGAGTTGAATCAGCCTCTAGGGAGAAGGTAGTGATATAATCCCTTGTTTGCAATTATGGACTAAGGATTGGATCGATATCTACCTTAGTAGATCTTCATGTTACACTTCTTGGTTCTTATGACATTGTTTTGGGTATGGACTATTTGCAGACCCATTGTGCAATGATTGATTTTCGATGAAAGACAATACATCTTAGATGATTTTGGTATATAAGTTGAAATAATTGGTGTAAAAAGACCCATCTCATTGCAGATTATATTTTCTATGCTGTTAAGGAGATGCATTCGTCAAGGTTGTCAGTTGTTTGCATCGACAGTTAATGAATTGGAGGTAGGGGAAAGTTTAGAGATATTTGTTGATGATTACCCTATTTTGGGGGAATTCGTAGATGTTTTTCCCAATAATATTTTTGGTATGCAACCGAAATGTGACAGAGATTTTAGAATTGACCTAGTTCCTGGAGTAGAGCCTATATCTCATGCTCCATATGGACTGACCACACATGAACTAGAAGAGCTTCATATGCAATTGGAGGAACTCTTGGCTAAGGGTTTCATATGTCTGAGTGTTTCTCCTTGGGAAGCACCTATCATCTTCATGAATAAGAAGGATGGATCTCTCAGATTGTGTATCGATTTTCATTAGTTGAAAAAAGTGACGGTAAAGTGTTGGAAACATAAGAGCAGACAACTAAGAGGGGGGGTGAATCATTTGTCACAAAAATTATACTTATTAAACTTATTCTCAGATATAATAAATAAAAATGAAAGCATAAACCATCACCACATCAAAAATGCACATAACACCAAGATTTTTATGTGGAAACCCTGTTAGGGGAAAAACCACGGTGGAGGTTAGTCCACAAGATTATACTCTGTTAAAATTATTATAAATGGGGAATGCACATACATTCAGGCACACTGCCTAGATATCATTGCTCAAATATAAAAGGATCACTACCCAAAGGAAGACTCAATTTATTATAGTCACATTCAGATTACATCTAGAAGATTTGAACTAAGAAAATAACATCTTCTAATGCTTGATTACAGTTCTGGTTAAGCTTAATAAACACTTTCTTCTTCTCACTCTTCTTCACACTTTACTTATACCTTCGATAGATTAGAAAATTATGCACACATCATCATAACCTCAAATAGTATAAACAATCGATCATATATATCCACAACTAAGGATAAAATCAAATACATGTTGGCCCAACAAAATATAAAAAGTGTACAAACTCTCATTCCAAATCAATAAACATTTTATCAATGCAGACCAAACAATGTCAGCTGAGACATAGTAAGGACCCAAAATAACATGTATCAAACATGAAAAAACTTAAGAATTTATGCCTCAAAGATCCGCAACATGGTACAATCACCTTGTCGACCATGATCATGAAAAAAATGAACTCACAAAAGAAAAGCACCAATCGCGAGCACAACAATCAATGCAGACCAACAACATTGATAGGGAATGATCTAGAAACATCCACAAGCATCATGAATCACAATAAAAGCATCCAAAACAACTCAAATTACTAGAATCACATCATCTTATTTTATAAACACCAACTAAAGCAACAAAATAACTATCTAAACAAAAATACTCATAAATTAATTATATCTTCATGAAAACCTCTAAAACTTCATGTGGATAAACTAGATATAATTTTCAGCAAACCCTTCAATCCACAACTTCTTATCATCAATATACTGAACTAGCCATCTTATTGAACTTCATTGCATCACCAACAACCTGCAACTTATTTTATTACAATTTTCTCAATATCCTTGACATATACAACCTTAAAGACATTAATGGAAATAGTGTTGACATCAATGAAAACCACATATCAGCTATATCCAATAATCTCCCCCTTTGGAATTGATGGCAAGACATGATGTGAAAAAAATAGTCAAATGATACTTTCTATTAGTATTTTCTCCCCCTTAGATTTTGACTCTTCTCTCCTTAACTCTTTCATAGTTTTTCACAAGATTCTTCTCCCCCTTTGAAATCATTGAGAAAGGTACACATTATCTTTCTCCACACAAGCTCTGAACCACATTTCTGAACATCTGATTACTTCCTTGAGTAGCAACCACCACAACATCAATCCAGATCACAAGATATGACTATGAAATGCATAGACTGATGCAAGTCATTGCATCTTAATTCTGATTAGGAGGGGTAATCACACCTAGCTTCCCTCTGAGATACTTAAAAAGTATCCTTAGGCAAGGGCTTGGTAAATATATCTAGAATTTTTTCCTTAGTGGGCACATACTCCAATCTAACTTCCTTTTAACTCACCTTCTCTCTCAAAAAGTGAAACTTGATAGATATATGCTTGGTTTTTGAATGCAGCACCAAATTCTTAGAAATTTTAATTACACTTGAATTATCATAGAGTATAGCAATAAGTTCATCATACACAACTCTAATATCTTTCAACATCTGCTTCATCCACAATAATTGATTACAATTTTTAGCAATAGTAATGTATTCTGCCTCTACAATAGATAAAGAAGTGCAATTATGCTTCTTACTTAACCATGAAATCAATTTCTTTCCCAAGAAAAATGCATTGCCACTAGCACTCTCTCTATCATTCACATCTCTTTCCCAATCAACATTAGTAAAACCACTCAAAGTAAGGTCATCTTCTTTAGGATACCATAGGCCAAAATCAATTGTCCCCTTCAAGTACCTGAAATTCCTCTTCACAATTGTCACATGAGATTCATTAGGATCAGCTTGAAATCTTGCAATAATGCATATGACATTCATGATATCAGGTCTAGTTTGAGTCAAATAGAGAAATCCACCAATCATGGATCTGTATCTAGTCTGATTTGTTTTAGGAGAATAATCATCTTGTGTTAAATTACACCCAGTCACCATAGGTGTACCAACTAGATTTGAATATTCTATACCAAAATTCTTTAGAAATTATTTCACATACTTGGACTGAGATATAAAGATCCTTCTATCTACCTGAGTAATTTTCAATACAAAAAATAATTTCATTTCTCCAATCATAGACATCTTAATCTCACTCTGCATCTCATCATCAAAATTCATGCACAAACTATCATCTTCTCCAAAAATGATATCATCAAAAAATACTTTAACAATCAAATCTCTATCATGATCAATCTTGAAATACAAATTACTATCAACAATATCTTTATTAAATCCAAGATTTAACAAATACTTGTCCAATCTGGCATACCATGCTCTTGGGGCTTTCTTAAGTCCATACAATGCTTTATTCAACAGGCAAACCATATCTTCCTAATCATTCAATTGAAATCCATCAGGTTGCTCAATATACACTTCTTCATCTAGCTCACCATTTAGAAATGCTGACTTGACATCCATCTGATAAACCTTGAAGTTTTTGTAAGAAACATAACAAATAAATAATTTCACAGCTTCAATCCTAGCAAGAGGAGCAACAGTTTCTTCAAAGTCAATTCCTTCCATCTGAGAATATCCTTTACACACCAGTCTTGTTTTGTTTCTAACAACTTCACCTTGCTCATTCAGTTTGTTCCGAAAGACCCATTTAGTTCCAATTACATTTTTGTCCTTAGGTCTAGGAACAAGAATCGATGTATCATTCTTCTCAATTTACAGTAGTTCTTCTTTCATTGCTTCCACCCAAATTTCATCTCTGCATGCTTCATTGACACTATCAGGCTTAGTCTTTAAGATCAAACAATATTCTTCTGCAATTCTTCTCCTTGTTTGAACACCTTTATTTTTATCACCTATAATATGATCTTCTAAATGATTTAGTCTTATATACCTTGGAGTGTTAGGGTGTTCTTGAACTTCAATCTTGTGATCTTAATTCTGCTCTTTCTCTAGTTTCTTCCTCTTGATTTTCCTGATTCATCGAAGTGTTTTGAACTCAAGATTTAGAGTCTAAACTTTCTTTCCTTTATCTGAACTATCATTCTGATCATCAGAATCATATCCGTAGGTTTTGGATGGTCTAACTATGTCTTCATCAACCTTGATATTAACACTTTCAATTAATTTTACCAATCTCTTATTGTAGCACTAGTAGGCTTTATTTTTAGTAGAATAACCAAGAAAGATTCCCTCATCACTTCTAGCATCAAAATTTCCTATATCTTCATCTCTTTTGATATAGCATTTAATCCCAAAGATTTTGAAGTATCTAATAGTAGGCTTATGACCAAACCATAACTCATAAGGAGTCTTACCAGTATCACCTTTGACATGTACCTGGTTGAGAGTGTAAACAACAATACTAAAAACTTCTCTCTAGTAGATATGCATAACATTTCCTTCCAGCATCATAGTCCTAGCAGATTCTTGAATTATCATGTTCTTCCTTTCCACAACTCCATTTTGTTGAGGGGTTCACGGGGCAAATAATTTTCTCTTTATCCCATGCTCTTCACATAAAGAATTAAACTCACCGAAAGTAAATTCAACACCTCTATCTAATCTCAGACATTTAATCTTCAGACCTATCTCTGTCTCAACCATGGCCTTAAAAATCTTGAATTTCTCTAGATATTAAGATTTTTCCTTAAGAAAGTAACCCACATCAATCTAGAATAATCATCAATAAGTAACATGAAATACCTACATCCTTGTAAGCTTCTGACTCTAGAAGGATCACACAAATCAGTATGCACAAGCTCCAACACTTCATTTGAACAATGTTGTTTGCTCTGGAATGAAACTCTAGTTTGCTTCCCTAACTGGCATTCCTTGCATATAGTATTAGTAGGTTCAATCAATTTAGGAAGACCTCTCATTGCCTGAGTAGAACTTATCTTGATAATATTGTCAAAGTTTACATGAGACAATCTCCTATGCCACAACAAAATTTCATCAACTTGAGCAATTAGACAAATTTTACTAGTAGCACTTAGGTGAAAGATATTACCTTTTGTTTTTGTACCAAATGAAATCACATTCCTAGAACTCCCTAATAGTCTACACTTTCCATCCTTGAATTGAAGATTGTATCTCTTGTCAACCATCTATCCAACACTTAAGAGATTATGCTTCAATCCTTCCACATATAAGACATCATCAGTATTATGCTTACCACTAAGAGAAATGGATCCTCTACCACAAATTACACCAGCTTTGTCATCACCAAATCTTACAACACCACCATCATAATTTTCCAAGCTCACAAATTTAATTTTATCACTTGTCATGTGATTAGAGCATCCATTGTCAATCACCCATTCATCTTTTTCTTCAACTCTGGAAGCTAGAGATTTCTCCACGTTTATGAAACTAGTAGATTTAGTAGGTACTGGATCATTTTCCTTGATAGAAATAAATACCCATTAATCCTCAATTAAATTCCCTTTATCAGATTCATCATATATCACACCTTCATTAACAACATACTAACACTTTCTTTGGAATCTAGGCTTGTTAGGTCTTGGCTTAGGAAATCTTTCCAGACACCGTGAGGAAAAATGACCTATCTTATTGCAAGAAAAACATTTAAGAGGCAATGTCCCTTCATACTTATCTTCTCCTTTGGCTACCCTCTTGACAAGAAGTGCTTCAAGCTCATCTAGTTTTCTCTCTTCTTCCTCAATCTCTCTCATTTCCTATTCATACTTGGACATTTTTCTAGAAGAAATTTCTCCTAGATCATAACTTTGCTTGTATTTTTTGAAGATAGAGGCTTTGAATGCAGATTTTATCTTAGGAAGAGATTCACCAAACTCACTTAACTCAAAATCAGCAAGCTTACCAATCAACATGTCTCTGGTTAGATTTGTCACAGGTCAGATCTCCTCAATAGCAGAAATTTTTTGTTTGTATGTAGCAGGCAAGGATCTGAGCACTTTAGTAACAATCTCTGATTAATCCAATGTTCCACCAGCACATATGATACTACACACCACATCAAAAACACACCTATGATACCATCACCACATCAAAAACACACATACCATCAAAATATTTATGTGGAAACCCTTTTAGGGGAAAAAACATTGTGGAGATAAGTTCACAAGATTATAATCTGCCTAGAGCTCACTGCTCAAATACAAAAGGATCACTTCCCAAAGGAGGACTCACTGTCTTATAGTCACATTCAGATTACATCCAAAAGATTTTGAACTAAGAAAATAACATCTTATAATGCCTAATTACAGTTCCGGTTAAGCACATAAACACTTTATTCTGCTCACTCTTCTTCACACTTTAATTTTTCCTTCAAAATATTAGAACATTATTCAAACACAACACACAACATACATCGCGCACCATGCCCTCAAACGGTATAAACAATCGATCATATATATCCGCAACTAAGGATAACATCAATTACATGTCAACCCAAATCAATAATTTTTTTATTAAAACAATGTCAGCCAAAACATAGTAAGGACCGAAAACAACATGTCTTGAAAATGAATCACCTTAAGAAATTATGCCTCGAATATTCACAACATGCTACAATAACCCTGTCGGTCATTATCATGAAAAACATGAACTCGTAGAAGAAAATCACCAATCACGAGAACACCAATCCATGCAAACCAACAACACAGATAGCGAAAAATCTAGAAACATCCACACACATCATGAATCACCACAAAAGCATCCAAAACAACTCAAATTACTAGAATCACATCATCTTCTTTCCGGAACACCAACTAAAGCAACAAAACAACTGTTAGAACATAGATAGTCATAACTTAATTAGATCTTCATGCGAACCTCTAAAACTTCATGTGGATAAACTAGATATACTTTTCAACAAACCCTTTAATCCAAAACTTCTTATCATCAATATACCAAGCTAGCCATCATACTAAACTTCACTACATCACCGACAACCTGCAACTTATTTTATTACAATTTTCTCAATATCCTTGAAATATACAAACTTAAAGACATTAATGGAAGTAGTGTTGACATCAATGAAAATCACATATAAGAAATATCTAACATAAAGAATTGATATCCCTTGCCTAGAATCAATGATCTCTTTGATCAGATCAAGGGAGCTAACATGTTTTCCAAAATTGATCTAAAATCGGGTTATCATTTGTTGTGCATTTTACAAGCGAAAATTCATAAAATGACTTTTGAAACTCGTCACGGGCACTATGAGTTCATAGTGGTACCGTTCGGGTTAAAAAATACACCATCCATTTTGATGAGTTTGATGAATCATGTTTTTCGCACATACCTTGATCATTTTGTTCTCATGTTTCTTGATGATATTTTGATCTATTCAAGAGATATGAAGGAGAACAAAGAGCATATGAATAGGTATTGCAGTGCTTGAGAGAGAATCAATTGTTCATGAATTTGGAAAAGTGTGAGTTCTTCTAGATCGAGGTGAAATACCTTGGTCATGTTATCTTTAAAGAGGGTATTGATCTGGATCCTTCAAAGATCCAAGCCGTCATTGATTTTCCTGTGCCTACCAATGTACCTGAGGTTCATAGTTCTATGGGTCTTTCCAGGTATTATAGATGGTTTTTTCAGGGGTTTTCAAGGATTGCCCATCCCATTACTTCTCTTCAAAGGAAAGGGAAAAAATTTATTTGGTCAGATTAGTGTCAATCAACTTCAGACACTCAAGGAAAATTTGAATAGTGTGCCTATCTTAGCCATTCTTGATCCTACTAGGACTTTGTTGTTTGCACTGAAGCATCTTTAGAGGGATTAGGAGCCATTTTGATGCAGGATGGTCATGTGATCACTTATGAGTCTTGCAAACTCAAGGATTATGAACTAAACTATCATACTCATGATCTTGGGCTAGTTGTAGTTGTTCATTCTCTGGTTTGGTGGAGGAATTTTTTGTTGGGGCACCATTTTGAACTTCAAAGTGATCACAGTAATCTATAGTATATTTTCACGCAACCCAATTTGAATGCTAGGTAGAGACAGTGGATGGAGTTCTTATGTGAGTATGAGTTTGAGGTGAAATTTATCCAGCGGTAGGAGAACATAGTGGCTGATGCTCTTAGTCAGCAAAGGCATGAGCATTCTTCCATGACTCTTGGAGTTGATTTGAGGAGCTAGATTTTAGTAGCACTTTCTTAAAGTAGATTGTATTAGGAGGTGAAGATAGAGTTAGGATCAGGTAGACCCTTGGAGGGTAGATTCATAGGTTATACTCTCAAGTCAGATGGATTGTTGTGAAATTTGGGTTGTATTTACATACCACATATAGAAGGTCTTCACACTTTGATTATGTCATGGGCACATCAAGCACCTTATTCAGCTCATCCTGGTGTTAAGAAGATGTATGTAGATCTACGACAATTGTTCTTTTGGCCTAGAATGAAGCATGATATAACTGATTTTGTTTTAAGATGTCTTGAGTGCCAGAGAGTTAAGGTTGAGCACCAACATCTCACAGGACTACTGTAGCCACATCTTGTTCCTAAATGGAAGTGGGATGTCATATTGGTAGACTTCATTGTTGGTTTACCTATGTCATCTCATCAACATGATGCTATTATGGTTACTGTTGACAGGTTGACTGAGGTAGCACATTTTCCTTTGATTCATTCTTCCTATAATGCCTCTTTTGTGGCCAAGATATTCATGGAGGATATTGCTCAGTTGCACAACATTCCTCGTAGAATCATTTTAGATAGAGATCCTATGTTTACATTAGCATTATGGACATCATTGCATCATTCCTTAGGTACTCAATTGAACTTCAGTTCAACTTATCACCTAGAGACCGATGGTCAGACCAAGAGGGTCAATCAGATTCTTGAGGATATGCTTAGGATGTATGTAATGGATCTACAATCGCGATGGGAAGATTACTTGTATTTAGTGGAGTTTTCCTACAATAATGGGTATCATAGTTCCATAGGTATGCCTCATTGTTGGGCATTGTATGGATGCCCTTGTTGAACTTCGTTGAGTTGGGACTGACTTGAGGATAGATTTCTACTTGAACTTGAGATGCTTTGGGATATGGAGCAATAGGTTGATTGCATTAGGGAGAATTTGGTGGCAGAAGAAGATAGGTAGAAGAATTATGGTGATGCTCATAGGATAGATCGTTAGTTCTCAATTGGCGATAGGGTATTTCTTCGAGTGCATCCATGGAAAAGTCTGATCTGTTATGGAAAGGACTCTAAGCTCACACCTCATTTCATTGGACTGTTTGAGATTTTCGAGAGGATTGGTCCTATAGTGTACCATCTTGCTTTATCACCTAGTTTTTTATGATCTATTCCATGTATATGTTCTTAGACCTTATCATCCTAATATTTTACATGTGCTCAATTAGAATGCCTTATAGGTAGAGGATGGGCAGTTGGCTTTGGAGCTTGTGGGTGTTCTTCAATATAGGATACTCGCCCTCAGGGGTCGAGATGTTGATAAGATGAGGGTCCCTTGGGATCCTAGTGATGAGGCATCAACTACTTGGTAGGATGTTACACACATGATTGAGATTTATCCATATGTATTTGAAGGGTTACTCTGAGTAAGCCTTATCCTAGGGGGGAGGATTTAGTGTTCGTCTAGTTGCAACACTTTGTTTCAATATATTTCTATTTATTTGATAGTTGTTTTAGTTCTTTTTGATATTATGCTATTTTATTTTAGTTATGATACACTGATACTATGTTAGTTTTATATCTTGTTGATGATACATTGATGACATTATTGATCATCTAATTATGTTTGTGTGGTGACCTTATGATGTACATTATATGTGTTATGGTTTTATGCTATTTTAGAAGAATTAGTGTGTTTATAATGATGTATCTAATGTTTTTTATGATGTAGTGCTATATGTTAGTCTTGGTGAAGGAGACAATGCAACATTATTCACTCATGAGTACCCTGCTACATTGCGACTCTCTTTCACAGAGTGATTGTCAGTTTATGCAGATATGTTTGATAGTGCTATTTGATGCAGTTTGCAAATACTGGGCATCAACTCCACCTACTTTATTAGGTTTGAGCATGCCATGTCCAAATGGAAACATGTTGTTTTAGAGATAATTTCATGTCCTTCTTTGGATATCGTTCCTTTATAGGACGATTATCTGTTTGTCACCCATTGTTGTTTTGTCATTCGGGTCCATCGTTTCATTCATGTTTGTGTCATGATTCACAATTCATTAATTAGTTAAATGGTTTATTAAATAAGTTATTTGATTTAGTGTAATTTTATTGAAATGTTAAATTAAAATATTTATGTTTAGATAATTTAATATTTAAAATTGATTGTTGTTTTAAAAGGTTTGATTAATTAAATGAATTAAACATGATATTTATTTAAATGTGATTGTTAACTTTGAGAAATAGATTTGGGTGAATTGTATCAGATCTAGGTATCTAGGATGGCCAAGAGCTTGGGTGTCGAGATGGTTCCATGATGGTGAAACAGGGCTTGTACTAGGACAACTTGGACTCAAAGGAAAGTGTGAAGATGTAGTCACTGGGTTTTCATGGATAGAGGGCCAAGAGTTCTATCTAGGATGGACGAATTCGAGAAAGGTGCCATGTGTAGGGATCTTGAAGGACAAATAATTAGCTGAGTGATTTGAAGATATTAGAGGGAAGTTGAGGGATTGGATCTCTAGCAGGACAGTTCGAAGAGTTGGACTCGAGCTGGTAGCACTATAGAAGGATGAGCCAAAAGTAGTAGGAGTTGGTGGCTATCAAGGATAGTGCATTAACCATAGGAAAATGGTATTGTAGGTAGTCTTAGGTGAGGAGATCAAGAGATTGGTGTGGATGATAGGCTGAGTTGTGTTGGGTTTGTGTTCATGGAGTTTTGGTGTGTTTCTGTTGGCACTGGTCATGGAGTCTTAGAGATGCAAAAGTGTCGTAGTGGATGCAACATATCAAAGGATCATGGACACAATACTTAGAGTTCTATCAAGGATGGACAACTTAGTCTGGAAGTCAAGTTAGTAGGCTTGCAGAATGGGTTAGTGTCAAGGACATTGGTAGAAACCAAGTATGATAGGGTCAGAAAGGTGTGTGGAAGTCAAGATAGGGTTTTGGAGTGGTTGTTGTGTCTAGGACCAACAATAGGGCAGTGAGTTGGACTCATAGTTGCTATGGTGAAGTCAAGGGTAGGACTCTTACAAAGGTGGTTTGGTGTTTGGATTTTGGTTCGAGTGCATATCATTAATTTGAGGATCCCTCCAATAGGTCTTCTTTAAGGAAGTGGGTATGGATGCTCTGAGCCAAATGGTTCAGTGTCGAGGGCGTCGCCTATTTTGGAGTAGGGGAGGATGTAAGGGACTAAGAGCTCACCCGATGAGAACTCCATGTGAAGAGAAAAGAGCAAGTGGCGAGCTTGCCTAGGGGGGGGCATCCAAGGGTCCACAAGGGTGTACCAAGGGTGCAATGGGGTTGCATTAGAAATTTATCTAGGATGCACAAGGGAGTGAAAAGTGAAGCAGGCTTTGGAGGCAGAGTTTGGAGGTCTTCGGTAGGCTTGGGGAGTTGGACTCACCCATACCAAATAATGGAGTAGGTACCCAATACAAAAAGTTAGAAATTAAGGGATTCACCAAGAATGGTGATGCATCCTACGATTTCCTGGGAATGTGCCAAAAAAATTATATAGAGGGAGTGGTTCACTCAAAGGGAGGATTCGATTGGTTGAGAGATAGGAGTACACATAGGTGTCCAGGGGAACTAGGAGTCTGGGACTACCAGGGAAACCTCCCCTCAAGGATGAAGGAAAGTAATCCCACCACCATTACTTTGGGGTCAAGAATGGTGTTCTTCATGGATCGTAGGAGGGAATAGGAGTACCTCTACCTTGGTCTCCGAGAGTGGGGTCTAAGGGTGAGCCAAGAGTCCAACCTAGTAAAGCAGAGGAGTTGGGCCAACATGGTTCGATCCAAGGGCATGTTTCTAAGGGGGCTAAGTGTAGGTACTCATCGCGCAATGGGCGAGGAGCATGGATGAAGAGGGGCACATTAGGTCTATGATCAAATGGATTGAGTGGGGTGATGTGTTGGGCATATACTCTAGGTTTCCTTGAGGAATCAGATGTTGCATTGGGGTCAGGGATCCCAAGTCCCTTGGAAGTGGGGGATAAGAGGTTGGAAATGAGGACAAAGTCCCCATATGAGTGCTTAGGAAGGAGTCGTTCCATAAGGTGAATTTGGATGGGTAATCGAATGTGGGGTGCATTGCTGAAACATGGAAGCCAGGGACTTCAAAGATACCAAGGAGTTGGTGATGGTCCATAGGTGGGATGTTTTGAGAACACTATCATGTTGGAATTGGATCCAGTGCTTGAGTGGGTTTGCATGGATCATGGAGCATAGAGTTAAGGACTCAATTAGGCATGCAATTTGGAAGGTATTTCCAAGGATTGGGCTTCGATGTGCGTATGAGATGGAACGCGTGGGATGCATGAGGAACATGGTTCACCAATGTGGGAATGTATATAGAGGCTTGGATCTAGTACAAGGAAGCTTGTAAGAATGGACAAAGGAGAGCTAGCTCAAGGAGTCTAGCCATCCCATGGTGGAATGTGGCTTGAGGGTTCAAGGAACCAAGGTGGGCAAGGTGGGATGCCAACATCAGGGATGTTGGGCATGCACTGGGTGTGTGCAAAAGTGAGAAAGGAACAAAGGTACTCAGGGAGTATGCCATGGAGTGGACTGAGGGTGTATACTAGATGGAGGTGAGGACTTGGAGTTCCACAATGAGACCGTCTTATTGGGGACATATGGATGAAAATTTGGTTGGACCAAGAAGTATTGTACAAGGCGTAGTAGTAGTTTAGTGGAGTGGACAAGGTTGCACTGGATGCAATGAGGAGTGCCAAAGGCATCGAAGTGGAGATCCATGAGAAGGATCCACATGCACTACCATTCCATGGTGTGTGTGTGTGTGTGAAGGTGAGTCAAGTGTTGGACAGTTGAGTACTAGAGGCATAGTCTAGGAACAAGAAAGGGCTTGTCCGCAAGGGAGTTGCAAGTAAGGTTTGTTAGTGCTACATGAGGTTGGGTCTTCATTGGATGAAAAAAAGTGTATTTAGGCAGTGCATCAACCTAGCCTTGTGATAGTTGATATTAGATATTATTGAAGGGTTTGTTTTCAATGAATTATAAATAAATATCTAAAATTTGGACTTGGAATAAAAAAGTGTTATCTTGTGTAATTATTTAATTAGAGATTTTCGATCAATCTTGTTTGCATGTTGATAGTTAGTTAAGTTCTATGATTATGAGTTAATTAGAAAGGAATTAAAAATATTTGGTTATTTAAAATTGTGGACAACAATTTTGGTTTTTGGGAAAAAAAATTCACGACATTTTTTGGGAAAAATCTTCTTCTCTATGTTTTGGTTGGTGGAGACATTGAATTCAAAGGATTTGTGCATTTCAGAAAAATATAGAGTTGCTGATTTCTGATTCTTGCTTCAATCTACGTCGGATTCAAGAAAATATTTCAGGTTCTTTTCTTTTCTTTTCTTTTGCATTTTCTTGAATAGTAGCTTCTGAATGTTGCTTATGGTATCTATTCTTCCTTATGCTAGAATTTGTTTGCTGAATCTTCTACACAAATATCATAAATGAAATTGTTGATTATTTTTGAAATAATTGAGGAAATTTTTGAAGGAAACGAAAGCTATTAAAATGTAGCTATAATAAAATTGGTTTTACAATTATTAATTTATCTTTCTTGAAAGATTGCTCGTAATCTTCCATTTTTTGCACTAGTATGTTGTAGATAGAATCATTTTAACCTTATACCTTTGCACCATAAAAAAACAATCCAATATATGTAGACTCTGATTTGTCCATTATTTTCGCTTTACCTTGATTTTTTTGTATGCATGGTATCTATTATTGTGGGGATAAGATTATGTTCTTGAAATTCTATTTCAAGCCTACTTAAATGTCATGCATATGAGAGATTAAACTGGATCTCATAGTTAGTTTTCATGTTCATATCTCATTGAATTTGATAGTTTCAGACTTTCATTTCTTCTGATCATCTATGGGATTTAATCATTTGTGCCTCATAGTGAACATGCTTTTATCCCTGAATCTAAAAGAAAAATTTCCTAACTTTAAGGTTGGCATGTAGTTACATTACAATTGGCACCTAGAAAATACTAAATTATCCTTATATAAATAATTCCCTCAATCTCATTGGCTCGTAACACTCTTAATGGTGGCTGCATGAAATGAAACCTTGATACCATTTCTGGGTACCGAACAACATCATATTTGTAGCAAACTGAATGATGATCTATCTTGAAGTTGAGATATTATCCTATGCTTTTTTTTATAGAAAACCATCTTAGTGGATGGTTTGGAAGAGCCATGCCCATCTCCTATACTGATACTAATGGACAATCATCTTGCATTCTCCTCATTCTTTTGCTTTGTAAGTGTTGTGCACGATCAATATTCTTGTCGTCCCCTCATTCTTTGCCTTGCAAGTTCTACTTGGTATTGTAAATGCTGCTCTTCTTTAGTCATCTTTTGGCTATCAAATCGCAGGGTTGCCTTGGAGATGCCTAAATCTCCTTCATCTACCTTTACCTTGGAGCTTACTCTAGTTGCATGATCAAGCCCCTTTTATCCTTAGTCGTGCAAAACAATTTGATGTGGTGTATTCCCTAGTTCTGTTTATTTGATATCTCTATCTTATGTTTAACATTATTATCCCATGTGTCACCTCTACATAGAGGATACCTACCACTAGTATGTAAATATATAAACTAGTATTAAAAATTTATGTTTTCTTGTAATTGGCAATCAACAGTAAATGTTGACATATATATAATCATATTAAACCAGTATTCTCCATTGTATATACATAGCAGTAGATCGTTAGTTTTGTATGTTTTATTATAGTTTAAATGGATTAATCTTTGATTTTATAAATTAATATTGTAGATGTGTATTTCTATATGGATAATTATGAGGTTAATTGTAAGGATAAGTGTATGAAAAAAAAATGTATATATTTAAAAGAAATAAAGTGATTGTTTATTTCACCTAGATTTAAAATTTAAATAACATGATGTACAAATTTAGGAGTGTAATAATTTTATCGAACATAGATATTAATATATTTATGTACTTGTTTAAATGTTGAATTTTTTTAGTATGAAAGGTTTAATAAATAATAGATTAAAATAGATTTTTATTGAAATTATTTATAATATATTTGTTAAATATTTAAGAGTGTACTTCTATGTTAATAATTTTTTAGATCTTTCAGAGGGTAGGAAAGGAAACTTGTATTGTAAAGCTTATTGCGTTTGTACTTTATTGTTCAATTGCAATGATCTAATTTTGGACTTATCCATGCACAATTTGTTGCTACATTGGAGGTATCTTGAAAGTTAAATGGTCTATGTCATGTTTGAGATGTGCTCATTCTTGGTTTTTTTTAATGTGCATGATGGCTATCGTTTGTAAATGTTAATAATTTATGTTATTGTAAGTAGAGGGAGTGGCTTGTGATGGGGGTGGGAGCCCTAATTGCTAACTAGGGTAACCAATCAGGAGTTTATAATTCAGTGAAAACCTAATTAAATGTACTAGGGGTTGGGTAGTGTTCGCTAAATAATTCAAATAATTTGAATGTCTCACCTATTACCTTAGTGCTTGTATAGATTAAGGGTAGGTTGCGATGGACTAGAATGGCATGATCATCTACTTTGTCTTCTTGAAAGTTAGTTTTATTCCACATGAGTTTGTTTAGGGGTTGGGAATTGGTAGAGATTGCTAGGGTAACTCGGTATGAGGGTCAGTAGTCTATGAAGATTCACCAGGGTAACCTATAGTAAACTGTGTGATGAAACTCTTTTCCTAATGCATGTTATGTGGTCTCTTGTGTAGAGTTACCCTTTATTTGATTTTTCCTTTGGGATCTTTGTTTGTAATTATGTGGTTTTGATATCATTATGTCATAATGTGTATGTCAAGCCATGTGTTGTTAATTTTTTATCTTCATGTTTATTTGTCTATGTGGACCTGATATTATCTCCTAGCATGGGGGGTGGACGTTTGGGTACCACATGGTTGGGAGGAACATAGTATATCCTCTGTTTGGTTTCCCTTGCAGGTGATGCAGTACACAAATGTTTTTGGGTGATCCCACAATAGTGGTTTACAATTTTTGGCCAAACTATACACTGAAATTATTATTTTTAACTAAATCTTCACATTCGGGCACCTATAGTGGCTAAACCGTGAGGAATTTGGAGATGATGAAAACTAGAGTCTCATCACATTTTGTCTGTAGATTCTAAAAATATTTTTTTGAAATAATATTGCACTTCTTTTTCCATCTCCCATGATAACTGGTTTTTTTCAAAAAACAACATTTTTAAAAAGTGACGCTCACCGTATACAACACAACTTTTTTTTTATGAAGGATAAAATTATAATTTTTTTGAATCTAGATTTGTAACTATGATATCTAGCACTTTCATTTTGTCTCATAGTTTTTTATTGAATATTTTTTCCTTAATAGATTTTTGAAGTCAAACCAATTAAAATTCAGACATAGGCTGACTGTATACAACATAACTTTTTTTGTATGTATCAAAATTCAATTTTTTTTTAATGGATCAAGGATATCAATACCCAGCACAAACATATTTAAAAAAAAATATTTTGATAATTTTTTTATTTTCCACATGTGCAAAACATAGAGCTTGACTTTTTGGTGAAAAACCTATGTTTAATAAAACGAAAAAAACACATACATAATAAAACCAAAACATATTAAAATTATATTCATGGGATAGATCATTTTGAGGACTACCATAATAATTTGAAATAAATTTTAAATGAATTCATTTGATCCCCCAAAAGGTAAATCAAAAGTGATTTTTTATCAGCATTTTGATAGGTGTAAATGAGACTCATTTATAGGTATGGTTTAAAACTAGCAAGGTTCTATCCAAGGAGGTTTGATCTAAGGTGGTTTGATCAAACCATCTTCAATTGGAATCCTTAAAATGGAACTTTTAAAGGCTTAAATCATTATATTTATGAAAAATATGTGATTATAGAAAAAAAATAGTTCCTCTCAAAAATTGTAAATCAACATTGTGGGATCACCTTGTTGTTGTTCTTGTAACAGGTTCCTAGTTTTTCATTGTTTGTGAAGATAGATGTTGAGCATGCTCATGAACAAGGTTCACAGATGTGTTATGACCTTCATCTATATTGTATACATTATTGATGCGTATGTGAGAACTTATTGTTATGTTATTATGTTGTGATGAGATTTGTTATAATCTCACTTGATGTAACTTGAATATGTAACTTGACTACATTATGTTTATGTAATTGGATCATTCATTATTGATATGATTTATCCTTATGTTTAATGTCTTTGGTTTTATAATGTGATGTTATTACTTGTGAATGTTTAATTAGTGTTGTCATGGAACCCTGAGGACATATGTGTAGATATTTCTTTTATTCTCATGTTGTAATCGAATGTCATTAAAAATAATAATTATTCGATTATTTTGATACTTTGTGTGTTGTTCTCTGGGTTCCTTGGAGGGGTGTTACATATGTTAAAATGAACATAAAAATAGATGGAACCCTATAATAAGTTGTAATTTTTAACTAAGTTTGGTAACACAAATGTAGAAGACTGATATTATTAAGGACAAAGACAACACAGTAACACAACATGTGAGATTAGCTTACTGAAAATCCTATACAAGAAGAATCAAGAAATTTTCTGTTGCAATATTGTAGATACAAGGTAAAAATAAACATTAAATGGCCAGATTCTTTATTCTAACCTTGAAATCAAAACAAGAAGCTAGATTAAAAATATAAGAAAACCCTTGAATAAAGCACTTTTCAAGAAGTATGGGTGACACATTCACCCTGAGATAAATAATAATACATCAATCAAACACACTGTCCAACTTCTTTTTGAGTTTTGTACTCCTTTTCCTTTGAATTTTGTGATTGAGATATGCTTTTAGCTAGACTTTGTGTAAAAGCAATTCCCTATATCAAACAAAAAATGATGGATCAAGAGAAAATAAACAAACAAAAAATACTCTACTTTGTCGCTAAGTAGATGCAACTAATATTTTAATAAAACTTATGATATGAGCTACAAAAACCAAAATACATTGTATATCACATTTCCTACACTTAAAACAACTGTATGAGGAGATGACTATTGTATTGAGATAGTAACACATAAAAGTACAATTCTTGTTGTTCCTTTTAATAGCCAACATAAGATAACACTTTAACAAAATCTGAAAAAATATAGCAAAACTAATACCAATAGAAAACATGTTTGGTTCTATATGCAAGTTTTACCAACTACCGAGACAAAATAAACTAGATCAGAAATAAAGAAATCTCTACTTTTTGCTTTCACCAATAATTCAGGTAAGGCAGTATTTGAACTAGTCTTTAGAAAAAATAAAAAATAAAAAATTGTATAGCACCAATCCTAAAATATGGTAAAGTCCATTTATATTTCTTCTAGAAGATGTCTTTGGTCACTTGTGATATCTGCATATCTGTGTGGGCCAAATATAGAAAAATATTTACAAATTTTCATTATTTTGTTTTATGCAGGAGCAAGGTAGCATCCATGAAAATTCCTCTATAAAATCTTGAAGCATTGCCTCCATGCAAAAACAATGTTCAAACCAGAGGTATGCACCCAAAAATAATTTTGATAAGCTGAAAACCATAATCAATTCATCTAGATAAATTATTTTTAAACATGCCGAATTTACATCTCACTAATCTCCAGGCACAAAGTTCTCCTGTTAACAAACTATAAGCTATGAGGAAAATGAAAAGAATAGAAATCTCATATCTTCAAATGGTTGATTCAGCCAAACTGATTAGTGCACCAAAGAAAAATCAAGAACCAAAACACTCTTTGAAGGAAACATAGATATCAATTTATATTGGACATATGTGTATCTATTCATGTCATAGTCTATTTTATCTGATATAGAGGCACAAAAATAGTATCAGGGGATTCCAACCAATCTACCATATTATTAATCTACACTGAATTGACAATCTCCTATATGAGGCTCACATCAAAGAAGAGATTTTTTTTAAGCACCATTTTTGTTGTTGTACAAAATTTGCCAATGCAAGTGCATTATCTATTTCAAACAACTCTATTCCTTCTTCCTTTCCTATCAACTTATATAGGTGCCCCAACCTTGTTACTCTCATGTTAGGTTACTCTCCCTAATTTTAGGATCAAAGATCTTTTCGTTTTCTAGCTTGAGATCCCAGGACATGGAAACAAGCACAACTTTTCTTGTATTTTTCTTGTACCTCTAGCATTTCCTCAACACTAGATCTTAGTAGATTGATATTCCTATTTCTGTGTACTATTTAAAAATCAATAGTTAAATATGTGAAGCCAATACATATAGAAGCCGGTGTATATAGGATATAAATATTTCAATGAAATTTATTTTGAATCTTTTTGTAATTATCCCTACAATATTAACTTTCTTGTTGTCCAACTAACGTCATAGATTTCTCTTCCCATCAATCACTACAAAAATCCCCACCATTTATTTCAATCTTCTTCACATCTGGTCTATCTATTCTCGTAGCCTTCCTATAACAAGAAACCATATAAGGGTAACTATTCTATTAGATGGGTATGCACATAATCATCATGAAAAAAATAGGCCCTTAAGTGGCGATGAAAATTCAGAAAATCAGAGTTAGGAAACTTGACATAAAAATTTGAATAAGTTATCTATATTATTTCAAAAATTGTAAGAATAGAATCTGTAGCAAATTGAACTTAGTTTCTAAACTACTAGGTTTATTTTTATCTAAAAAGAATCTATTTGGTAAAAATTTGAAATTTCAATGTAGTAGTATTTAAATTTCAGGGAAAAAATAAGAAGTAGGTGTTTGTCTGACCACCCTAACCACAATAAAATGATAATATTTTTTTATAATATTTGAAATATAAGTAGATGAATCATGTCCCAATGTGATGCATATTTTTTTGTAATTATTTTCCAAGTAAATAATTAATTATGAATTTTTTATTACAACTTTTAAAAAATATAAAAACTCGTATGTCTAACCACCTTAATTTGGTCAAAACTTCATGAAATTCATTTTTTTTAATCCTATAGTATGTAAATCATATAATATGATGCATGTTTTAGATTCGAAAAATGTGATACCGTTTGAAAGGTATAAATATTTTTCAATCAGCCTATCAATTAGGACTTTAATCTCAATTCAAATAGAAAATGAATAATAATTATTAGTAAATTCAAAGTAAAACATAATTTATATTGGTGGAAAGCTAAGATTCGCCTTTAAAATCCTTTCCGTTTCATCAATTTTGGGTAAGAAAAAGTCATCAACCACATGGGCCATCATATCACTTACATATTGCCACTTTTTGGCCCATCATGATCCTGCACATACCCAAACATGTATGCCAAATGTGATAGAAGATAGAATGCATGAAAAATTTGGAAGCAAAGACAAGACACGTTAACTAGCTTGCAAAATGTCACTTACCCACCATCACCATTGCAACCCATTTTTTTTTAAAATCTGCTTAGAACCAATAATAGGAACTGGCTTATATTTTTCCCTTGCTTGCTGCTCATTGGCTAGAATAAAATTGTGCCCTATTTTTAATTGGAAAATTAGGAAACCCTTGGCAAAAATATGAAGGTCAATCAAAAAAAAGAAAAATAAAAAAAATAAAAAAATTCTAAATCAAACTTTGGCTTAAGACTGTGTATAATTTCTAACTTGGTTTCCAATGCATAAAGTAATGTTGTTTTTGGTCATGTAAAAAAAAAAGTCTCCACCTTACGTTAGGGACTAAAAATGTATGCATTCTTTACATTGAATTCCTCCATCTTTACACAAATAAAACTAGCTTTAAAATGTAGCTGGTAAGTGCACGTCAAAGCTAGAAAATTTCACTAAATTCATCCCTCCCTTTCCATGATATGAACATATTGAAAGGATCAAGGACTTGGAATTTTTTTCTAGATGTTTTCGTTGCCATTGCCCTACTAGGAATGCATGCCAAATATGGAAGCCTTGAGAAGGAATGTGGGGCTATTAGTATACTTTCCCATTTTTTATTATTATTTTTAGATCTATTTGTATCAAACTTATTGAAAATCCATTCAATTGTGTACATCATAAAGCTACTGAAATGTTCAAAGATGATTTATGAAGATCTCAAAGAATTTCTAAAATAAACACATGCTAACAAGTACATTTTTTAAATTTTTTGTATATATTTCTTATATCATATTTTATTTTTATTTATTTCTATTGAATCAAAATAGTTTACAAAGAATAAGGGCTACCAACCAGTAGCTAAGAGATACAAACATTAACATACCATAAGTACAAATCTACCATAGGAAGGCTGAAAAGAGAAATCATTTAATATACCCTAATTGGTTCATGTCTTTCAATACTCAAACACAACCTCGAGTTAAAATTCTTTGATGTAGACAACCTATGTTGCTACTAGTTAAATAACCTTGTTGTAGGTATACAAAGGAACACAACATAATAGAAGATAAATACAAAAAAGATGAGTTTCCACTAGTTTTTGCATGCCTTTCAATACTCATACACAACCACAAAAAGGAGAGAAAAAATTCTTTGATGTAGAAAACCTTTGTTGCTGCCAATTATATAACCCTATTGCAAGTATATAAATGAACACAACAAAATAAAAGAGAAATACATTGAAGATGAACTCTACCATAACTACTATTAGAAAAAAGACAAAACTATTCACAAATATTCAATCACAACATATAGGAGAAGAATATAGAAAAATTGTTTAGTAATAAGCTATTTGAATTAATTTGTGCCACCTGCAACCACATACCTCATTACATGCAAAGTCTAGAGAATTAGATGGTAAAGAAGAGTCTAGGAGGATATCAATGATGATCTAGAAAGGTCTGATGAGTTACTAGAATCTTCCTAAGTGCTCTATATAAAGAGGAAAATTTAATCCTTTTTGGGGATGTAATGAAAATGGTTTTATGTACAACAAAATATTTATATTTTTGTGTGTTTCTTCCTGAATTTATATGTTTGTGTTTAATTTCTATGTGTTTGTCCATGTCCATCCACCCCATCAAAGTGCTATTAGAGAAAATTGATCATGTGGGCCTGAAGATCATGAAGGAGTTGAGGAGATTTCAAAGTGGAGAAAGAAGGCATAGGAGCTTTGTCTAAGAGAAGTCACCAAGTTTACCTCCAAATTGATGTAAGGATGTGTTAAAGAGTTAAATAAATTATGATAGATTTTAGTGTTTAAGAATGTCTAAGGAAACATAAAAGTAAAGGGTTTCAAGGAATCTGTTCAAGTTCTACTATTTTTTTTATTTTGAAGATCTAAGTAGTGATTAGAATCTATTGTAATAAAAAAATAGAGAAACTAAAATTATTTAAAGTGGTGAAGGTACATGTGTAACTATTGTTGTAGAAAAATTAAGATAAAAGTAAGTTGAGTCAAGTTATTTGAATCAATGGGAAAAGTTGATAAAAGAGTGTTAAAAGAAAATGAAAATCTAAAATTTATGAGAAGGATGTTTAAAAAAAAGAAATAGCGAACTTTTGAAAGATTTGTGGCAAGTTGAGGAGAAGAATAAAAAGATAGAAGAAAAGCTAAAGTTGTTTGATGGAATCTTAAGAAAAGGAATGAAGAATTAGAACAAAGAGTAAAATTGGTTAATGAGTTAGAACACAAACTAAAGAGATTAGAAGAAGAAAATAATTTGCAAATGAAGGAAATCAAAAAATTAGAAGAAGATAATGGTCTATACAAGAAGGAAATGTCAAAATTAAATAAATAAAATGAAATTTTGAGGTCACTGAAATTGGTATTTGATATTTCTTGTAGTATAAAATATTTGAGTTCATCATTTGATAAGTGTGTTTTGGTTGAAGTTGCTTGTGATGGAGATAAACATGAGACTGTGAATCTTGTTAGTTGTGATGATAATGCATTTGATTCTATATATGTTGCTAGTAATGTTGGTTTAAAAATCATGAAAAAATGGGTTATAAAGGTAAAGGATTAGGAGAATGTGAACATGGAATGGGAAATCCAATTGAGCCAACAATGAGGCCAAAGTATGAAGGTCTCAAGTATGTCACAAGTAAGGGGAATGATGCTACAAGTTCAAGTAAATTTGTTCAAGAAATGAAGAGTGTTGAGTGTACACATTGTCATAGGAAAGGTCATACCAAGGATAAGGATAAGTGTTGGGACTTACACCCTTGTAGTGTGTGCGGTTTAAAAAATCATTGTGAAAAGAAATGTTGTAATAATGCATCAAAGAAAAATTCTATGGAAAGTTGTATTAAAATAGATTATGGATGGACTTATGGATCGAGTTGGCAGAAAGTTAGAGGTATGATTAAAAATTTGTTTAAGTACAAATGTTCAAGTGTGAGAAATGATAGTAATATAGCAAGGTTTGAATGATCAAGAAGGTTAAAAAATGGTTTGAGTAAAACAAAATCTTTGTCTAGATAAACATATATAGAAAGTGAGTTTTTTAAAAAATGATTTTTCTATTTTGAAGAGTTTAAAGCCAAAGATTCAAGAAACTATTCTAGCAGTTGGACGAAGACATGGGAGAGAGGCATCATTGGATTTGAATATGGTTTGAAGATATCAAGAAAGGAAAAGGATTTGCAAAGTCAACATACTTGGTTATGGACATCAATAAGAGATAAAAGAATATATCAGTCAATGGAAAATGAAGAGCAAAGGAATTGGAGAATGCCACAAAATTCATAATAAGACAAGAGAATGATCTTAGAATTGAGAGTTGTTTGAAGCTATGGAATAAAATAACTTGAGAAAGTCTGAAGACTTTGTTAGAGACAAAGGAAAATAATTTGCAAAGAATAATGTTTCATTGACACAATTAGTGATTGTAAATGGGTACCTAACAAGGCTCTAGGATAGGACCCATCTGTACTAGATCATGGCATGTATATTCAAAGCAATTGGTTTGTGGTAAAATTAAGGGGGATAAATTTTGGAATTAATTTCTACCACCTTCAACCACATACCTCATTAAATGCAGAGTCCAGAGAATTCAATGGTAAAGAAGAGTCTAGATAGATGACTATCAGTGCATGAAGATTCTATGAGGATATCGATGATGATCTAGAAAGGTCTGATGAGTTACCAAAATCTTCCTATGTCCTCTATATATTTAGAGGAAAATATAATATTTTTTGGGGATGCAATGAAAATGGATTTATGTGTAGCAACAAATTTATATTTTTTGTGTGTTTCTTCCTACATTTATTTGTTTGTGTTTAATTTCTATGTGTTTGTCCATGTCCATCCACCCCATCATAAGCCTACATACCTGGATGCATTATTCCTTACACCGAGAAATATCTCTTGAGTATATCAAACAATGATGACAAGATACCTAAGCTTTCCTCAAATTGACAGACTTAGTTATATCGTTTGGAGAGCCTAAATAATATCCCTTTGTTGATAAAAGGGATCAAATGGGAATCCATATTTGGATTTGATCTTTAGATCTCCTTCCTAGTAGAATCCCCTTGTCTTTTGAAACAGATCATATTTTTTCACTGCATTGTTGATGGGTGATCATAACCTGTTCAAAATCTCTCATAGAGGTTATGGTGTCCCATACCTTCATGTGGTGCCCATGCTAGCACCATCTTGTTTCCTTAGGATTTTCCACTATATTTTGTGCTTGATGGGCATCCTTTCCCTTACTTGATATGCCTCCACCAGACATGGATCAATCATTAATAATTATTTTGGGGTTGGCATTCCATCATATAGATGGACACCATGCCTCTTAATGGTGTTTCCAATGAACCATCCTCTGATTTATAGAAACTGACCACATGGACATGACAATGTAGTTCTATATTGAATATAATTTATCAATCCTTTCTCTACCATTGCATCACCTTTACACTTTATATGTAACACCCCTCTGTTTTTCTTTATGGATTGGATATTGTGTCCTTGTCTTGTTTTGTTTATGTTACTGGATACTCAAATACTTTACCTTGTGTGTGTATTGGATCACCATTTACTGAGAGATAGACTATTTTATGTGATGTGATTTGGTTTATCTGATGATTTGTGTTACATGTTTTAATGGTGTAACGATGTTAGTGATATAACATTTTAGTGCTTATGAGAATATTCGATGTATTGTGGAAGTGTCAGTTTTGTTGAGTGTATTGGTGAGGGGACGGAATCGCATCACTCGCTTGCGAGCGCCCTATGATTCTGTGATTTCTTCTTCACGATGTGTATTTTATGCTGTTATATTTTATGATGTTGGTTACTATGTTTTCAGGTTTGCAGGTACATGACATCGACTCCACCTGGTTTCACAGGTCTGAGCGTGATGATCCAACGGTTAAGTTGAAGGGAGATAGTAGCTAGGTAACATGTGTCAAGTCTACACCCTAGCCATAGTGTGTCGTCAGTCATTGTGTCGAGTCGTTGTTTGCCTTGCTTTAATGTTATTTAATTCTAAAGGATTCTTGATTTGGAAATAGATGTTTAGAATAATTGCATTAAATCATGTTGATGGTTATTTAATTTAAATTATGCAATGTGGATAAAAGTTTATATTTAAATTAATTAATTATATTTAATTTATTTAATTAATTAAATTTAATCCAAGGGGGTTGAATTTAGTTATTAAATAATTAAATTAATTAATTAAATGTGTTGCAAGAAAATTAAAAGAAATAAAAGTATTTATATTCATTATGGAATTTTATTTCATTTAGTGGGAATTTAATTATTTTAGAATTTTATTTCAATTAAGTTGGAATTAAATTAAAATTGAAATTGGTTTTTAAAAGCAAAGTTGGTTTTCAATTTTGGAGTTAATTAATATTTAGATATTTTAAATTTGAGATTTGCTTGCAAAATCAGATTTGGTTGTTGAAGATATTTTCAATTAGGCCTGCATGTGTGAGTTTAATTAGGAATCAAGAGTTGGTTGCAAAATTCATGGAGAGAGAGAATTTTGAAGAGGGAAAAGCTTCTTCTGGTGTGAGAAGATATTTTGGGAAATTCTTGGTTGTAGATTTATTTGGAGTTATTCTGGAAATCTTTGTGGTGTTTGTGGATTGCTTTCTTGGTTGGAATCATTAAATTGTTCGATAGAATTGGAGAAGCTTTGGAGGAAGCTCTGCATCAAAATTTTCATTACCTTTAGCTTCTTAAATAAGGTTTTCTTCTGTGTTTATTTTTGGTTCTTTGAATGCTTTCAAAATTGTAGTGATTGATCAATTTGTTGTTAAATCTATTGAGAAAACGAATTTGTGAATAAAAGAAAGAAATTAATTAATTAAATTTAAAGCTTTTGTTATTCAGGGAAATTGTGTAAATCTCTGTAGAATTAAATTTATTTGAGGAAATGGATTGTTTTGTTGTTTAAGTCGAACCTTGAGGTTAAACAAAACATTTAGATTGTTTAAAGAATTTAAACCTTTGTGGAAATTGTGCTGAAGAAAACTAGAGTATTAGAAAACTTCTAATTTGTAATTTAGATCCGTTTAGGCTTTATTGTTTTTTTTATTGTTTAAGAATTCTGGAAAAAGGATTAAAAAGAATTAATGTTTGTTAAACCTCTGTGAAAATTGGATTTTCTAGAAAATCTCTTCAATCTGACTTATAGTTGAAATTCTGGATAAATATATATATATATGTATATATATAGATTTTGTTAAATATATATATATACATATGTTATATATATTTTATATTGCTGTTGAAAATGTATATTAAATTCCTGACGCCGTCCGTACAATGCTTTGGTTTTTGGGAAATTGTGGAATTCTATAAAAAAAAGCGAATTGTATTCCCTACGTTTGTTTTAAGGCTTTGTTTCAGCCTTGGTTCGAGGGTTGGGGAGGATCTACCTCCCCACAACCACCACCATATGGGAGTGACTGTGTGGAGGGAGACCCCCTCCACACCTTCTCTCGCCCATTCCCATGGGAGTATGGGGAGCGGCGGAAGTACAGCCACGCCCCTCTCCCTTCCCTTATATTTTTTTAAAATTGAAACCCTTGAATATGAAAGGTGCGGCTGTGCAATTCACCTCGGTTTCGGTGCATATAAAATGGATATGTGTTAGATATATTTAATATATGTATATTTATATTTTATAAATGTATATATGTAATTATATTAAATATAAATATGTAAATATATTTAATAGATATATACATATTTTATAATTAGATTGTTTTATTTTAAAAAGGGTAATATGTTTTTATGATTTATTGGAATTGATGAAATAAAATTTTAGTTGGATTAATGTTGATATGGATCACTTGTGCAATTAAATTTACAGATAAAGATGTATATTGGATGTGTCTTATTAAATAATTAATTGCATGCAATGAAAGATATAAGAAAGAATAATTGAAGAAAACGTTGAGATATATATATTACATGCAATATATACATTGGAATGTATATTTAATGGTTTGAGTAATTGGATGCATGCAATGAAAAGTTTGGAAGGGTAAATTAATAGATGAAATGGACATAGTGTGTAGTTGAAAAACTAGAAGAAATATAGGATTTGGTTGGGTGATTGAAAATAATTATTTGTAGAGGACTTAAGTTGGTTTTTAAAGAAAACATTGAATTCGATTTAAATCATTTAAATTAGTATTTCTTATAATTGTAGATTGAAGACACTTATTTAAATATTTCAATTATTTTGAAAGAGAAAAAGTTTTATATTATTGTGAATAGATATTTTAAAAGATAAGATTAGAATACATGGTAAATTAGATAAGGAAAAAGATATTGTATTATATATTGAAGAAATTACATGACTTAAATGAAAATTGAAAGATTACTTAAAATAGATTTATGTTGTTTTAAAATAATCAAATGTTTTGCTCCTGATTAAGCTGGTGTGTTTCCTTCCCTGAAATGTAATGAGGCAATTAATTACTTTAATTTATTTTATCTCTATTAGAACAATTTAATTATTGTGATTGGAATATAAAAGAGTTATGGATTTAGAATATCCAAAAATAGCAATATCCTCATGATTGTCTTTTATATTTAATTTCCTCGTAATTCGCAAAGGGATGTAAGTTTTTAATTGTTTAAGATTCCCAATTATGAAAGAGGAAATAGGGTTTAAGATTATTTCAGATGATCTAGTTATCATGCCTTTGACTTTGTAAACGTTACCTATTGCTTGAGTATAGATTTAGGAAATCCAAATATTAGATTTGATTAATGACTTGATTGCTTTTGTAGCTATGTCATCATGTTATATTTTGGGATGTGGGATTATGTGTTAGTCCAAATTTGTAAGTCTTCCAGAGAACCTTAGAGGATCTAAGAGGGTTATCGATTTCCTTATGTCAACCAGTTGCTTGTCCCTTGGGTAGTGCATGATGTCTTATCAGTAGTTACCTGGTTTCCATGAACGGGGTTGTTTGTACTTCCTGTGAAAGGAGTGGACTATGTGTTTGTTGCCTCCAAGATGTTTGGAGTGTGTTCTATTATTTGTTCCTCCTTGTGATGGAGTGGTTTTGATACCTAGGTTGTATGCACTTGTGATTCCCTTGGTGGATAGTTTGTTTATGTGTTGTCGAATAGAAGAGTGGCTTCCATTAGGGCCCAGAGCCCGAAAGAGGTAGGATTTGGGTAACCTATGGAAGTGAGTTTAATCAAGTGATAACTAAAATTGAAATGAAAATTTGGGGAGTACTACACACTAAAAAGATAAGTTCTAGCTTCATTCATAGTCAAGTGCTAGTTAAGGCTTGGAATGAGTGGAAAGGCCTGAAATGGCATAGTCATCTATCTTGTCTATACGAGAGGTATTTGATTCCGCACTAGTAAGTATGAGGGCCGAGGGTCGGTAGAGGCCACCAGGATCACCAGAGCCTATGAAGATCCGCAAAGGGTAACTTATTATGAGCTGTGCGATGAAACTCCGTCTAGGACAACTATTAGTATTTATGTTATGTGTTTGGTTCTCTGAACATACTTGATCTATTTTATGTCTGGAAGCAATGTGACCTATATCAGTGATGTGAGATTTGTACTTATGTTTGGTTGAGTCAGTATGAGTCTGCCTATGGTTAGAGGTTGTAGATCTTTGTCCATGTTACGTTGTTACTATCTCCTAGCATGGGGGTGGGCCTTCGGGTACCACTTGGTTGGGTGGAACATGCACCAAAACCGTTGGGTCCCCTTTATCTTCAGTACTTGGTGGCGAGACATTCAGTTGGACAGCTCGCGGTTCTTGATATTCTTGCATTGTAATATTCCAGCTATATAAAATATTTTACCCCTCTTATGTTTACGAGGTGGAATTCTGTAATTGTAACCTTTTGTACTATTGTCTCATTTTGGGAATGAGTGATGTAACTATTAGAATAAGTAAATGATTATGAGATGGTATCTTGGATGTTTATCTTATTATGTTATGTGGTATCCTTGTTGTACGATGTTTATTTCATAAAGTATATAATGTTATGGTTATATGTATTATGTATGTGTAGGTTTAATTAATCCCAACCTTGTAGTATTATAGGTTGTTGTTAATTAATAAGTGAATGTGTATTTTAATTGCATTTAAAAAAAAAAATTGGTTCACTGAAATCATTAATTACAACTTCCTTTATGGTTACTTGGCGAGGCATTACATTATAACTAAGGGTGGTAAATCTCTTGCAATTGGGTGATAACTTGCAAAATGCATTTTTTATATTGAAGAACAATATTAATGAAGTGCTAGTGCTAGCTTAGCCTTACCTTACGAAAATATTTTAGTATTTCAATGAACATAGGTGGTTTTTCTATATGATTGACATACTACAAGGAGACAAACACATATTTTATCATCCAAAATTCTTTCATAGATAGAGTTTGAATTCAAGCATAAGATACAAAATTGTTTGATCTTATTCAAGTAACTAAAATTTAAAATATTTTTCTAGTATTACAACTAAAAAATTGTTCACATGAATCCTCAATCTCTTTAAATATTTGCAAAGATCAATCAAAATTGACCACCTTGCACATCTTCTTGAGAAGAACAAAAATTGGGTCATTGAATCTCCATCTTCATCAAACCAAGAATCTACTAAGAAAAGGAGAAATACAATGTTGGTTATACTTCTACATCATCAAAAGGAAAATATCTTTATGCTTCTACAATTCTTGGATAAAGGAGATGGCTTCTAGATTTTGGAGCTTCTCATCATATGACTTCTTCACAATCCATGTTCTCTTCTTTTGAGCCTTATGTGCTACTTTTTTTGATAGGTAAAAATACATTAGTGAATGTAATTGGGAAGATATTTGTCGATATCAGGGATGACACTTTCAATGACATATTGTGAATACCTCATTTATCCAATAATATTTTTTCCTTTATCAAGTTACTCATAGTGGAGCAAGGAAGAGTATGGAATTTACACCTAATTCAATTATTGATGCAGGAGCATCTAGATGGATTGATCGCAATTGATTTTTTTTTCTCAAAAATGATCCCAACCATGAATTAAAGTGCAAGCTATCCATATTCTCACATGTTTATTAGAATGTGAAAATAGGAGAAACAAAGGACTATTCCATTGAAGAAATGATTTTAAAAGAGATAAAATGCAAAAAAGAAGAAAATTGTTGTTGAAGAGATTAATATGGGAGAGAATGTGAGGGGGAGTTGGTGAGCTAAAGCCCCATGCCTAGATTCAAAGTACATAGAAAAAAATTAAAAGAAAAAAGAGGATACCAAGAGGCATGTCACAATTAAAGCAGTGATTTAAAAGAAAAAAATAGAATTTGTTGGGATGCCATACGAAGAAAGAAAAAGAAAAGTGTGCAGATTCATGTGAGGGGGAATGGCCATATGGAGGGAAGATTTCTATTTTCAATTTCATAAAATTTGCACAAGAAAAGGGTAGATTGGGGTTGCATCAGAATAAGCTTTGATTTTAAAATGCAAAAACGAAAAAGTGTAGCAAACTAAGTTTGAGAGGGAAGAGTTAGAGGAGTAAGAAACAAAGAAAGGGGGATTGTGCCATGTAATATGGTTGTTTTAAGTTTAAATTTCCATGATTAGGTAGGTGAAATGAGGGCATAATGAATAGAGAATTGAAGTGATATTTGATCAGGACTGAGGATTTTGAAATCGGAAAATACAAGAGGAATTACAAGAATAGAGAAAATACAAGATAAAGACATTGGAGGCTGATGAATTGTAATTAATTTAAGGGTATGTGCAAGATCATCATGCAAAAAACAGGCCCTTAAGTGGCAACGAAAATTCAGAAAATCATAGTTAGGCAACTTGACTTAAAAATTTGAATAAGTTATCTATAATATTTCAAAAATATGTAAGAATAGAATTTTTAGAAAATTGAATGTAGTTTCTAAACTACTAGGTTTATTTAAAAAATATATAAGTTTATTTGGTGAAAATTTGAAATTTCAATGCAGTAGTACTTAAATTTCAGGGAAAAAATAAGAAGTAGATGTCTATCTGACCACCCTAACCACAATAAAATGATAATATTTTTTTATAATATTTTAGATCTAAGTAGAGGACTCATTTCTTGATGTGATGCATATTTTTTTGTAATTTTTTTCCAAGTAAATATTTATTTATTATTTTTTTTATTATTAGAAATTTTAAAAAATATAAAAACTCGTATGTCTAACCACCTTAACTTGGTCAAAACTTCATGAAATTCAATTCCTTTTTTTTAATCCTATAGTATGCGAAGCATAGAATGTGATGCATGTTTCAGATTCAATTTTTTTGATATTGTTTGAAATCTATAGATGTTTTTCAATCATCCTATCAATCAGGACTTTAGTTGTAATTCAAATAGAAAATAAATAATAATTATTTATTAAATTAAAAGTAAAGAATAATTTTTATTGGTGGAAAACTGGGAATCTCCTCTAAAAACCCTTTTCGTTTCATAAATTTTGGGTAAAAAAAAAAGTCGTTAGCCACATGGGCCATTATATCACTTACATATCGCCACTTTTTGGCCCATCATGATCCTACACATACCCTTAAGTGCCTATACGTTATGGACTAAGAGTTCAATAAAATTGAATTGAGTGGTTTTGAATCTGATGTTATTTCATCTAAATTGGAAATTGTATGCCTGTGAATTTTTTTTATGAATTGAAGATAATTCAATTCATAATTATTGTTTGGTATAATGTTTTCAATTGTTTCCTAGCTAAAAGTCAAAATTGTTCAATTTTAATTTAATGGGTATTGAATCAAGAATTGAAGTTTTTTACTACATCATACGGTATTAGAGTGGGTGATTTTGAGTGTGGAGAGGATCCACCAGGACCTGTGGGTGGAATTGTGGACAGATCATTGACTGTGAGGTAGTTTGCACTAGAAGGTAAGTGTGAGAAGTAGTTGTTGAAAGCTTGAGAGGGTTATTGTAGGTAGAGGAGTCCTGAACACTAGAGAGCTGAAAGCCATGAAGAAAGTGTTTTGTATATTGTAGCAAGTAGGATGTGTATGTAAAATATTGTAGCAGTGAGATGATATGGAGATACTATTGAGGAAGAGGCCCATGATATGGGAGGGCTAGATATGATATGAGAAGAGGAAGAGTTTGGCAATGATAGTTGACATTAATGTGAGAATGAACATATTGGATGTATGGCATCATGATAAATTGGTCAAGTATGATGAGGATAAGTGAAATGATGCTAGTGCAACAACAATTGAAGATGAAGAGGTGAGCAACAAAGAAGCGGAATTGGGTGTAGCAGTAATTGGGGAAGAAAAGAATAAAATGAGCATCGAAGAGGTTGTAGAAAATGGCGAAGGTGAAGAAGATTTGTTGGCACAAATTTCAGCAATAGAGAGTGAGTGGTTTGTGGATATCACAATGAATAAAGGAGATAAATATGTTAGAACAGTTGAAGACAACATTGCAGAGGAAGATGTCATAGAAACAAAGAAAGCTGAGGTATTTTGTGAATTTTGTGAATTCAATCATGATTTTTTTATCTTCATTTATGAGAGGATAAATTGAAGAGTATGATGAGAGGAAAATAGAAGAGGATATGAAGATATTTAATTTACATAGTCTATCATATTGACTTATTAGAGGATGAGTGGGCAAATAGATCTTGGTGGAGGTGGTCGATTTTTGGTGGGATTGATCCCATGAATGAGGATTCAAGAGAAGGAATAATTTGGTAGAGGAGGATGGTACATGGTGGATGTGAATCCTCGAGAGGAGAGAAGAATGGAGTAAAAATTTGTTGGCAGAGGATGGAAAATGTTCCAACAAGATGTTGGAAGAAGAGGAAAAATAAATAATTTACAAGTATTAGTTTAAACATGAGAGCATGTTGCAATTTGTTCGCAACTTGGAAGAGTAGTTTTACTACTCAACTCTATTTTGTGAGCCTATGCTCACAAAATTTTTACTAGGTGCGTTTGATGTGGGATCATCGAGATAAATTTGATCTCAATTGATGTTTTTCTTGAAAATGATCACAAACATGAAGTAAAGTGCAAGCTATCCATCTTCTCATGTTTATTAGACCAGGAAAATAAGAAAACCAAAAGACTGAGCCATTGAAGAAATGATTTTAAAAGAGATAAAATGCAAATAAAAATAAAATTGTTGTTGAAGAGGTCAATATGGGATAGAATGTGAGGGGGAAGTTAGAGAGCTAAAGCCCCACACATAGATTCAAAGTAGAGAGAAAAAAATTAAAATCCACAAGAGGATACCAAGAGGCATGGAACAATTGAAGGAGTGATTTAAAACAAAAAAAAATAGACTTTTTTGGGACGCCATACCAAGCAAGAAAAAGAAAACTATGCAGATTCATTGTGAGGGGAGCATGACCATCTAGAGGGAAGATTTCCATTTTAAATTGAATAAAATTTGCACAAGAAAATGGTAGATTGGGGTTGCATCAGAATAAGCTTTGATTTTAAAATGTAGAAACCAAAGAGGGCAACAAACTAAGTTTGAGAGGTAAGAGTTAGAGGAGTAAGCAACAATGAAAGGGGGATTGTGCCGTGTAATATGGTAGTTTGAATTTTAAATTACAAATAAAAATGAGTATGGTAAGAGGATTTTAAAGCCACAACTAGGTAAGTGAAAGGAGAGCATAATGAATAGAGAATTGCAGTGATATTTGATCAAGACTGGGGATATTGATATTGGAAAATACAAGAGAAATTACTAGAATAGAAAAAATATAGGATAAAGACATTGGAGGCTAATGAATTGTAATTATTTTAAGTGCCTATAAATTGTGGAATAAGAGTTCAATAAAATTGAATTGAGTGGTTTTGACTCTGATGTTATTTCATTTGAATTGGAAATTGTAAGCTTATGAATTTTGTTTATGAATTGAATATAATTAAATTCATCAATATTGCTTAGTATAATGTTTTCAATTGTTGCCTGGCTACAAGTCAGAATTGTTCAATTTTAATTTAATGGGTATTGAATCAAGAGTTGAAGTTTGCTTTTGCATTAATTATCATCATAGATTTTGAGAGTAGAGATATTAATGCTACTAGGATGATTGATCATGAATCTCAATTATACACCTTTTTAGACTTTTTTTCTTGATGATGATTTTGATCCTTTAGATGATGATCACACTTCTAGTGTGGACTTTAATTTTGAGGAGAATTTTGGTTACTTGAACTTGGGTATTCTCACAAGTGATTCAATTCCTTTAACCTTTCATTCCATCTCCTCCATCTTCTATTTCTACTTCAAAGTTGGAAGTTGCTTCTATGAGGGATTCTAGCGATTCCTTGTAGCAAGACACATATAGTCTTTTAGATACAACCTTGTGGGATGATTTCTTGATAGGCATTTCAAACTTGTTTGTGGAGTCTCATATTATAGATTTGAGAAACTATTGATTGCATACATCTTCTCTTTGATAAATATGATTCTTCTTCAATTGTTGTGAGCGAAGATTCGAGCCCTCTTGTTCATTCTCCACATGATCATTCATCATAGTTTTCAACATGAGTGGATACTTTTGAGTAGCATTTGGAGGAGACATATTTTTCTTCAAAGGAGATACTTAAGTCTTTGGATTATGTTCTACATTCATCTCCACTAGATTTTAGATTGTCATCTTCATCAGTGTGTCTCAGAACATCTAACTTGGTAGTGGTAGCTTTCAACATCAACATGGAGACACTTGAGAAAAATTCAACGAATTCATACATTTTGAGTTTTCTTCCTACATATTTCTTTCATTAATGGGAAGAGATCATGCATACACCTTTGGTTTTGTTTTTCGTAGGGGAGGAACATGTTGTTTGATGATCATGGAGCATCTTCTACATCCAATTTCGAGCACCTAACATTGAATTTACATTGTGGGGGGCTTCTTAGTCCTTCAATTTCTCTCTCAATTCAGGGGGGTGTACTTCCTTGTTGTGGGAAGGGGATTCTTCTTCTTTGAAGGATATTTTATATGTACATGGGTACCTCATCAAGCTTAATTTTCCAAAACCCATCACCATATTTATTTCACCCATTTAAGCTACACTTCATGGGGGTGTTAGTGCAATTTTTTATTTTTCAAGAGGATCAATTTAATTTTCCTTAGGCATATATTTTTCCTACACTTTTATTAAGATTATTTAGGTTAATAAAGCGAGTTTAATTTTATTTAATAACTAGGAAATAAGATGTTGAGGTGTCAATATCCTAAAACAAAGAAGCATTTACTAATTTTAGACTACTTGTTGGTCACTCCCTATTGGTTGGACATGCCACATACATCTTCTTCCTAATTCTATATAAACTCGTTACTTAGCTTGTATTTTCATTTTCATTGTTGCATACTTTGACATACATGTACATTGATGCATGGAATAATTCTCTTACAAATTTTCTTTGAGCTCCTAATGTAATATTGTCATCTTAACATTTACACATCTTTTGAAATCATGAGTTTGTAATTGTGTTATTTTATTTACAATTTTATAATTTATTTCTCCTATAAAAATACCTTGATTATTAATTTGTTTTTAACATGAAAACCATAAAAAATAAACAAAATAGAGAAAGTACAAATGACTATTGGGAAAATAATCCCAAATGAAGTGGGAAAAGATGAAAACACATAGAGAAAAAGAGACAACAAGGAGGCAGCATAAATTTTTTATTTCATTCAAATACACAAAAATTACTTAAAAAAATGTTTACATACAAAAATCTGAGCTAAGGCTTTATATTTCCTTCATACAACAAACTGCCCAGTTTTTGGCACACTAGAGCTTTTTGTGTGTTGCTCTGTGTTGCTGATGCAAATATTTTGAAGGACTAGAGCTCTACACTCTGTGCAATATCTTCTATTGTTGTAGATTCTTCTTCTTCTTTCTTTTTTTTGTTCTCTTGAACATTCCCTCCTTGTTCTTCTTCTCTTTCTATCTACTAACTTCTCCTTCTTTTCTTACTTTTTGTCTTTCTTACCTTTTCCAAAAAATTGTTTCTCATTTTCAAATTCATCCACCATAATTAATTATCTGCCATAAACATTAACTAGGACAACATATGTCTGACACATCAAATGGGGGGAACGATCCAAAATGGATTTCTTCTAATGCTGCATTAAATGCATTTGATTGATGCTCAATATTATTAATTCCAATGCTCCCCCTTAATATTGAGCCTTTGTTTTTCATCATCATTTAAAATTTTTGGAGCTAAATTTTGGGAGCAATGTCTTTCCAGAGCATAATTTCTGAAGCTATCCTATTTTCACATGTTCTATGTTCTGAAGTTGTCTTGCTTGGACCTACTAAGATTTTTGGTGCATTTTTGAGTTTCAAGAATTGAATTTCTAGAGCATTCCATCATGCCAAGCCTATCTCTTAGGTGATCAAAGGATTATTTTTACAATGCCTTTGTGAAAATATCAACAAGATGCTGCTCAGACCTGTAGTACTACAATTCAATCTCTCCATGCTCCACCAGCTCCCTTATGAAATGGTAGTTGATTTCAATATGATTTCTTAATCCATGAAAGATAGGATTCTTATTCAAGACAATAGAATAAATGTTGTCAAAAAATATAGTTGTACCATCTTCTTGATCCTCACTCAAGTCTGTAAGGATTCTTCTAAGACAAATAGCTTGACATGCTACTGCATTTTTTGCTATGTACTCTACTTCAACTATGGAGAGAAAAACTATGGGTTGTTTCTTTGATGCCCATGTAAACCCATGTGGAACACATATCCCGATGTGCTCTTCCCATCATCTATATTTCCTACCCAATCATTGTCTACATGTACCCAACCAACTAAAACTCATTGGTGGTAGTATACATAATTCCATAGCTTTTCATGCCATTAACATACCTTAGAATTCTTTTTCCTTATTTCTGATGTGCATCTTTAGGTTTCTCCATGAACCTAGATATTAGGCTTATTGCGTGCATCAAATCAGGTCTTGTTATTGTTAAATACATGAGGCTTCCAACCATGCTCTTATAGAGGGTTGGGTTAACATCACTGTTTTTGTCCTCTTTTCTTAATTTCAAAACTGTAGGTGTTGGGGTTGGGGCTGGTTTGTTGTCCAACATTCTAAATCTCTTCAAGATTTGTTTGGCATAATTTGTTTGTGAAATAAAGATGCCATTCTTTATTTTTTGGACCACTTTGCCTAGGAAATATTTTAGTAAACCTAGGTTTATCACTTTAAACTCATTTTTTATTGTCTCTTTGAAATCATCAATGAAAATATTACTATTTCTAGTGAAAATTAAATCATCTATATACAAAACAACAATGATAATCTCACCATTATCTACCTTGATGTAGAGTGTGGGATCACTACTGATTTTTCTAAAGCCATTAATTAACAAATATGAGCCAATATTGTTGTACCATGCTCGTGGTGCTTGCTTTAGCCCATAAAGAGCTTTCTTTAGCTTTTATACCTTGTTTTCTTGACCCAAAACTTCATAACCAGGTGGCTACTCCACATATACTTCCTCTTTCAGTACTCCATTCAAGAAGAAGACTTCACGTCCATTTGACACACCTTCCACTTGTGTTCGGATACAATTTCTATGACTTCCCACATAGTTTCCATCCTTGCAACTAGAGAATATGTCTCATTATAATCTCTCCCAAACTATTGTTTATACCCCTTGACAACTAATCTTGCCTTATACCTCTATATTCTTCCATCAACATTGCTCTTGGTCTTATAGACCCATTTTACTCGAATGACTAATTTCCCTTCGGGTAAATTAGTGAGCCCCCATGTCTTATTCCACTTTATTGCATCTATCTCCTCATCCATAGGTTCACACCATTTCTTTTCTATCACAAAATCCTCAAAATAAATTAGACCACTATGAGAAAATAATGAAAAATTCTTACTTTCATCAAACTCTTCATCATACCTTTCACTTTAGTAGATCTCTCTTACACTCTCAGTCTTTCTTGGCATCAATGATGCAAGCCTCGGGTCAACATTTCTAGAGTTGCTTGATTGTTGGACTGATGAAGAAGACTATGCACCAAAACTTTCAATCTATTGTAAATTTTTTGAGCAACTGATCTACTAATTTTTTTTGGAGCAACTGTTCTAATGAAATTTTCCAGAGCTGCTGCTATTTTTTGAACTATTACCTTGTTGTAGAGTTTTGACGCTCCTAAATTCTAGAGGTTATTTATTATCAAGGGGTATTGAGATAGATATACCCATGTTGTTGTCCATTGTGTCATCCCATGACTCATTCTCTAAGAACTCTACATCCCTGCTGATAATTATTTTCTTGGTGACTGGATTATACAACTTGTAGGCTTTGGACTCTTCACTATAGCCCATGAAGATGCACTTCTCACCTTTATCATCCAAATTTTACCTCTTCTTTTTTGGCACAAGTGCATATGCCACATAACCAAACACTCTCAAGTACTCAACCGTCCACTTGCATTTTGTCCATGCCTCTTGTGCTTGTCACAAACTACCTTTGCATGACTTCTATTTATCAAATATACTATTTATGCTATAGTTTCACCCAAATACTCATTTGGAATTCACTTGGATTTAAACATAATTCTTGCCATCTCTACAATGGTTCTATTTTTCCTCTCATCCACTCCATTTTGTTGTAGAGTATAGGTTGTTGTTAGCTCCTTCTTAATTCCATATTTCTTACAAAAATTCACAAACTAATTGGAGGTATACTCTCCCCCTCTATCTGACCTTAGGAGCTTGATGAAATGCCCACTCTCCTTTTCAAGGTGGGCCTTAAACACTTTAAACTTTTCAAATGCTTCAGATTTATGTTAGAAATAAACCCATGTATTACGTGTGTAGTCATCTATGAAGGTCATAAAATATTGGCTCTTACCAATAGAAATTATTTGCATAGATCCACAAAAATCAGTGTGCACTAGCTCTAATGGTGCTCTTTCCCTTCTAGAATTGCCTAATTGAAAAGGATTCCTATGTTGCTTGCCTAAAATATAGGCTTCACATCTACCACTAAATTGTATAATGGTTGGAAAAAAATTAACCGTACCCTTCTTTGACAAAATATTCAAACTAGCATAGGCTAAGTTTCCATACCTGCAATGCCAAAGCTTAGAGGGGTCTTGAATGACTATCTTGAAGGCCGCTTGCTGCTATATTGTTACACAATTTTCCATGCCTAGGGTTACAACTGAGGACTGAGCTAAGAAATATGTTTCTAACCTCAAAGGAAACATTCTATTCTTTGTCATTGTCACTACTACAACTATTTTCTTTCTTCCATCCTTCTCATAAATCATTCATTCACCCTTTTCCATCAACACTTTGTAGCCTTTTTGGATCAGTTGTCCAATACTCATGATATTGTGCTTTATACCAAGGGAAAAATATACATTTTCAATCTCCTTCTTCTCACCTTTCTTGGTTCAAAATATAATATACCCCTTTCCCACAACTAGAACTATTTTATTGTTCCCCATTTTTATCTCAAACTTGAAATTTTTATCAATGAAAGAAAATAAACTCTCATTACCACTCATGTGGTTACTACATCCACTGTCTAAAAACCATATATCACTGCCTTGCTCAGTAATGTTTCACATGAGGAAGGATTTTGATTGATTAATTTCACCCACTTTTTCATTAGGTAAACTTGCATTTTTGACTTCCATGACCACGTTGTTTCTTTCTACATTCACTTGCATAGTGATCATACTTATGACAGTAGTAACATTGCACATTGCTCTTATCAAACCTCTGATTTGAGTTGCTACTCTTCTTTGTGTTTTGGAAGTCAGATTGGGAGCTGTTGGCCTCCTCTTGACTATTTAAGCCTCCTCTTCTAGAGTTACTTCTACCTCTGCCCGTTTGACCTCTTCCTTTGCCATTTCCTTGGGATTTGAAGGATTGTTCTAGGGAATGAGTGGATCTGCTTAGCTACTAGTCATGGGTTTGAAGTGAACCCATTAACTCATCAAATTTCATTTTTGAGAGGTCCTTTGCCTCTTCAATGGCAAGCACTACTACATCAAGCTTTGAGGGTAGACTTGATGTAGAGGAAGGATGGAAATAACTTACAATAGACCCAAGAGGCAAGGTAAGACATGCTTCAATGTCATTTTACTTTTCCAAAAATAACACTTACTAAAAATAATAAGTTTCCATTATCCATAAATAGTAAGTCAGAGGTATCAGGACAACATTGGAATATAATATTATTTAATACTTATATTGTCCTGGTGTAATTTTTATCTAAACGAAAAAATAAGTATTAATTATTTAGTGGTGCCAAAAGATGTGGGTCATGATTTTTGGGAAAAAAACACTTTAACCTCATGAAAGGGCCTTAAAAAATGCATTCTCAGTATTCAAAAGATGCCTTATAAGTGGTATAATATGAAAGGCTAATTTCAGAGGTGTTATAATATATTTTATGACTTTTGTAAGTGCCTAAAATTGAGAAGGAATATTTGGATGTGATTTCAATGCTTGGTAGAAGTTTCTAGATGATCAAGAGTTTATAAATATTGGTCATTTTGCATGTAAAAGGATTTTTATGCATTTTTACAGGGTTATGCTTTCTTCTTCAGAGGCTAAGAAATCGTTGAAGGAGCTATCTTTTAGGCTAATAAACCAGGAAGATAGATACTTTCTAGTATTAGGTTTATAAGCCTCCAAAGGCAACTTCATACAGGGGTTGTAATTGTGCTTTTAGAGGATTTTCATTGTGTGCTTTGGTAGGGTCTTGGTTGTGGATTTTGGTGTGTTTTCTTTGGAATTGGTAATATATTATTTTTCTATTGTGAGTAGCACCATTGTGTGTTATTTTTTTGTTATAAACATCTTCATAATATTTGTATTCTAGCTCTATCATTGTATTGGAATTCTAGAAAGTTTTTGGTGCAAGCCTATTGCGGTTTTAGGTGTATTTTGAGTGCTAAATTGGTGGCAATTGTGTATACTATAAGGGTAGATTAGTAGACTTTCCAAAGTGCATTTTTATAGAATTTTATGCTGCCAAAATTTTCATTGAAAAATTATTTGGTGCTGCAATAAAAATCTTGAGTGTTTGTGGCTTCATTGGTGCAATTTTCAACATACTCGATTTCACCAATTTTATGCAATTTGCAAATCTGAGTTGGGTTATTGTTGTTATTTAAAATATGATATAATTTCATAGTAGGGGACATTAATTTAAAATTTGGTATAATTTTCCAACAAGGGACATTACATTCAATTCAATGGCTACTAATAAATTCACCTTCAATACCACTAACAGGGGATTCCATAAGAAATAATTGGTTCAATAGTCTTGTGGTACTACTCTTGCAATGGAAAATTTTTCAAAGACCCTAAGATTATGAATCAACTCAAAAAATGATGAAGACACAAACTTTCATTCAATAGGATTCACAACTAGTTCTGCTCCAATAAGATGGAATGATCCAATGAGCAAAGACGTAACCATAAGGCATATTCAATAGCTCAACTTGGACATGGAGACCCTTACCAAAAAATATAAAGGTGGCCTCACCAAGTGCATAATGTCTAGACTCATGCATAGACCCAAACTTGCTTGGGCATCATCAATTACCTTGACTTGTATAAGTTGTCTCTTTGGAACAGTCCTAATAAGACTCAAATCAATCCTTCAAGGCAATCAAAAACTCTTGATATAAGTTCGGACACACTTCTAAAACACTAATCAACATTTACCATTTCCAAACTTTGAGAAACAATGCATGGGTTTTCACTAACAAGTCCAAAATGAGGGTTTTACACAATTTTTCAAGCTTAAAGTGAAACAGACTGGTGAATATTCCTTCCAAACTCAAGCATATTAGGACCTACCACCTTGAAAGTCATGAAGAACAAGAAAAAATAGAATTTTGGGTGATTTTTTTAGTATTTTTGAATGGTGGAATCAAAATATATCACATTTTGAAGGTTCACTACCTGTCCTAGCTAGGGTTTTGACTACTTTCAAAAAAACTGCAATAACTTTCAAAATAATTGATGAAATCTAGTGCTAAAAAAACCAAAATTAATTAGATTCACATATCTATGCTTCCCAATATATTTTAGATCAATACATAGGCCATACAGATAGTACACAATGCTAGAATATGATTGAAATACTGGAAAATCATAGAAAACAACTAGTTTTAGTAAAACTTGCTCAAAAATCAATGAAAATAGATGCGAAAAAAAGAAAAATAAACTAGATTCACAACACTACATCATGCAATTTATTTTAGGTTGATATCTGGCCCATACAGGCCATACTAGAGGACAAATTTTTTTGCAACATTGAAAAAACTTAGCAGAAACTTGCTTCCATTCATTCCAAATTACAAATTAATCAACTCAACCATACTTCCTTATAACATATTCCATCCTTTTTTATTTTTTCCCATCTTTCGTTTAATTTGCATGTAACTAAAACTCACTTTTTGACAACTTGCTAAAGTTGCCATGGAACATTTTTGGCAGCTTTTTAACAATTTTAGCAAAGTTTACAACTTTTGCCACCAACAACCAAACCCACTAAAAAAATGAATTAAATACAATAGAAAATGGTCATAAATAACCTTATGAACAACTAAAACCCATTAACAACTAAAAAACCCCAAAATTACATAAATGAGCAAAAATGAAGCACCTAGTGCCCCTGCACCAAGACTTTTGAGGATTTTCTCCATAATCCTCTACTCTTCCATTGATTATCCATTTATCCTCAACTGGTTAATCAAGGTGGAAAACCTTGTATGAAAATATGAAATGGACTCAATGTATTTCATCTACAAGGTCTCAAAGTCTCTCCATAGAAACCGGAGCTTCACTAGTGTCACCTTGTCAGTACCCTTGTAACTATTTTGAAGTATTTCCCATGATTCTTTTGCATAATTAGCTTCTGCGATTTGAGGAAAAATAGCCTTTGTCAAGGTTTCCTCAATTAAACTAAGGGCTTTAGTATCATTTTTAGGCATCTCCTTCAACTGATTCTTTTGATTATTTCTCAATGCTATAATGCATTTGGGCCAGTCATATCTATGAACACATTTTCTAGTAACTCCGACAAATCATTTGCAACTAAAATACTTCTCATTTTCTTTGACTAGAAATCATAGTTTTTACCATCAAACATATGTGCCTGCTGCCAAATCCTATTATCTCCTCCAACCATTTTGATAAATGAACTTCAAATACCCAAAAATAAATCTAGGGCTTTTCTTCACTGCATAGAAAACTAAGGATTTCTTTAAACCTAGAAGCTAGGGTTCTATCACTGCACGCCTAGAAAATGCTATGGCTCTAATAGACACAAATTTGATACCAAACTGTTGGGAAAAGAATCCCAAATAAAGCAGGAAAATATGAAAACACAACAAGAAAAAGAGACAACAAGGAGGTAGAATAAATTTTCTATTTCATTCAAATACACAAAAAATACATTAAAAAATGTTTACATATGAAAATCAGAGCTAAGGCTTTGTATTTCCTTCATACAACAAACTGCCCAATTTTTGGCACACTGGAGATTTCTATGTGTTGCTCTGTGTTGTTGCTACAAATATTCTAAAGCATTGGAGCTCTGCACTTTGTGTGGATTCTTCTTCTTCTTTCTATGCTATGTTCTCATGAACATTTCCTCCTTGTTCTTCTTCTCTTTATGGCTGCTAACTTCTCCTTCTTTTCTTCCTTTTTGTCTTTCTTACCTTTTCCAAAAAACTGCCGCTCATTTTCAAATTCAATCACCAAAATTAATTAGCTGCCAAAAAATTTAACTAGGACAACATATGTCTGACAAGACAAATGGGGGGAATTATCCAAAATGAATCTCTTTTGATGGTACATTAAATGCATTTGATTGGCGCTCAAGATTGTTATTCCAATAATTTTGAAATTTCACCCATTAGTTTGTAGGTTGTTTAAATGAACCAAGATCTTAGCTTAAACACACATTCATTTTATTTTCCTTTTTATTTGGTTGCCTAAGAGATAAGAATTCATATATAGGTTGTATGATATTTTATTCTCTTTATTTTAGTTTGCTTGTTTGATATTGTAAGTGTCAATTTATTTCTTGTATTTAAGGATATTAGATATCTTGAGGCATCAATCTACTCTTAGAAATTGCTATTATTTCCATTACTTTGACTAGAGACCCTATACAATTAGTTCATTGAAAATATTCTGTTGAGATCAAGCTATCAATCATAGCCTTTTCCTATTTAGCCTAAAATACTTAAAAGACCTATCTAAAGTGACATTTCTACTATTTCGTCTTGACATCTCTTCAACAAGCTCCATCCTTTCTTGCATTTTCCAACCCAATATTTTAATAGTTGTGAGAGAGGTCAATAAACATATGCAAGGAAAGTTGATAAGTTAACCCAACACACAACCCTCCAATGGAATGGTCATTAAGATTGATAAATGAGCAAGCCAATGCTATGTACAAATGTGGATTGCACAAAATACCCTTTGCAAGAAAATTTTGATACAATACAAAGGATCAAAATTCAACTTATTGGAGACATATTTCGCAACAATGGGTTTCACTCATCTCACCCTTCTAGGAAATCATCCTTCTAGAAAAATTTTATTCACTTGGCACTTCTAGTTCTCAATCTCACAGACCCAAACAAGGCTATGCATAATATTTCATCACATTAGAGACTCTAACTCACTCAATCAACTCCTTTCAAGAACCTTCATGCATTCATTTATGATCACTTCTTTCAAACTACCTTGAATGTGGAATAGTGACACTTTTAAACCACAAACCTCAACCTTGATTTTCAAGAAAAAAACAACTGAATCAACATTTGAGACAACTTTCATAGGGTAAATACAACATGATCCAACTCACCATACACCCCAAGAACTCAAACTTCCTCCCCTGATTACACTTCCTTCACAAACTGACTGCTAACGCTTGTAAGTCTCCTAAATGGACTGTCAAAAATTTTCTCCCATGATATGCACTAAAACCTAAATCTATTTACACATTTGAGTGCCCCTTTTTCTTATTAAAATATACTCTAAAATGGGTATTAAGTCTTTTGCAACATAAGCTTCAAAATATGTTGTCTCAGTTCAAAACTAGGCCTAATTAGGCATGGGTGCAAACAAGGATTATTGGTTTTGCTATCTCCTGATCCAAATACATTCAACCATTTCTTGGGACAACTTTATTTGAGGATTTATATGATAATTAAACCATCAACATCCCTTCTGCTGGATATTTCTGATATGTGGTTATCATTGATGTCAACACTATTGCCATTAATGTCTTTAAGGTTGTATATGTCGAGGATATTGAGAAAATTGTAATAAAATAAGTTGCAGGTTGTCGGTGATGCAGTGAAGTTCAGTATGTTGGCTAGCTTAGTTTATTGATGATAAGAAGTTGTAGACTAAAAAATTTGTTGAAAAGTATATCTAGTTTATTCACATGAATTTTCATAGGTTCGCATGAAGATTTGATTAAGTTATGAGTATATATGTTCTGACAGTTGTTCTACTGCTTTAGTTGGTGTTCCTGAAAGAAGACGATGTGATTCTAGTAATTTGAGTTGTTGCGGATTCATCTATGGTGATTCATTATTCTTGTGGATGTTTCTAGATCGTGCTCTATATGTGTTGTTGGTCTACACTGATTGTTGTGCTCACGATTGGTGATTTTCTTCCCTGAGTTCATCTTTTTCATGATCATGGCCAATAGGGTGATTGTAGCATGTTGCAGATCTTCGAGGCATAATTTCTTAAGGTGTTTCATGTTCGATAAATTATATTTTGGGTCCTTACTATGTCTTGGCTAACATTTTTTGGTCTGCATTGATAAATTGTTTATTGATTTAGGCCGATAGTTTGTGCACATTTTATATTTTGTTGGGCCGACATGTAGTTGATGTTATCCTTAGTTGCAGATATATATGATCGATTATTTATACCATTTGAGGGTATGATGATGTATGATGTGTGAATAATTTTCTAATCTTTTGAAGGTAGAAGTAAAGTGTAAAGAAGAGTGAGCAGAAGAAAGTGTTTATTGTGCTTAACCAGAACTATAATCAAGCATTAGAAGATGCTATTTTCTTGTTCAAAACTTCTGGATGTAATTTGAATGTGACTATAAGATAGCGAGTCTTCCTTTGGACAGTGAGCCTTTTGTATTTGAGCAATGAGCTCTAGGTAGTATGCCTGAATGTATGTGCATTCCCCATTTATAATACTTTTAAATGAGTATAATCTTGTGGACTAACCTCCACCGTGGTTTTTCCCCTAATAGGGTTACCACGTAAATTTTTTGGTGTTGTGTGTGTTTTGGAAGTGGTTAAGGTTTGTACTTTTATGATTATTTATATGATCTGGGAATAAGTTTAATAAGTATAATTTTTGTGACAGTTGATTCACCCCGCCTCTCAGTTGTCTTCCCTTATGTTTCCAACAATTGGGATCAGAGAAGGTTCCTCTAGAGAAGATTGACCGCTTGAGGTGATATTGGATGGTGACATATAAGAAGGATAGTCCAAGATTTGATGGAGCTAATTATTCTCTATAAAATAATTGAATGGAGTGTGATCTAAGATGCATTGGTTAACCTTACTAGAAAATTAAAAAAAATAGGTATATCATCCCACATAATGGTCCTTCTACTACAGGTGAGATTAAGGAATTCAAGTACAATATCAGGGCTAAGGAAGCATTTTTGAGTGCTCTAATTGATTCTCAGATGAAAAATGTAATGGATTTGAAGACTACTTATGAGATCTAGAAAAAGATGGAAGCTTTGTATGAAGGTGATACCCATGTGAATATTGCTAAGCTGCAAAGCCTAAAAGGGAAATATAAAACTTTGAGAATGGGCAAAGATGAGAAAATCACTTCTTTTATGCAGAGAGTGAATGAACATGTTTGTAGTATTAGATGTGCTGGTGGAACATTGGAAGAATCATATATTGTTGCTAAAGTGCTCAGATCCTTTCCTACTGCATATAAACACAAAGCTGTTGCTATTGAAGATATCTGGACTGTGAAAAATGTAACCAAAGACATGTTGATTGGTAAGCTTTCTACTTTTGAGTTAAGTGAGTTTGGTGAATCTCTTCCTAAGACATAATCTCCATTAAAAGCTACTATCTCTAGAAAAGATAAGAAAAGATATGATCTGAGAGAAATTTCTTCTAGAAAAATGTCCAAGTATGAGTAGGAAATGAGAGAGATTGAAGAAGAAGAGAGAAAACTAGATGAGCTTGAAGCACTTCTTGTCAAAAGGGTAGCCAAAGGAGAAGGTAAGTATAAAGGGAAATTGCCTCTTAAATTTTTTTCTTGCAATAAGATAGGTCATTTGTCCTCAAGGTGTCCGAAAAGAGTTCCTAAGCCAAGAGCTAACAAGCCTAGATTCCAAAGAAAGTGTTATTATGTTGTTGATGAAGGTGTGACCAATGATGAATTTGATAAACATAATTTAAGTGAGGATGAATGGGTATTTATTGCTATCAAGCAAAATGATCTAGTACCTACTGAATCTACTAGTTGCAAAAATGTGGAGAAAGCTCTAGCTACCAAAGTTGAAGAGAAAGATGAATGGGTGATTGACAGTGGATGCTCTCATCACATGACAGGTGATAAAATTAAATTTGTGAGCTTGGAAAAGTATGATGGTGGTATTGTAAGATTTGGTGATGACAAAGCTAGTGTAATCCATGGCAGAGGATCCATTTCTTTTGATGGTAAGCATAATACTGATGATGTCGTATATGTGGAAGGATTGAAGCATAATCTCTTAAGTGTTGGATAGATGGTTGAAAAAGAATACAATATTCAATTCAAGGATGGAAAGTGTAGAATATTGGGGAGTTCTAGAAATGTGATTGCATCTGGTACAAAAACAAAAGGTAATATCTTTCACCTAAGTGCTACTAGTAAAATTTGTTTGATTGCTCAAGTTGATGAAAGTTTGTTGTGGCATAGGAGATTGTGTCATGTAAACTTTGACAATATTATCAAGATAAGTTCTACTCAAGAAATGAGAGATCTTCCTAACTTGATAAAACCTACTAATACTATATGCAAGGAATGTCAGTTAGGGAAGTAAACTAGAATTTCATTTTGAAGCAAACAACATTGTTAAAATGAAGTGTTGGAGCTTGTGCATAGTGACTTGTGTGGTCCTTCTAGAGTCAGAAGTTTACAAGGAGATAGGTACTCCATGTTACTTATTGATGATTATTCTAGATTGATGTGGGTTACTTTCTTAAGGGAAAAATCTGAAGCTCTAGAGAAATTCAATATTTTTAAGGCTATGGTTGAGACAAAGATAGGTTTGAAGATTAAATGTTTGAGGTCAGATAGAGGTGGTGAATTCACTTCCGGTGAGTTTAATTCTTTCTTTGAAGAGCATGGGATAAAGAGAAAATTATCTTCCCCACAGACCCCTCAACAAAATGGATTTGTGGAAAGGATTCAGGAGTAGCAAGACAATTCAAGAAGCTGCTAGGACTATGATGTTGGAAGGAAATGTTTCACATATCTAGTAGAGATAAGTTGTGAGTCTTGTCGTTTACACTCTCAAACAGGTACATGTCAAAGGTGATACCGGTAAGACTCCTTATGAGCTATGGTTTGGTCATAAGCCTATTGTTAGATACTCCAAAATCTTTGGGAGTAAATTCTATATCAAAAGAGATGAAGATATAGGAAATTTTGATGCTAGAAGTGATGAAGGAATATTTATTGGTTATTCTATTAAAAGTAAATCCTACCAGTGCTACAATAAGATATTGAGGAAAGTAATTGAAAGTGATAATTTCAAGGTTGATGAAGATAGAATTAGACCATCTAGAACCTATAGATATGATTCAAATGATCAAAATGACAGTTCAGATAAAGGAAAGAAAGTTCAAACTCTAAATCAAGTTCAAATCACTCCAGTGAATCAAGAAATTCAAGATGAAGAAACTAGTGAAATTGCATAAGTTAGATCACAAGAGCCTAAGACTCCAAGGTATGTAAGACTAAATCATTCAAAATATTAGATTATAGGTGATAAGAACAAAGGTGTTCTAATAAGGAGAAGAATTGAAGAAGAATATTGTTTGATCTCAAAGACTGAACCTAATAGTGTCAATGAAGCATGCAAAGATGAAAGAAGAAATAATGCAAATTGAGAAGAATGATACATGGATTCTTGTTCCTAGACCTAAGGACAAAATTTTAATTGGAACTAAATGGGTCTTTCGGAACAAACTGAATGAGCAAGGTGAAGTTGTTAGAAACAAAGAAAGACTTGTGTGTATAGGATATTCTTAGATGGAAGGAATTGACTTTGAAGAATTTTTTTCTCTAGTTGCTAGGATTGAAGCTGTGAGACTATTTCTTGCTTATGTTGCTTACAAAAAAATAAAGGTTTATTCAATGGATGTCAAGTCAACATTTTTAAATGGTGAACTAGATGAAGAAGTGTATACTGAGCAACTTGATGGATTTCAATTGACTGATCAGGGAGATATGGATTTCTGGTTGAAGAAAGCATTGTATGGACTTAAGAAAGCCCCAAGAGCATGGTATGCTAGATTGGAAAAGTGGTTTTTGAAGCTTGGATTTAATAAAGGTATCATGGATAGTAATTTTTATTTCAAGATTCATCATGATAAAGATTTGATTGTTGAAGTCTTTGTTGATGATATCATTTTTGGAGGAGATGATAGTTTGTGCATGAAGTTTTTTGATGAGATGTAGATTGAGTTATTGATGTTTATGATTGGAGAAATGAAAATATTTTTTGGATTGTAAATTACTCAGCTAGAAAGAGGGATCTTTATATCTCAGTCCAAGTATGTGAAAGAATTGCTAAGAATTTTGGTATGGAAGATTCAAAGCTAGTTGGTACACCTATGGTGACTGGATGTAAGTTGGCCAAAGATGATGATTCTCCTAAAAAATATTAGATTAGATACAAATCCATGATTGGTGGATTTCTCTATTTGACTCAAACTAGACCTGATATTATGAATGTGGTATGCATTTTTGCAAGGTTTCAAGCTGATCCTAAGGAATCTCATGTGATAGCTGTGAAGAAGATTTTTAGGTACTTGAAGGGGACAGTTGATTTTGGCCTATGGTATCCTAAAGAAGATGACCTTACTTTGAGTGCTTTTATTGATGTTGATTGGGTAGGAGATGTGAATGAAAAAATGAGTACTAGTGGTGGTGCATTTTTCTTGGGAAAGAAGCTGATTTCATGGTTAAGTAAGAAGTAGAATGTCATTTCATTATCTATCGCAGAAGAAAAATACATTGTTGTTGCTAACAATTGTACTCAAGTATTGTGGATGAAGAAAATGTTGAAAGATATCAGAGTTGTGTATGATGAACCTATATCTATATTCTATGATAATCCAAGTGCAATTAACATTTCTAAGAATCTGGTGCTGCATTCAAAAACTAAGCATATATGTATCAAGTTTCACTTTTTGAGAGAGAAGGTGAGTGAAAAGGAATTCAAATTGGAGTATGTGCCCACTAAGGAATGGATTGTAGATATATTTACCAAGCCCTTTCCTAAGGATAGTTTTTGAGTATATAAAAGGGAAGCTAGGGGTGATTACCCCTCCTAATCAATATTAAGATGCAATGACTTACATTACGTCAGTTTGTGCATTTCATAGTCATATCTTGTGATCCAGATTAATGTTTTGGTGGCTACTACTCAGGGGGAGTAGTCATATGTTCAAAAATGTGGTTCAAAGATTGTGTGGATAAAGATAATGTGCACCTTTATCATTGATGTCAAAGGCCCGAAGAAGAGTCTTTTGTGAAAAACTATGAAAGAGTTAAGGAGAAAAGAGTCAAAATCTAAGGAGGAGAAAGTGCTAAGATAAAGTACTATGTTGCTAGAAAATGTGGATTAATCAAACAGTAACCTAACACACCGATAAGACATTATATTAAAGAAATCTAATTAGAAAGAATAAATACAAACTTTAATGAAAGCAGCTTCTTCAAATTCATTCCATCGTCCTCTATCTCCAAGGATTTGATTAAAGATGTTGGCTCTCAGTTGTGTAAGCAACAACTTGTTGAAATGGCAACTTAAGAGAATGAGATTAATTGAAAGTGCATGTGCATGGCTATATGATTTAAGCTATGAAATTGAAATGCTATGATGCTAGAATGTTGCTAATATTGAAATGCAACTATAGTAACTGCGTATGAAATCTAAGATTCAAGGTGTGTCCTTTTCAACTCATAAGAGGGCTATATTTATAGATTTTTGAAGGCAAGAAATCCAGTTGGCGAGGGTCAACGTTTGAGATTCAAACCTATAAAATGAATTGTGAGAGATCAAGAAGTTGAGAAAAATATGGAAGATGTTTCCATAAATTAGATGAATGAATATTTAATTTATGTGTGAGAGATGATAAAAGCGCTTTAATTAAATATATAAAATATTTAATTAAATATGGAGAGAAGATTATTTCTAATTAAATATTATAGAATATTTAATTATCGAGGCAAGAAAGCTTTTAATTAAATATTGGAAATATTTAATTATGGAAGAAAGAAAGCTTTTAATTAAATATAGGAAATATTTAATTAAGTGGAAGAGAGGAAAGCGCTTTAATTAAATATTTGAAATATTTAATTAAATGTGAGATGAAGAATATTATTTGAATTTAAAATTTAAACTTGTGATAATTAATATAAATAAATTGTGAAACCTATTTATTTAATTAAGAGGAAAATAATTAAATAAACTTATTTATTTAATTAAACTAGAAGAATTGAGAAAATGAGCAATATAAATAAATAATTAAATTTATTTATATGTAGACAACTTAAGAATATTAATTAAATAATTCATATTTAATTAATTAACAAGTTTGATTAACCGTGACCATTTTTAGATGTGTACAAGTACCATTGATGGTTTTTTTCACATCATGCATTTCCATCAATTCTAAAGGGGGAGATTATTGGATATTTCTGATATGTGGTTTTCATTGATGTCAACACTATTGACATTAATGTCTTTAAGGCTATATATGTTGAGGATATTGAGAAAATATTAATAAAATAAGTTGCAGGTTATCGGTGATGTCGTGAAGTTTAGTATGTTGGCTAGCTTAGTATATTGATGATAAGAAGTTACAGATTAAAAGGTTTGTTGACAAGTATATCTAGTTTATCCACATGAAGTTTCAAAGGTTTGCATGAAGATTTGATTAAGTTATGAGTATCTGTGTTCTGACAGTTGTTCTATTGCTTTAGTTGGTGTTCTTAAAAGAAGATGATGTGATTCTAGTAATTTGAGTTGTCGTGGATGCCTTTGTGGTGATTCATGATTCTTGTGGATGTTTCTAGTTTGTTCTCTATCTGTGTTGCTGGCTTGAATTGATTGTTGTGCTTGCGATTGGTGATTTTCTTCTGCGAGTTCATGTTTTTCATGATCATGGCCAACAGGGTGATTGTAGTGTGTTGCAAATCTTTGAGGCGTAATTTATTAAGGTGGTTTTTGTTTGAGACATGCTATTTTGGTTCCTTACTATGTCTTGGCTGACATTATTTGGTCTGCATTGATAAATTGTTTATTGATTTGGTTTGACAGTTTGTACACATTTTATATTTTGTTGGGTTGACATGTAGTTGATGTTATCCTTAGTTGCGGATATATATGATCAATTGTTTATATCATTTGAGGGTATGATGATGTGCGCATAATGTTCTAATATTTTGAAGAAATAAGTAAAGTTTGAAGAAGAGTGAGCAGAAGAAAGTGTTTATTATGCTTAACCAAAATTGTAACCAGGCATTAGAAGATGCTATTTTCTTAGTTCAAATCTTCCAGATGTAATTTGAATGTGACTATCAGATAGCGAGTCTTCCTTTGGGTAGTGAGCCTTTTGTATTTGAGCAGTAAGATTTAGGCAATGTGCCTAAATACATGTGCATTCCTCATTTATATTAATTTTAACAAAGTATAATCTTGTGGACTAACCTCCACCATAGTTTTTCCCCTAACAAGGTTTCCATGTAAAAATCTTGGTGTTATGTGTGTTTTTGATATAGTGATGGTTTATGGTTTCATGATTATTTATCAGATCTGTGAATAAGTTTAATAAGTATAATTTATGTGACAAATGATTCACCCCCCCTCTCAAAATTTTGTCCTTGTGTTGCTAACACCTTCTTCATAAGTTCTTTATCAAACCCTAGGTCCTATATCTCTTGATTGTTCCTAAAACTCTATTTTTAGACTGTTACACAAATTTTTAGTCCAAAACTTCAACCCCTTACACCTTTCTCTTAATATTTTGGTCTAAAACATTAAGGATATGAAATTAGATGTTATAAGGATTCTTTCCACCAAGAAATATAGTATTTTAATGGTTAAATTGAGAGAAACACAAAATTATATGCCATGGTTTACCTTGAATCTGGTTTCGACATTTTTCAGAAAAAATCCCAATATCTTACTCTAAAATTGCACCAAATTGCATGAAACAAATTGTATGGGGAAGATGATTGAATGAACTATTACTTACAACCAATTAGACATGATTTCCATCCTGTACAAGGCCGTACAAATTAAGAAAACAATGAATTTCTGAAGACAATGTAAGAAAATAGAGCTTCTCTTTATTCAAATTCAAAGATTCAATCACCCACACTTCTCAAAATTTTACAAGGCCTTTTAAAGGAATTTAAAACATGAATAATCAACTTCCAAGTTCTTTCTAATGAGTTGGAACAAGGTGACTCTTCACCTTCCCTCATTTTTACATCTTTTGCAATTTTACATTTTGTAAGAAAACTTGTTACATTTTTTTAAAATGGACACAAAACTTTAAATATTGAACCCCTAGTGACCTAGACACATAAAACATGATCAATATGACTTTTTTACAATGTTGAAACACCAAGATTTAATCAACCTTGAATAATTTCACCATGGACTTGCATGAGGTTGTCATGGTGCTCTTGCATCATACTCCCAGGTAAAAGAAGTTCCAAGCCCTCTTGGATTAACAAGTCTTCATCCTTAGTGTGCTCCTCTTTGATGTCTTCTAAGTTCTGCCTCTTGTCCACCTTGAAACTACTCCTCTACCTCTAATTGTCTTCTCTTGCCTTATTTTTACTTTTTCCTTAGCCTTTCATGAACAAGGAGTGGTCGAGCATCCTTTGATGCTAATGACTTAGAATTTAGTCTGCTCCTTGTTTATTTTTTATATGAAACCATGGTCTTTTCATGAGAGGAATTCTTATCAATATGTCTATGGTTTTGGTCTTTTAATTTTTCATGCGCAGGTGGAAATCCTCTAAATAATATGATAAATAATATTTTTGTTCAACATGGATGTGGCAACAATGACTAATGGTACCCTATGCATGTGCTCTGTATTTTGTCTTCCCTTGTTCTAAAATGATTACATAAAACCACTTGGGGAGTTTTTCGACAATATTTTGAAATTAGGTTTTGAAATGAAGTGAAATGAAATTGTAACTCGGCCGGATGCTTGTTGCTCCCCTATTTATAAAGGGGATTTTATGCTTGGAAAATGGAGTTCAGAAAAAAAATTGAGTCTAAGAAAGGTCTAGGTGAAAGATATGCTTAGAGAGTAGATGAATTTAAATAGATAAATTAGTGAATATATCAGAAGCCAGTGGAGGGCATAATTCATATTGTATGATGATCTCAAAATAGTTTTACAAAGCAATATCAGTAATGAAAGAGAATGTTAGTTCTAAAATATGCGCTCTCCTATGTGTTTTTCCTACGAATCATGAATGAAATTATTAATTGTAGTTTCATTTTTTTTCTATCATTTGCACTGAATGAATTGGTTTATTTGTGCTTTGATTCAATGAGTTGATTTAATGCTAAAATAAGGTTATTAGTTTGTGGGAAAAATATGTTGGTTTTGGTAAGGAAGCAATGTTTAAAACATATTGAGTTGGATGCCACAAAGTAGCATGCTAATAGTCCCCTGATTACTGATGTTAAAATATAGTTGTATTACTGATTGATTGCAAATATGACACTATTATTCCCTCAAATTGGGTACTAGTTTTTCCATTAATTTATCTTGTGGTTGACTGAGCTAGTGATGAACCTAGCCAGATATTTAGAATGGGAATGAATTCACAATATACTTTAAATCATAGTGTATCAACCTTTAGTATTAGCATATTCCTTGCAATAAATAACAATTTTGTGAGAGGTCTGTCAAGCCTTTGATGATATTGTTTTATTTTAACTTCCTAAGGAATACATCTATGATTGGAAATCCTCTTGATCAAGTAGGGATATTATGAGCATGAGTAGGATTACCCTCCTGAGTTTCACAGAGCCCGGAGAGAAGAAGTGGGGCTCTAGGTACTTCACTTAAGTGTTGGCCAATCCTCAACCTTGCTAATAATTGAGTTCTGTAGATTCATAGGTAAGGGATGAGATTAAGTTTGGTTCTTAAAAAATAACCAACATAAATGGCGACTCCACTAGGGAACTATTTGAGAAAGTATTTGCAATAGATTATTTTTCCTTGATAGAGTCATAGAGGTTCTTAATATGAAAGTTCTCACTAAAAGTGGGTGGCAACTCCGAAGAACTCTGTACCAGTGAAAATTGTTTCAGGAAGAAGAAGCTTAAAGTAAAATCAATTAGTGAAATAAAATTCATATGGTTGAATTTTAGTCATCTAAAAAGGAGGTGGCGAATCTGCAAATAACCTGATAAAGTTTAGAATATCTACAAATATATCCAGTTATTTTCCCTTATTTCAACTTGAAAGAAGAAATAATTCTATAGAAAAGCCATTTTAGAGATATAGAAAAAATACTTTATTCCTAATTAAGTAAGTTAAAACACTAAGGAAGTGAATAGTGATAGTCATTTTTCATACATCTAAGTTGAAATTTGTAATATCTAAATGGAATGGAATAAGTATGCTTGTTTCTGTAATTTGCCTTTTTAAAGGTGTTAAGGAATAAGGTATATTTGGGTTGGGCATCTTTATAATCAAGAAGAGTTAGTTTCTCATTTACCATAAAGTTAGTATTTAAAGAATGAATAAAGATACAAGAGAAATGTACCATTCTCCTATATTTTCTGGTAAAACATAAAGTACAAGTATGTCAGGCATGCAATTCCAAAAATACCCTCAAACGATGTTCTTTATTGAGAGATATAAGTCTTTAAGTTTTGGAGGTATTAGGGGTTTTCCTAATAAGATTCCTGGTGATATTAGGAAAAATTTACCAAAATTTGCAGGGCAAAAATATGAGTCAGCTTCTAAACACTTAAATGCATTCATATATCTAATGGGTGATTTTGAAATAAATCATGAGGATGTTGTCATGAAGTTGTTCGCCCAATCATTAAAACAGGATGCCCGAGACTCTAGTACTCATATGTACCCAACTATTCTATAGTTTCATGGGAGACTTTATGATAACATTTATAGAACAATTTGGTGAAAGGATTAGTCCAAATGAGATAAGAAGAAGATTTAGGGAAATCCAGCAAGATGAAGAACAGTTAGTTCCTTCTTTTAATTTGAGATTCATGAAAGCAGTAAATGATATTCCTGATTATTTGAGACCTAGTGATGTTGAATGTTTAATTACATTTCTAGGTGCTTTTGGCAATAAGAGAGTTATTTGACAAGGGATAAGGAGCCTACAACATTGCAACAAACATGTTATATTGCTATGGACATTGAAAATAATATTAAATACTCAATGATGAAGGGGTATATGGCTGCAAGTGTTTGTTCTAAAGATACTCATCAAAAGGATGATTAGTGTGATGTCTCATTTTGTTAGTTCTCACAACATATTGATCTTGAGAAAATTCAAGACAATGTTCAAATAATAATGATCAGGAATTGCTAATTCTAAGATTGTCTAGCATGAAGAGGTATAGAGAGGAACCACCATATGAGTTACTAGAAATATTTTTGGATTCCTTTTTAGAAATCACTATAAGGTTATGACTTGAGGATTTAGTTTGCATTGACTTATTATGTGACATCTATGAGCTAGAGCTAGGTACCCTACCTAAGGAATTGAAGCCTCAAGATTTTTATCAAATAATTGATTAGATCAGAATTGCTAAGAAGTAAAGCATGAGTATGAACAAACAATGAGGTTTCAAAATAACAAGAATGCTAACCTTAGTAACAAAGATCAAGAGGTTACTAAAGGAATGGATAAGGATGTGTCTAAAGGTGAATGTATGCATAAAAATATGAATGGTGATGTTGCCATACTTTCAAATACAGCTGATGTATTTTTAAAAGTTGATAACCAAGGTAATGAAGGTGAAATTTTAATTACTCTCATAAGCAATACAAACCTTTGTGTAAGGAAAACTTGAAGGAACCTTTATTACTTAGGGAATTTGACTGTGCTAGTACTCATGAAATTCTACCTTTAACACCAGATAAACATATTGCATGTGATAGACTCTTGCAGAGTACTCTAACTACTTCAGAATCAGAACATCTTGATGATATGATTGGTGTTAAATTTAAAGACATGAATGTCTATATTTAGATTTTGGAGTCTGATTTTAATGATGGGATTGATACTGATAGTCACCAGGGTTGGGTTTATAAATTTTTACATGAAGCATAAGTAGGATATGTAGATCTTACGACATAGATATACATGGTTGTTCTTGATCAAAGTTTTATTGAGGAAGGAAATGAAAAATTATCTTAAAATATCATAAGCTATGTTCAAGTTGTCATCATGAATCAATAGACCTATCATTTGAAAATATAGTTGAAAACCCTACTTCTGATCATATCAATTCTGAGTTAGTTGATCCATCTTTTGAAAAAAAATGTTTCCAGTTGAAAGATGATGGCTGGAAGGAAGAATCAAATTTTGGTATTGATCCTAAACCAAAAATTATTTCTGATGTCTGGAATGATATAAATGAAATCTTTTATAAGAAGGATTTTTCTTTAAGTAAAATTGAATGTGCCTTGGATTATGATAAGTTAAATTTTCAATAAAAATAAGCATTGGGCAACATAATACTTATATTGTTCTAAGGAATATGAACACCATCTTGAAATGGAACATGCATACAAATGTTTATTGTTTATTTCACAAAATGGACTATGTGATGTTTGTCCTAGTGAATTTGACATCAGTCAAATGGAATATGAATGTTTCATTTTACCAGGCCAATTAAATGAACATTTGGTGAAGTATAATGATAAGTTGAGTCAGGTGGAGTGCTACAATAATCATATATTCTAGTTAACACCTCGTTAATACACACAAAGGGATGTGAATGAGAGAGATAATTGCAAGATCAAACACATGGCTATAGTGGTTGAATGAAATAATTGAAACATGATCAACTAGTAGAATCTTCATGATAATGTTTCTAGCTTGGGCATGGTGCAAATGGTGGAAAACATGGTTTTCGATAGAGGTAGGTGCAAGTTTTAGGACTGGTTTGGCCTTGTAACTTATGTAAATACTGTACATATGTTGTTTGGTTTGGTTTTGGTTCTCTTGCCTTGTCCTTGGTTTTTGTTCTTTGTTCTTGGTTTGCTTCACCTGAGATTTTGGATTCTCCCTCTATTTTGGAGAAATAGATGTCCCCAATTGGAGCCACTGATGGAACTTACAAAATTTTGGTGTTCCATCTCAAATCTTGTCACATTTTAAATATTTGATTGGTACCAGAGGGCTTTGATTTTTTCTTGTCATCACTGTTGTAGGGTTCTGTAATATTTCGAATCCTCTTATAATACCTTCAGGGTTCTTTTTTTAAGCCAATATTCTTTTTTGTTGTTGACTTCCTATTGCCAATTATCAATCAAATTAGAAAATCTTATGCCATTCATTGCCATAGGGTAACCGGCTCCCCATGCCTAGTTTGAGTTTATTTTCTTTTATAAGGTTAAGTAAATGGCCTTTTTGGCCTTTACATCCTTTGCATTTCATAAATTAGAAGCTTTTGAGCCCTTCTCTTGTGTCATCCTAGAGGCCCCCCTTCATTAGAGAAAATTATGAGCACGTGCTTGAAAGTTCAATTAAGTTTTGTTTGCCATATCTCTTTATCACTTATCGTGAATAGCATTTGGATCTCCTGATCTCAATGAGCAATGAACAATGCTCTTTGTTTCTCCTTGTATCATTGATTTATCGCTTATCGCTAATGGATTTTGAGCTTTACATTTGTAATAGCAATAAGCAATGGCCTTTAGTCTTATGTTCTTCTCTTGATATCTCATCATGAATTGTTTTGAAAAGGTAAATTTCAAATAGTGATGAGCGATATGATGGATCTCCCGAGCTTCAAGTATCATGGATAGGTTTTAAATGATAAGTTCTACATCAGTGATATGTGATACGAGTACTCAATGTCATCGTGGGGATGTCTCATTGCTAATTTCTTGCAAAATGTATGAGGAGGATTAGTGATGAGTGATGGCCTGGTGCTTTTGTATTTTCTTGCATCGCTCATTGTGGATTCATTCCAAGGCTTAAGTTCCAAAAGAGTGATGAGCGATGGAATTCTCTGTTCAAGTTTATTTTTCTAATCTGAATAGATCTTATGTGTGATGTCTTTTGTATAGTTGATTCTCATGTAGATGTACATGTCTTAACTTGGCCTCTTTGTTGTATCTCCCATTACTAATGAGATTCAAAGTGCGAAAATACATTAGTGATGTGCAATGGGAAGATGAGCATTATCAAGGATGGGACATTGATCTAAGGGTTGATAATTCATTGCATGGATACTCGCATCGCTAATGGGGCTGATAAAGGATGAGATGCATCAATAATAGGTAATAACTACTACTAGAAAAAGGAAAACATTACAAAATCACGAGGACATCATATAAAGAAAAAAGGAAAGTAGCGGGATGAATGGAGAATCGAACTGATATGGTTTTAAAGAAGGATGATCCAACAAACTGAATTTCATTGTGATAATACTCTCATGGTTGATTGCACCCTAAAATTTGGGGAAAGTCCACAATGAGAAATGAAGTGTATAAAGAACTATTCTCTTCAAGACACTAGTTTTATGTAACTCACTGATATTAATGAGGAGCATGGATTGAGTTGGTGATGCATGGTAATTGTCATATTGTGTTTGATTAATCAATATTAAGGGAAAATGTGGCAACATTTGAGATGGCATCATTGCTTTCTAGGAGCACATTGCTAAAGGCCGAAAAATGATGCTCATGATTGCCATGGATGATGTTTTATATCCTCTAAGATTGACGGCCCAGAGTCGAAGTTGAGCTGCTAATTTATCAACTCACTCGTGCAAGGATTTCTTGAATTATTAATTTTTGCATGCTCCAAATTGTCCATTTAATGTAGATTGCTTGTTGTTCATTTTCACCATCTTTCAAGTCTATAGTGAATGTGAGGTGTGGGTTAGTGAAGAAGTGTGAGGGTGCTAATTTGCCCTGAGTTGAAAGGTGAGCATTCTTGTCCCGAGTGCGTTTGTTTTCAATTGAGCTCTCTATCGTTCATGTTCTAGTCCATTTAGGAATTCATTTTTTTGGGACAGGTTATGACTGTCTAGGTTTGTAGGTGTATTTCCTTGCACCTTTGATTTAAAAGATTTTGAGTTATCAATTTCTATTCATTTTAGATTAGCTATTTTTCATCTTTTGTTCTGAGAGATGGGAAAGACTAGTATGCCAATTCAGCCTATTACGAGGTCTAGCCAACTTAATGTGTTTGAGTTCTATGAGGATATGTCTATAGCTGAGAAAGAAAACCGGACAACCTCAGAGGTTTCAAAGGGTAAGAAGAGGGCTTGAGGTCACAAGAAGAAATAAATTTTCTAGAGTACTTACAATTTAGGAAACATGACCATTCCATAAGAATTGGTCAAGTTTAAGGGCAAGGAACAGGCTAATCCTGTGAAGAAGTCCAGGAGAAAGGACAAGAGTAATAGGGCCCATCTCGGGAAGCATAATTCTCCCATTGTGCTCTCTAATAGTCCTTTGGATGCTAAAGGTGACACTGACTTGGGGTACAACTAGTATCTTCTCTCTCTCGTGCCATAGAAGAGATCTGATGATGATGTAGTGATGGTTCCTCCATTTTCGTCATGAGGAAGGAGTGGTTGAGCATCCTCTGATGCTGAATACTTGGAATAAAATCTGCTCCTTGTTTTTGTTTTTGATGAAACCATGGTCTTTGCATGGGAGGTGCTCTTATCAATATGTTTGTGGTTTTGGTCTTTTAATTTTCCATGCTGATGTGGAAGTCCTCTGGCTAATATGATACATAATATTTATGTTCAACATGGATGTGGAAACAACAACTAACGATACCCTATGTATGTGCTCTATCTTTTGTCTTCCCTTTTTCTCAAATGATTACATAAAATCACCTGGGGATTTTTTTGAGAATCAGTTGAAATTAGGTTTTGAAATGAAATTGTAACTCAGCTGGATGCTTGTTGCTCCCCTATTTATAAAGGGGATTTCATGGCTGAAAAATGGAGTTCAGAAGAAAATTTGAGTCTAAGAAAGGTCTAGCTGAAAGCTATGCTTAAAGAGAAAAAGAATGTAAATAGATAAATTAGTGAATATATCAGAAGCTAGTCAAGGGAATAAGTCATATTGTATGATGATATCAAAATAGTTTTACAAAGCAATATCAGTAATAAAGGAAAATGTTAGTTCTAAAATATGTGCTCTCCTATGTGTTTTTTCTATGAACCATGAATGAAATTATTAATTGTAGTTTCATTTGTCTTCTATCATTTGAACTGAATGAATGGGTTTATGTGTGATTCAATTCAATGAGTTGATTTAATGCTAAAATAAGGTCATTAGTTTGTGGGAAAAGGATGTGAGATTTGGTAAGGAAGCAATGTTTTAAAATATAGTGATTTGGATGCCACAGAGTAACATGCTAATAGTCCCCTAATTACTAATGTTGAAATATTGTTTTATTATTGATTGATTGCAAATATGACTCCATTATTCCCTTAGATTAGGCATTGGTTTTTCCGTTAGTTTATCTTGTGGTTGAGTGAGCTAGTGATGAACCTAGCCAGAGATTTAAAATGGGAATGAATTCATAATATAATTTAAATCACACCATATCAACCTTTAGTATTACTATATCCCTTGCAATAAATACAAATTTCATGAGAGGCCTTCCAAGCCTTTGATGATATTGTTTTATTTGTGCTTCCTAAGGAATACATTTGTGATTGAAAATACTCTTGATCAAGTAGGGATATTATGAGCATGAGTAGGATTACCCTCCTGGATATTCAAAACCCTATTAAGTATTTCACTTGGAAAGAAAATCTGAGAAAAACTCAAGTTTGTACTCGAATAACATGGATTTACATCTAAGACTCGAAAAAGAAAATTTAAAGACACGATTGAACTAGGAATATCAAGAAAAAAAGGGTTGAGAGGATTTAAACCTTGGCAAGCCCAACTCCATCGATTGTGTCGTGCCCAAATGAATAATCTAGCTTCTAATGAATTAGGATTTCCGATTAAGCGAAGGTTAGAGTAAATGGGAGTGTCCATGACTAGATACTGCATCTTTTATTCAAACAGAAGATTCCATTTGTTAGCAATTAGCCCAACACAACTATTCAGGAGCACTACCATAAATTTAAAAAATATCTAGCTGATTTTTTTAATCTACAGTAGACCAATAATGGACTAAAATGTTAAAACTATGTTTTTAGGCAATGGACACATTCAAAGGGAAAATGAGTGATGTTAATTGAAAATAGTGTGTTATATGGGAAAATATGAAATTGTTATATATATTTTTTTAATGAAAGTATTTTTTGTGTTGAAACAAGGGCTATGTAGTGGCGAGTATTTGTCTCGATAGTTATTGAGTAATAATAGCAAAGCGTTAATGTTGAGTCTTTGAGATAGCATATATGTGGTGTGTTTTGGTATATTATGCAAGAATTTGGCACTTGTCTTTGTGACCTATTTTGTGCCTTGTGCCTTTGTACTCTTTTGTGTGTGGTTTTTTATTTTTGTCAAGGTTTTGGGGTTTGTTGTGAAGGCATGTTATCCTTGTCGCATGTAAAGTCCATGTTTTCTTTTTCGGATTGGAGTTTCAATTGTTGAGGTTTTATTTGTTGGTATGTGCTTTGTGACATCCGTAACTCTCGATACTGTCTATTGGTGATGCCTTGTCATGTTGTTTTTAGGGCATTAGACATAATTCAATTGTGTTTTGGGGCATTATTTAGACTTTAGTGTGCTGATTAAGTGGTTTAGTGGGATGAACTACATAGTTTTAGTTATTGTTCAAACATTATACCCTTGTAGTTCCTTGTGTGCTTTGCAAATTTTCCTTGAAGGCTTTTTTACAAATGAACTTAGCTTTGGTTGGTTGCTAGTGATATGTATGGTTTGTGGGATTGTTCACATGTTTGTGCTTTGGTTGTGGGAATTTTTTTTCTCGTTTAAATTTCCCTATTGGAAATTCATGAGTAAGCCTCGAGATAGGTGTCAAGTTAATATTTATTTGTTTTTGTTAAATTGTTTCTTTTCTTTGTTTTGGTTATTGTTTGGTTGTCAAATCTTGTTTGTTAATAACCATTGTGTGTTTACCTTAAGGATTAGGGTTTGATAAGAGTATGAAATATAGGACATTGCTGAACTACAAGAATTGAGAACATACGTTAATATCAGTGTTTGGGTTTAATTTAGTTAGAGTGCCTAAGGTATAAATAGAAAGTGATAGACAATATTCACAAGACTTGATCATAGAAAATATAGTACTAAGATATGTATGCTTGAAGACGAGGGTAGGATATTGTTTTAGTTTTGAATTGATTTGGTCTTCCTTGCAATGGATAATGTTGAACATGTAGAGAGAATGTAAGGAGAAGATGCAAAGATGAAATATCAGTATAAAGGCTATTATCATGTATCCAAGATGTTCTCCCCATACTTGGGCATTGGAGATATAAATTTGGGAGATATGGATATGAACCAATTCCACAAGAAAATTAAAAATGAAGTAGATAGATTAATCATGGCTAGCTCTTTGGAAAAATCATGACTGGTGGAGGAAGCTACAATTCCACTCTCAGTGCAATGCCTTGAATTAGTATTGAAATATTCTTAATACTATGATCATAACCATAGGAAGATGGTGGGTCCATGTGGAGAAATAATATTAGATATTAGTGTAGATATGATTGAAAGGGTGTTTGAGATCCTTTTATGCCCAAATTATGAAGTGATTGACATGAAGAAGGGATTGACCTATTCTGAGAAGAATACTATAAGCTACCTCAAGTTCATTAATAGTGAACTATTGCTTAAACTTAGGAAGGCGGTACATGAAATGAAAAAGTACAACATAGAAGAAAATTTTGAGAGGATACATAGGACTATCATAGTCCTCAATAGGGTCTATGGTTAGCCGCATGCTAGAGACTTCCAACCATGGATGTGCTACTACATCTTGACAATAGTATCAAATAAGAAAATTGACTGGGCTAATATCATCATCACATTGCATGTACAATTGGATCATGTTTTGAATAACAATAAATTCTACATAACCTCTTACTTCATGTATCTACTTGCCTATTAGGAAACATTTCCTAGATTGACAAGGAAGGGATCTCTAGAACTAGGGGAAACAAAACTGTATGAAAACTATCCATAGTTGGTGTTGAATGCGAGTAATATAAATTATTGCATAGTGAATCATGCTTTCCTCTATGCCATAATCAAAGGATTAGAAAATGAATTTTCCAAGAGAATCTTAATAAAGGAAATGAAATATTTGAGGAACTAGGGTAATTGGTATATGCAATTCAAAACATTTTCTTATATCAAGGTGGGAGGGTTCCATAAAGCTCCTCTAAACCTACCAAGATATCCTTCTAATAGAATAATTCTAATGGAATTATACAAGAAAGTGATAAAGATCCATAAAATAATCATTGGAAGCATAAGCTAGGATACTCTTTCCCTATTAAAATTGGTTTATATTCTTATTTTAACATGTAAAATGTGAAGAATGCAATTCAACAAAGTTGAGCTTGTATACAATGATGGAAAAAATAAATTTTATCCAATTGGAAAAATCATGTCAAAACATATCCAAACTTGATCCATTGTGTAGTGTTCTAAACAAGATTTTCATCGACTATAAGAATTCCAAAATCTAACTCTATATGTATAAGTTATGACATCTCCAAGATCGAAAGGAGCTTCGGCCGATCACATCACCATGACCTTTTTCCCAATGGGGACTTGACCTCATAGGTAAGATACACCCTCCATCATCCAACAACCATAAATTCATCATAACCGTCACCGAATACTTCATCAAATGGATCGAAGCTATTCCCATGACCTACATCACAGACACACAAATATCCAAGTTTATCTTAAACTATATCATTTTTCGGTATGGTGTACCCCAATCCATAATCACAGATAATGGCCGCCCATTCAATAACCAAGACGTATGCCATTTATGTGAAGAGTTCCATATCAAGCATCATTTTTCCACCCCATATTACCCACAAGGTAATGGCTAAGCCGAGGCATCTAATAAAACCATTATTAGAATCCTGAAGAAGACTGTCAATGATGCTGGTTGTGACTCGCACCTACAGCTAAATCCTGCCTTATGGGCTTACTGTACAAGCATCCGTACTCCCATTGGCGCCACTCCATATTCCCTAGTATTCAAGTTCAAAGCTATCTTACCTATTGAGGTTTAAATTCCTTCCTTGAGGGTATCCTTGAAAGTTCACATTGATGATGAAGAATACCATGTCTCTAGATTACAAGAGCTAGAATTACTAGATGAACTTAGACATAAAGCGCTAGACCATTTGCAAGCATATCAGAATCATCTTCGTCGAAGCTATAATAGGAAAGTTCTAAATAGACACTTTGACATTGGTGACCTGGTTTTAATGGAGAATCCCAAGAATCAAGTTGAACATGAAAATCCACGAAAGTTTGAACCTAACTGGTTAGGGCCTTATATTGTCACAAAAGCCTTTGGATCATGATAATATCAACTCTCTACTCCTGAAGGAGAGCCACTTTTGTCACCTATCAATAGTATTCATCTAAAGAGGTTCTATGCTTAGCTTCTAAGAATCTGTGTCTTAAGCACAAAGAGCCCATGCAACAGGGGAGAAAAAAGAAGGCAAAACGTTTAAGCACACCAATAGATCCGACATGCTAGCCTGGTTCAAAGATAAGCCAAAAAGTCTCCTCACACCACCCATCCACAGATCAACCATCTTGCACAGTGAGATCTAGAACACAATCCAGAGGTAGGGAAAGAGTAGACGCCCCATCTAAAGATCCACTCGCACCAAAGCCAACAGACAAAATCCACCATCCAACCTCCAAAACACCAGAAAATGCTACCTCAAGGACCAAGGAAGCCACAAAAACTCAAGGCAAAAGCTCCAAGGACGCAGGAAGCTTCAAAGGAACCACTCCAAACACCACTCGCCTGTCTCCAGAGAGCTTGAAAAACACAGGCACTCATTGTTAAAATAAAAAATATATTGAAAAATCATTGATACCACAATGTAGATCATGGAACCACCTTTCCAATGTCTATGAAATTTTTGATTTTTAAATTTTTTTTTTTTATCTTTGGTCGCAATTTTCGTCAGCCTTCCCAATTATTGAGCTTTCTGGTGTTAGGGAAAAGGTGGCAGATTGTTTTTAGAAAAGTGTATGGCATGTCGATAGAGAAGGCCAATGAAATGGCATCAACATTAATTGTTGTAAGGTTTCAGTGTAGTGGGGATGGTTGTAAGTAACACTTACCCATTAAAATTCTTGGGAAACAAAGTGAATGTCTACATAATTATCGATAAGGCATTCTTTGGTGTCATTCTCTGGGTTTACCTTGTTCTTGAAGATAGTTGTGAGTGAGGAGGGTAAGATTTTGTGAAGGTGCAAGTGCGAGGATTGGTTGTAGAGTTTCTGTGAAGGTGGTTGGAGGTTATTGTGTTTTTTTTGCATGGGGTGATGGTTGTAAAAGCAGTGCAAAAGTGTCGGTTGTGATAATCATTTGTGCATGTTTTGCAAGTCCTGGGGAAAGAAGGGAGCAAAGAGAAAGCAAGGTGGAAGAGGTGGATTTAAAGCAAGCGTGAAGTGGTGTGGGAAGAGTTGCATACTAAAAAAACCATTTGTCAAGTATTTGGAATTTTTTTATGTTATTTCCCAAAGGGCATTGTTGATTGTTGTTTTGTAGTTTAGGTTATATTGTTTTGTTTATGGTTTTCGTGTAGTGGCCAGGGGTGGAAGATAATGTTGATTTTTTTTCTCTAGCTTAGTCTACACTGTTTATTTTTCCATCAGGTTTCGTTGAAAAAAGACTATATAGTTTGTTGAAAGGAAAATTGTTTGATTTATGTTTTGGCTTTTGTGGGGATGGTTTTGCATGGGTGTTTTTAGTGGGATTTTTTGTGTAATGCGGGTTTTCTCATTTGGGTGACTATTGTTTGTTTATGGTTTCCATTTTTTCATGAAGGGTGGAAGGCAATGTTAATTATTTTGTCTTGCTTAGTCTATATTGTTTCATTTTGAAAGGAAAATTGTTTGATTTATGGTTCAACTTTTGCAGGGATGGTTTTGCATGGGTGCTTTTAGTGGGATTTTTTGTGTAATGCATGTTTTCCCATCTGGGTGACTATTGATACCAATATTGTTTGATTTATAGCTTTCATTTTATGGCGATTGTTGCAACTCTCTACCTTAGGCTATATTGTTTCATTTATGGCTTTAGTTTTGTGTGAATGTTTGCAAAATAGTTAAGCTCATGTGTTGTTTTTTCGGCTTTCTCATCTGAGTGGTTGTTCAAACCAGTATGATTGATTTATTATTCATGTTTTATGGTGAAGGTTTTGATTCAGTCTATTGCTGTGAGATTTTTGTGTTTTGTGGCTTTTGCGACAATGCTTTTGCATGAATTTGTTACTATGAATTTTAGTCTTTTGTGGGTTTAGTGTATCTGTAGAATTGGTGTTCACTATTTGAATGTTTTGATATATGTGTGGGCCTGTATATGTGTATATGTCCATCTTCGATAAGGTCCTATTGAATAAATAATTTTTCTATGTTGGTCGAACATTTTTTCCACACTGCTTTGTTTCTCCAACCTTGCAAATAACTGCATAATCTTAACAAATTTATTCTGTTGCAACAATAGTCACAAAATGGGGGCCATAAAGAGAAACCCATAAAAAGCTACAAACACAAAGCGTGGACGATAAATGAGTGTTTACTAAACAAAATCCTATCAAAATTTGAAAGAATCCATACTATTTTATTGGAATAGCCTACCAAAAACCGCGAACCACAAATAAAACAATATCACAAAGGGTTATTTTTGATATCCACCACTTCTCATGGTTGTAAGTAACAACTACCTTTTAAAGCTTTGGAAAATATAGAAAATGTCTACTCATTTTTTGAAATCTATTGGTTTATGGCTATAATGTTTTCTTTTGATAGGGTTGTGCTAAAAAAATGAGTTCCCTAGGATGTTGTTCAAGCCAATGTATTTTCATTTAAGATGTGAGTGTTTATGTGTGTATATTTATTAGGTACATGTAGCTTTTAGGTGATCCCTTTATGTAAATATGAATTTCTCCAATTTTAGATATCAATATAGCTATTTTCTTTTGATAGCATCATCAGTTTTTGAGCTTCCCCATAGCTGTGAAAAGGTTGAAGATTATTTTTGAGAAGCATTTGGCATGTCAATAGAGATGTCTAGTGAAATGGAATCTGTATTAATTTATGTAACGATGCTCTATAATGGCTTAGGGTGCAGTTTTCCATTTATTGAATCAGTGTAATCGCCAAGGCTAGAATGCCATATTTGTTTGTTTTGCATGTTGCATTGATCTGTGAATTACTGTGTTTTGTGAATTATTTTTTTTGTGTGAGTTTTTAATTTGAATCACTATTCAGGCCAATATACTTCCATTTATGATTCAAATTGTATGACGAAGGTTTTCAATGGGTTTTTCACTGTCAAATTTTGATTGTTGTATGCTTTCCATGTAGTGATAATGGTTGTAAGTAATACCTATTTGAAAACATAGCGAATGTCTATGCAATTTTCAATAGGCCATTTTTGTGTGTGGCTATGGTGAAAAGGCTATATTGTAGTAATTTTATCCGGTAGGCTATTTATGTGACCTTTGGTCAGTATTTTTAATAGCCTTCCTAGTTTTTGAGCTTCCCGATGTCCCTAAGAAGGTGTCGGCTTGTTTATAGAAAGACTTTGGCATGTCAATAGATAGGTCCAATGAAGTGGAACCTGTATTAATTGTTGTAAGGTTTTTGTGTAGTGACAATGGTTGTAAGTAACACCTACCCTTTTAAATCCTTGGAAAAAAAGTGAATGTCTATGCAATTCTCGATAAGGCATTATTGGGTCATGTTCTTTGGGTTTACCTAATTGTTCAAGATAGCTATGAGTGAGGAGGGAAAGTTGATGTAAAATCATAGCCACAAAACCCATGCGAAATGATAGCACTGTAAAACACCAAAATTTTTATTCTATTGCAAATGTAGCCAACAAGTGGATGCCATAGAAAGAAAGACAAAGATTCATAGTAACAAACCTAGTGAAAAAAATGCTTTTCCCTCAACCTAAGCCTATCCAAAATTGAAACAATATAGCCTTTTCAATAGAGCCCCGTTGGAGATTGAAACAATATATCCTTTTCAACATCACCTTATCGAAAATGAAACAATATAGCCTAAAATAGAGAGTAATAATCACCAATGGCTAATGAAATCAAAGATAAATGGTCTAACATCAACTATTTTATTGAGGCTTCTGGCAGCTATCAAAAAAGGTGGTGGACATTTTTGAACTTTGGTCAGAATTCCCAACGGCCAGGTTGGCTATTTTTCACCGTTGGAATGATAATCTGTATTTTAACTATTCTATGGAACATTGATTCCCACATTGAGTGTAGTGGTTGACAACATGTTTCCCCTATGTAGAGATATACTTAATATATAAACTATGAAACATAGCAATCTTTTGTGAATTACGTAGCCAACAAGTGGATGCCATAGAAAGAAAGACACAAAGATACAAGATATCAAACCCAGTTAAAAAATATTTCTCCCTCAACATAAGCCTATCCAAAATTGAAACAATATAGCCTTTTCAATAGAGCCCTGTCAAATATTGAAACATTATATCCTTTTCAACAACACCTTATTGAAAATGAAACAATATAGCCTAAGCTAGAGAATAATAAGCACCAATGGCTAATGGAATCAAAGATAAACTGTCTAAAATTAACTATTTTATTGAGGCTTTTGGCGGCTATAAAAAAGGTGGCAAACATTTTTGAACTTTGGTCAAAATTCCTGATGGCCAGGCTGGCTATCTTTCACTGTTGGAATGATAATCTATATTTTAACTATTCTATGGAACATTGATTCCTGCATTGAGTGTAGTGGTTGACAACATGTTTCCCCTATGTGGAGATATACTTAATATATAGACTATAAAACATAAAAATCTTTTGTGAATCCTATGTGATAAACATTATGCAAAATGATAGGCACAAAACGCTATATAGTTTGTAAAAATGAATATTTTCTTATTTATGGTTCACACTTTGTGTCGTAGGTATATATGGATGTCCACTATATGTAATATTGAGTATATATGGATTTTGTGTGCGTGTAATTTCACATACATACATATCTGGACATGTGAAAAGAAAAATGGCAGCCTACAAAAGATGCCAAAAAGCTGCAAAACATATAAAAATTGACAATGCCAAACCTAATGAAAATCATTGCCACAAAAGGTGAAGCATAAATTAAACAATATTAGTTTTAAAAAACAATATAGGATTTTTTAGAGTGCATGTAATTTCACATACATACATATATGGACATGTGAAAATAAAAAATGAAAGCCTACAACAGATGCCAAAATGCTACAAAACATATAAAAATTGTGTACATGTAATTTCACATCCAATATGGATGTTGTGTACATGTAATTTCACATACATACATATTTGGACATGTGAAAATAAAAATGAAATCCTACAATAGATGCCAAAAAATTGTAGAACATATAAAAATTGACAGTGTCAAACCTAATAAGCCTTCCTGGTTTTTGAGCTTTCTGATGTTGGGGAAAAGCTGGTGGATTGAATTTTGGCATAGAGATAGAGTATGCCAACAAAATGGAATCAACATTAAATGTTGTAAGGTTTACATGTAGTGGTGATGGTTATAAGAAACACCTGCCATTTAAATTCTTTGGAAAACTAAGCAAATTTCTGTGCAATTTTCAATTTTATTTTATCTTTGGTCACAATTTTCATCAGCCTTCTCGGTTATTGAGCTTTTCGAAATTAGGGAAATGGTGGCAGAATGTTTTTAAAAAAGCGTATGGGTCACTGATAGATAATTCCAATGAAGTGGAATCAAAATTAATTGTTGTAAGGTTTCACTATAGTGGGGATGGTTGTAAGTAACACTTTCCCTTTAAAATCCTTGGGGAACAAAGCGAATGTCTGCACAATTATCGATAAGGCATTTTTGGGTGTCATTCTTTGGGTTTACCTTGTTCTTGAAGATAGCTATGAGTGAGGAGGGAAATATTCTATGAAGGTGAAAGTGTGAGGATCATTTGTAGAGTTTTTGTGAAGGTGGATCGAGTTTATTCTATTTTTTTTGCATGGAGTGTAACGCCCCGCCACGCAACCCTAGAGGATGATGCAAACAACTACTTAAACAGGTTAATTTTTTTTTTTGTTTAAGTATAATTAATATATAAGTTCACTTCCCAATGCAAACATCCCCTAAGGTTACGCGACTGAGATTACTTAATAACCCACAACAACAACATGAATGAAACCATAACATTTATCTACTCAAGATGATAAGTACGCATACATTCCATACAAGATAAATTACATCCAAACATAATAGATAACTTTCAAACCCATTTATCCATAATTAAATATTACATTTACAAATCTCATTCCCCGAATGAGGAAAGTCCAATAAATAAGATTACAGTTACAACTTCCACCTTGATAACAGATGAGGGGTAAAATACAAGATCCAACTGAAGTGAAACAATGCAAGAACTGAAACTGAATCCAACAAGCTCTCCAACTGGAAGTCTCATTCACATGAACATGAAGACAGCCCAACAGATTAAGGTGCACACCACCCAACCAAGTGGAACCCAAAGGCCCACCCCCCATGCTAGGAGATAGTAACAAGGAATCCTAGCCAAGACCATCTACCTCTAGACACAGGCTAAATCACCACTGAACCAAACTAACACATCCAATCACATGTACCACCCAAGCACATCACAAGTACAACCCAAGTACCACATACGTACAACATAAGTACACCAAAAGTACAACTCAAGAGCATCATGAGTAACAAACAAGGACAACTCTACATGGTCACATTGCTTCTAGGAATAAAGCAGAACAAGTATGTTAAGAAAACCATACACATAATAATCGAATATCAACTATGGTCACATCAGGTATGTTAAGGAAACCATACCCACAAGATCGAATACCAACTATGGTCACATCAGGTATGTTAAGGAAACCATACCCACAAGATCAAATACCAACTATGGTCACAATAGGCATGTTAAGGAAACCATACCCACAAGATCGAATACCAACTATGGTCACACAAAGTGCCATCAAACATCACATCATGAGTTACCCATGGCAGATCGTCGGATGGTGGCCCAGTCCGATCCCCAACCCTCATACATACTAACCCGAAAACAAAACCAACAGTTGTCCTAGACAGAGTGTCATCACACAGCTCGTCATGAGTTACCCATGACGATTCTTCCTAGGCTCCGACCCTCACAAGAAAAGGTTATCCTAGTGACCTTTACCGAATCTCGGCCCTCATACTCACTAATGCGGAATCAAATACCTTTCGTACAGACAAGATAGATGACCTTGCCATTCCAGGCCTTCCCACCCATCCCAAGTCTAAACGAGCCCTTGTGCCTATGAGTGAGGCATAATTATCTTGATTAGTGAGAGGTACCACCTAATCTTCTAAGTTTTGTTTTAGTTATCACTTGATTAACTAACTTACAATGAGTTATCCTGGCACCACTTTGTGTGCCAACCCCCGTTACAAGCCACTCTTCTACTCGACAACACACACACACCAACCAAACATCAATGGTACCAAGGTGCAACAAACAAGATAACACGTCCACTCCTTTCTCAGGAGGTGACAAAGATAAATCCATCTCCAGCACTGGAGGTAACAACAATAACAAAACCACTCCTGACCGCTCCTGACAAGGAGGCACACATTACAAAATCCACTCCTTTCTCAGGAGGCACAAAACATTCCCGTTCGTAGAAACCGGGTATAACATTGACATAACTTCATGCACTACCCAAGGGAATTAACAAATAGTCGACATCACAAGACAACAACCCCCAACCTCATGGTCCTTTGGAAGACTTACAAGTTAAATACACTTAACCCATTTCCCCAAAACATGAACTCAGAGGAAATAATCACAAAGGCAAGTTGCGAGGAATTAAACTAATTTGGATATATTAAATCCATTTCCTTTCATAACAATCAGTAATTTATTGTCTTTAAACACATTTATATTAAATTCCAAATTTGTCCTTTCAAATAATATTACTTCAGAATAAATCTAATAATTTGACTAAGAACACAATATTTGAATATTCTCAATTATACTTAAATCAATATTTTAACGTATGTATAAATTCCATCATTAAATCCATATATTAAAATTAACAATTTAAAACCATATGAATAAAACAATATAATCTTCATAACTAAACATTTGATTAATATTTTAATATTTAATATTATAAAATATAATATTAAATATTATTTTTAAATATTTTAATATTAAAAATTATAATATATAAAATATAATATATTTTCTTTTAAAATTTCACAAGGTACACCTTCACTCACACATTCCAAGACATCATAATTCACTTAAAACTTTCAAAAAATTTCAACTTTTTAAATGGCCAATAACCAAAAATTTCTTCAAAACACCATTAAAATAGCTTGAAATTTCTTCAAATTTTAAATTTCAAAAAACCAAAAATTCTAGCAATACTTGGTTCTAACTCTAAAATTAATAGGGATAATTCTATCCCCGCATTAAAATTCAGCATAAAACATGCACAATTTCAATTTTTCTAATTTTATTTTACATTGGAAAACCATAAATTCCCAAAAACTCCATTGATGAAAAGCTTCAAATTTTAAAGTTTCAATTTCAATTTTCTAAAAATACCATTTGGCTCTAAATATGCCCAATAACACACTTTTCACATAAAATTCACATTTCACCCAATTCCCAAAAAATTGGGCATGGTAACCCCATATATTTGAAAAATATCAAAATTTAAATTAAAAAAACTATATCTACAGATAAAATTGTAAAACAAACGGATATGGGAGGATACTACAATCCCCAAGTATTATTCTACAAATAAATTTGAAGAAAGATGCTCAAGTAAATTTAAAGCAAGGAAAATACCTCAATGCCCTTCAAATTTTGAAATACAAAGTTTGTCAAGCATACCAAATGAGGACTCACAAAATTCAACAAGCACGATCCCCTTCAAAATCCTATTCCAACGAATCTAACCCCATCAAATTTCCTTTCCGATTGCATTCCCAATCAATAATTCAAATTTTTACCATGGGAGGGTTTTCTCCTCTCTTCCTTTTTTCCAATTTTCCTCCTCTAAAAAAAAATAGACAAAAAAATGAGAATATCTATTCAACCCCCAAAGTCAATTTTTGAAAATATCTCCAAATATCTCTATTTTCCAATTTTTGCATTTTCTAATTTTCAAAAATGAAATTTAAACCTTTTTCAAAATTTTCAACTTAATTTCAATTCAATAAAATCTATAATTTTCAAAATGCATAATTAACTTCATTTCAACATAACTAATTTAATTAATTAATAAATAGATTTAATCAACGATTAAATTATTTAATAATTAAATTAAATTAGTAATAAATAAATTATATTTCAACATAATTCCAGATTTCATTACTCAACAACTTAAATACCTTAAGCCATTTAAATCACCCCTTTTCTAACTTGCAATTAAATAACGAAGAGAGGGCACAGTAATCAAAGCAACACAACTTGACAACACCTGACGACATACTAGGACTAGGGTGACGACTTGGCACGGAAAACCTAGCTACTATCTCCCAATCGAATACCGTTGGGTATTGAACACGCTCTCACCTATGAAACCAAGTGGAGTCGATGTCATGTACTTGTCAACCTGCAATTCAAGTAAACCACAACATATAATATGAACAACATAAAATACACACAGTGAAGAGGAAATCTCGGAATCGTAGGGTGCTCACAAGCAAGTGATGCGATCCGTCCCCTTCACCAATACATTATCACTGACTGACAAATCTAACATCATTAATGTAATCAAAAGCATAAACATCATTAATTCAATTATCCACTATGCTAATCCAAAGCATGACATAATAATAACATCAGGATAAAATACCAAGTACTAAGGTCAAAGCACTAACAGAAAATAAGGCATAACCAACATAACATTGTTCAATCAAAAGGGAAAAACAGAGGGGTCTTACATGGGGTGATGGTTGTAAAAATAGTGCAAAAGTGTCGATTGTGCTGCAGAACATATAAATTAAACAATATTAGTTCTTACAAACAATATGGATGTTGTGTACATGTAATTTCACATACATACATATCTAGACATGTGAAAAGAAAAATGAAAGCCTACAACAGATGCCAAAAAGCTTCAAAACATATAAGAATTGACAGTGCCAAACCTAATGAAAACCATTGCCACAAAAGGTGAAGCATAAATGAAATAATATTGGTTTTAACAAACACAAAAAAATACTTGTTTCTTTTGTTGTGATTCATTTCTATTTTGTTGTGTGCAGATTTGTATGTATCTAAAGTTAGATGTAGAGAGCATTCATATATATTGCAAGAAATTTTTATTGTTTGGGGAAACTAAAGTTAAATACACCTTGTCAATTATAATTTCTTTCAATGTCTAAAAAGGAATTAGAATGGTCAACTTTATAGTGAGTGCAATAAGGAAAAAATATTTTATCATTGGTCACAATGGTGTGTGATGTATGTCCTATTTTGTGGTAGGAATGCATACATTTCCCACTAGTGTATTCAATCTTGATATATCAATGTTTATTATATACAGGCCGTCATAGATAACTGTGTTGAATGCAACTAATTTTTTAGATACACAAATTTGCACACAAGTAAAATTAAATGGCACAAAAGAAAAGAAGACAAGACAATATGAATTGTATAGCATTAACTATTTTATTGTGTTGACAAGATGAAATTTATAACATCAAATATTTTATTGTGTTGCAACTATTATCCAACATCCAATCCATAAATAAAACAACATTGATTCCAATAGTGGCCCAGATAGAAAAACCCACAAAAACACAAAAAAAATATAGTAACAAACGTTTAAAAATAGATCCATGTTTTCACTTGCATCTTTGGTGGCCCAAAAGGCTATTTGTGTGAGCTTTGGCCCAAACTTTCATCACCCTTCCCAATTTTTAAGCTCCTCGGCATTGGGGAAAACTTGGTAGATTGATTTTTCTTTGATTTTTGAAAATCTTTTGTCATGACAATAGAGAAGGCTAGGGAAATGTCATTAGTATTAATTGTTATAAAGTTTCCATGTAGTGGTGAAACGAAATAGTAATGCTTTTAACAAACAATATACTATTTTCTCAACAAATCGTTATCGAGAATTGAAACAATATACCCTAAGCCAGAGAACAATAATCAAGAATACCCAATGGATCTAAAGATAAAATATATAACATTAACTATTTTATTATGTTACAACCACAACCACAAAATGAAATCCATAGAGGGAAACTGACAAAAAATAAATAGTAACAAACCCATGCAAAAATGTGCTTTTTTCTCAAGAGAACCTTGTCAAAAATTGAAATAATATTTCCTTTTCAATAACACCTTTTCAAAAATGGAACAATATAGCCTAAGTAGAGAACAATAATCAACAATTGCGAATAATAAACAATTCCCAATTGTAGGCTTCTGGTATCTTCCCTGGGGTTTAAAATGGTAAGTGTTATTACGATCATCACCCCTAGACAAAAACCATACAACAATAAATGCCAATGCCACAATAGCGAGCTACTATGCAGACCTTTCCACTATATGGAAGGCATATAAAAATCAATGTTGATGCGATATTGGCAAGCTCGTGTGAAGGTGCAAGTTGGATTAGCTATTGGTAAGCTTCTGCGAAGGTGGTTGGAGGTTTTTTTGGTTGTTCTTTGAATGGGGTGATGGTTGCAAAATCAATACATGTATTTGTATTAGCAAACAATACAACCTTTTGTGAACAAAAACTTGTTCAATGTTGGAACAATGTAGCCTTTTCAACAACATGTTGTTGAAAATTAAACAATGCACCCTAAAATACAATTCAACAATCAAGAATTCTTTATGGAAATCACCATAAATTGTATAGTGTTCATAATTATACTACGTTGCAACCATAGCAACAAAATGGAAGGAATAGATCAAAAATTCCTGTGGCAGGCTATAGCAACAATGTAGCCTTGTCAACAACATCTTGTTGAAAATGAAATGATGTACCCTAAACCACAATTCAACGATCAAGAATGATTTATGAAAATCACCATTAATTGTATAGTGTTCACAATTTTATTGTGTTGCAACCATAGCAACAAAATGGAAGGCATAGATCAGAAATTATTTCCCCCACCAACACCTTATTGATAATGTGCTGCCATACCCAGGTCTAGATAACCATGAACAACAATGGCTTGTTGAAAACAAGCAAAAAGTGTATAAGATTAACTATTTTATTGTGTGGCGACCATACCCACAAAATAATAGATACATACATATCTGTACGTGGGGAATAGTAGACTATATTTTAAATGTTATATGAAAGAGTGATACCAAAATTGATCATAGTGATGGATTGCATTTGTTTTTTTATGGTTTACTTTATTTCTCCTATTTACATATACACTTGTGTACCATAGTAGATGCAAATGTAATATTGATATATACCGAGACACCATTGGAATGATAATCTTTATTTTAACTATTCTATGGAACATTGATTCCTGCATTGATTTCAGTGGTTCACAACATTTTTCCCCTGTGTGGAGATATGTATCTATGTCATGGTGAATGCAAACAACACTTATACATAATAATTCCTATGTTTTCTTTGTTGCCATGTTTTTTGAGTGATAAGTTGTATTTTAATTGTTATATCAAACATTGATGACACCATTCATCACAGTCATGTACAATGTAGGTTCTATGTTGGTTCTTTTGCAAGAAAAAAAATGTTTTCAAAATGATTTACAAAGAATTTTCTAATTGTACCTTTTTTTATGTTGTTTCTTTTTTATCATATTGTGACTATCTCCACAGAAAATTTGAAAGACAAGAAATTGAAAAAAACAAAATGGGAATGGAGCTTGTTAGCATTTGTTTCTTTAATTGAATTTATAGCCCTTGTGTTGTTTTTGCAATAGATCTCATGGTCAGTTGTTGGTGTTGTATCTCTAGCCTTTTTAAAGAGAAGACCTAGCAATGTCAGTGGATTCTAGCTCTCCCCAAGCTATGGGGCAACCCTCAAATGCCAATCGTGTAAGTCTCCTACTTGATTACTTTTTTTCACTGACAATTGTATTGGCTCTTTTTCATGTGCATCCAGTGAGATGTGGAAATTCTTTTCTTGCATTGGTGGCACGTGTCCTATATAGCCCAAATTATTTATATTTGGGGTGTTCATGTTCTCTTCACCTTTTTGTTTCCTAGCCATTTGGGAATAGCCTTTGTCTACCTATTTATGTGTCTTCCATTTTATTGGAGTTACATATAAGTTTATTTTTTGTTATTATATTTCCTATGTGATGTTCAATGGTAATTGTTGTCTAAATTCTACACAATACTCCTATTATTTAGGTTCTATGTGCTTGCACTAATACATACCTAGATTTATAGTTATTAATAGAGATAATTACATTTAAATTTATATATATATATATATATATATATATCCCTATATGCCTTATCAAGTTTAGGTCTGCATAACTACGTATGTTGTCCAGATCAAGCTACAATTTTGAAAAAAAAAATTCTAGGTCCTTATTGAAACCATTATTATTTCATTTAAGGATTCTATCTTGCGGTCATGGGAGCAACACTATACAATTTATGTTGTTTTCTACAAGGCATTGTTGACTGTTGTTCACTATCTTTCGCTATAACCTAAAGCTAGAGAATAGCAGTCAACAATTCCTTTTTGTAAATACAATATATTTTTTAGTTCCTTTCATAATGGTAGTATGTTAAATATCATTGTGGCCATATATGTGCACTATTTTATTGCTTGTTGTGTCTCTATATGTGCATTATTTTATTGCTTTACAACTATTGGCACTACATGGAAACCATAAATGAAATAATATTTTCAAATCTATTTTACAAAAAACAAAAATGCATACATATGTGCATCTATCATTAGATATATGGATATATAGTGGCGTGTCTTTAATTTCGATGCTACATATATATATATATATATATTGCATGGATTGTATGTAGATGTAAATGTACGAATGTGTTTCTTGGGAAAACATAGCACACAAGTGTGTGTTTATTTTCTTTTGTTTCATTTATTTTGTGCTCTCCAGAGAAATGTATGTATGTGAAATTAGATGTATGGAGCGGTGATATATATTGCTCACCATATTTACTATTTGGGGAATGTGGAATTATTGCACCTTTTCACTTATTATTTCTTCCAACCTCACAAAAGGAGTTGTTAGAATCATAGGTTGCATATTAGGCATAATAAGGCTCATTGATTTCACCATTGATCAAAGTGGTGGACGATGTATGTTATTTCTTGGGCATTTGGTGAGAGCCGATGGCGGTCCATTACCTAATTGTTGGTTCTCAAAAATGCTGGTTTAAACCATGAGAGGTTGCCAAACTCTCAATACATTGTTGGTCAACTAACAAGGCCAACCTATATGGTTGAACCCTCTACTCTTAAGGCTCTGCTAGACCTAGGCGGGTGAACCTATATGAGTGACACAAATTTTGAATTTTAATTTTCCAACTTGATCTAACTATCCACAAACGGAAATTTGATAGTGGAAAGAAAATGATCCTAACTTGGTGTGAATTGTATAAGGTATGAATTAATATGTTTAAAAAGATGTCAAATGGAATGGATAGATTTAATGTAATCTAAATAGGGGAGACCAGTGCCTTGTTGGGTAAAACGGAGTCAAATGAAAGCTTTAAAAGAATGGTTTCTATCTGGCAGGGATTCTAATTATTTGGCATATGGTATTTAGTCTATAACTTGTATAAATGTGCAAGGATGTAATTATCAAACTCTTATTAATGATCCAAATGATAATTTCCAGATTACTATGAATGATTTGAAGGAATTAATCTTTGCTTGAAAGAACCAACCAATCACATCACACAAATACAGAAAATGTGTATTGATAAACTGAGAATATACTTGATATGTCAATTTAAATAATAAAGAAACATCAAACTTGGAGACAACTTGATAATATTCCAATTAATTTCAGCAAATAATTGATACCAGAATAGTACCACAGCATTAAATTTTATTCATTTGATCCTTCAAAATTTATACATGCATCATAGTCTCCTTGAATATCATTCTGAAAATATTTACAGCAATCTTCTTCCTTCTCCCTTCCTTTTTTCTTCCTTTAGAATTTTACAAATACTTATACATTTCAGATCATGGGTCACGACCCTTCATTTTGTGTTTATGGTCGTTTAAATTTTTCATAGTTTAAATAAAACATTTTAATTGACTGCCCTGTCAGAAAATTAATTTTTTAAACTATAGTCGGGCTTTTAATTTCACGTTATACCTTTTCCTGCGTTTGATTTTATCCGCTTATTTACTTTTATCTTCCCGTAGCCTTCTTTATTTCTCTTTACCGCTTTACCGCGGGTTTTGACTTTCCTACCCGAGGTATTGCAATGTTTGACCATTTCTCACTATTGCCTCAATCCACCACTTTACTGCGGTCTCTGCATTTGTTGTTGGCGGTACCGCGATAACCGTTAACTTTTCCCCGATAGTTTACCGTGAGCACCGCGGTCTTTGTTTTAACTGTGTGCGGTATAGCGGTAAGCACTAACCGCTTACCACATTGTCACTTCACTGGTGCCTTCACCATCGTTATTGACTAATCACTAACTGCTAACTGTTACCATAGTCACCGCGATCATCTTATTAACTGCATGTGGTATAGTAGTAACCACTAACCGCTATCACGAACTGCCTTTGCTCGCTCACCCAGTGACTGTTTGCCTTAGCCGCTTGTTGACCGCTACGGCGGGCACCACGATCTATGCTTAGACCATGTGCGGTAGCGCGGTAGACATATAACGCCAGCCTGCTAACCGCCACCGCCATATCACAGGCCCTTTGTGGGAGGCCGCGATAAAGCGGTAAAAGCTCATATAATGAAATTTAAAGATGCGGTAAGGTTTACAAATTATTTTTGGCCCTTTTAAATGGCGGTAAAGCTGAATGTTTTATAAGAAGGTAGTGAAACATAAGAAAATAAATGGGGGCAAGGTATAGAAAATGGTTTAATGATTTTATGGGATAGATAATGAAAATGCAAGGCATGAGTAGAAATTTCCTACGGTTTTGATGGATTTTTATGGAAAATAAATAGGAAAATCTAGGGAGTTTTTTGTGGGAAATTTTAATTCTAATAGTGGCTCCATCTAGGGATGAATGATTTTGAGATCATTGCAAGGATCCAGATCTCTGGGTGAGCAGACCAAACATTATGATGAGAGCAAGTGGAGATGATAAATGATCCTAAACTACTACACATGGAAAAATATTTACATAAGGATTTCCAGGATTGTCCATGTGCTAGCAATCTCATGTATCCTTTACTTCTTATACTACTATGCATGGAAAATTTTATGGGTAAAATTTTCTTCAAAATTTGTCCATGCACTGGCAACCCTTGATCCCCTATGACTTTTAAGAGAAAAAGTTTTTTAGAAACTACCCATGTACAGGCAACTCCTGTTCTTCACCACTCATATTTTATAGATAGTATGAATCCTCTCCTTGCTTGCCAATAATAACAAAAGGTCCTAACTACAATGCCTCAAAATTTCCATGTTTTCCCTTCTCTTGGCACCTAGCATTCCACATCAATACTAGATCATCTTTTTCAAATTTTCTACTTCTTGTTTTTTCGTCAAACAAATATTTCATTTGTGCTTGCAATTTCATGTTCTGGTTTTGAGTTGTTCTTCTTACTTCATCAAGTTCTGTAAGTTGCTCCATTCTCTCCTCCATTGGTTCAGGAACATCTATATCCTCTTGAAGGATAAATTTGTATACTAGCAATAAATTTTGTAGAGGCATCCTAGCTTGCATTCCATAGACCAATTCATATGGGGATTTCCCAATTGCCCTTTTGATGGTAATTCTATCTGCCCATACAACCAATCTTAACTTTGAATCCCAAGATTTTTTGTTCTTACCGAGCATCCTTTTTATGATTTTTAAAAGACTCTTGTTACTAGATTCTGCTTGACCATTAGCTTGTGGATGATATGGGGCAGAATAAGAAATATTGATACCATATGCCTTACAAAAATCTCTGAACTCATCAGACCTGAAACACATGCCATTATCTGTAATCACTCTCAATGGTGTATCGAATCTAGTAACAATGTTATCCATTAGAAAGTTGATCACAACTTTACTTGTTGCTTGCTTGGTTGGGATTGCCTCTACCCATTTGGTGAAGTAGTTAGTGGTCACTAGTATCCATCTATGTCCTCCACTTGACTTCTCTTGTATTTCCCCAATGAAATCAATTCCCCATTGGTGAAAAGGGGCTTCAACCTACATAGGTCTTAGTGGTAGAGCTCCCTCATACTTCATTTTCCCTGAGAACTTTTGGCATGCCTCACACTTCCTTACATATGAAAATGAATCATTAAAAACTTTTGGTCAATAATAACCTACCCTGAGGATTTTATGTGCAGTTGTCTTTGCTGAATAGTGTCCTCCACAGACCCCTTCGTGCATTTTTTTTAGAACATGATTAGCCTGTGATTCATCTAAACAAAACAACAACATTCCATCCCTGTTTTTCCAGAATAGATCTCCTTCTATGAATACATATTTTGAAGCCTAAAGTTTTAAAGTTATTTTTTGGTTATCACTGAGTCCCTCAAGGCATTTTGTGTTCCTAAGATAATGCATGATGTCTGTGTACCAGGGTGTATGCTCAATGCTTGCAATTGCATTCTTTTCTTCATGTACATTGCAGATTTGATTTGCTTCAATGTTTGTTTCTGCCATCAATTTGGCCAATCCTTGGCCCCTTACCAATTTAGTAATCTGTATTTCTATATCAAATTCCTGAATTTTGTTAATCCATTTGCATCTTTTCCCTGTCACTTTTGATTGTGTCAAGATATCCTTGACTGCCGCGTGAGGAACAAATGCAATTACTTTGGCTCCAACAAGATATGGCCTGAAATATTTTGTGGCCTTTACTAGTGCAAAGGCTTATTTTTCCATTATGTCATACTTCAATTCCAATCCTTGTAAAGATTTTCTAAAGAAGGATATAGGTTGCTCATGACCATCCTCATTTTTCTGTAACATGACAGCAACTATTGTATGTAGGGAAGCAAATGAAAATATCTGAAAAGGCTTTGTGAAATCAGGAGTCTTGAGGACAGGGGCTTCCTTAATGGCGCTTTTAATGGATACAAAGGATTCTAATGCTTCTAGGGTCCATTCAATTTTTTGTCCCTTTTTTAACATTTTTGATATGGGTTTGACAATCTCAGCAAAGTTGGGTACAAATCTCCTAACAAAATTAATCTGCCCAAAGAATGACTGGATGGATTTCACATTTTTAGGGATAGGAACTTTATCTATAGCCTCAACTCTCTCAGGATATATCCTAACTCCCTCTTTTGATACAATATGTCCTAGGAGTTTCCCTTCTGTAACAGAAAAATGACACTTCTTAGGGTTCAAACTAATACCATATTCTAAAGCTTTAATGAATATTTTTTCAAGGTGTCCTATATGATCTTCAGCCCTTTTTGAGTAAGCTATGAGGTCATCCTGATACACCACCATTATAGTATTGATTAAATCAACAAATGCTAAGTCCATAGCCCTTTGAAATGTTGCTCCTGCATTGGTGAGGCCAAAAGGCATTCTCACATATACATATGTTCCCCATGGAGTTGTGAAGGTTGTCTTATACTGCTCACATTCCTTGACCTTAACCTAGTTATAACCAGAAAAACCATCCATCATAGACAACAACTCACATCTAGTTACTTTATGCAAAATGGCTTCCATGTTAGGCAGTGGGTAGTTATCTTTAAGAGATGCTACATTTAAATTTCTGAAATCTACACATAGTCTTATATCTCCATTTTTCTTCCTAATAGGAACAAGGTTCGATACCCATGTTGAGTGCCTCATAGGTTTGATAATGCCTTCATCTCTAAGCTTGGTCAATTCTTCCTACATTTTTGGTTCTAGTGTGGGATTAATGGGCCTTTGTTTCTGTCTAAATGGTTTTGCATCTGCTTTCAATGGAATTTCATGCTGAAATAAATCTTCCCTATATGCCTTGAGGTCTTCATAAGACCATGCAAACACATGTTTATACTTTCTTAACAATGAAATCAGCATTCTTCGAACAGTAGGGCTTATCTTTTTTCCAATGTATACTTTCCTCGGTGATAATTCGGTCCCCAAGTTTATTTCCTCAATATCTTCCTGTCTGACTAGGGTTTGTTTCATAAGGGATCGATCACTTCCATCGTATACTCTTTCCAAAGCCATCAACCCCTTGAGAAGTTTATTAGTCTTGAGTTGCAGGACCTTATTTCCAAACACTGTCTCTTCTCCATGTTTTTCTTCTATAAAGGTGTTGAAATCAATTTCTTGAGCCTCGTACTGGTCTATACACTAAAGGAATTTTAAAAGGTCAGTGTCATCATTGAAAACCTACCAACTATATATGTTGTCTAGTACTGCAGGTCTTGTTTTGAATTCTACTTGGGAAACTCCTGCTAATGTAACATCATCTTGTTTTAATGCTATATTTGCCAGAAAATCTGCCATTATGTTCTTTGATCTATTTACCCAATCAATGGAAAAAGCATCAAATAGTTCAATTGTATCCCATATCGCATTTCTATATTGTTTCAGTCTTTTATTTTTTGCCGCATACTTTGATCTAATCTGAGATACAACCAGTTCTGAATCTCCAAAAACTGTTAAGTTTTTAATCTTGTGTTTAAAAACTAAATTTAGACTAGTTAGCAAAGCTTCATATTCCGCTACATTGTTTGTACATTCAAATGTTAATAGAAATGAATATTTATAAGTTGAACCATTAGGAGTTATAAAAACTATACTGGCTCCATTACCCTCTTGGCTGCAAGCTCCATTGAAATACATTTTCCATATTTCTTGTTGATTTTCAGAGATATTTTGATCAATTGGATTTTTGCTTTCCAACTTAGGTTGAGATAGTTCCACTCTAAAACCTCCCAAATCAACATCACAGAAGCAATTTAGTGGCTCTTGAGGGGCATATTCAACAATTTGATTCATTCTAGGTTCTCTATACAATTTTACCTCTTCTCCATTTACTAGTATGGTGGCATATGATAAGTCAAATTGTACATTGCCTCCTACTACAGCAGTCCACTATCTTGATAGAAGCATTCCAAACCGTGGAGGTGTGTCAATTACAGTTATGTCAATAGTGTAAGCAGCTTGTGGGTAAGTTGTTAATCTTACCTCCACATTTTTCATTATTCCCACAACTGGAACAGGTCTGCTATCCATAGCATAACATTTACCTCCTTCCACATCTATCCATAAACCAAGCTATTTCATTACCCCTACTGGCATGATATTCATGGAGGCACTTGAGTCTATCATGTAGTTTCTTACTAGCTTTCCGCTTATGAGAAAAGTGGTGAAGAATGGGTCAATCTGCGATGTGTTCATTAGGCAAGCCTTTGGGATTTTTACCTCTTTCCTTTTATTACTTATTTCAGAGATCTGTTTATTCCCAGGGCTTATATTTTGATTTCCATTATAAATAAGTTGTATGGTACTTTCCCTATATTCCTTGATTTTCATCATTTCAATTAAGGGCACAAACATTTTTAATTGAGAGAGAGCTTGTATAAAATCAAAAGATGTACCTTCAGTTTTGATTGCCCTTTTAGATTCAGTATATTCTCTTTTGTTTTCTTCTTTCTCTAGTCTTGATGTTTGATCTGGCTTTTGTTTTTCACTGAGATGTTTCTTGCTTTCCTCTGTAGGGGACCCCTTTTGCTCTTTGTTGTCTGATTGCTTATTATCAGTCCCTTTTGACATCTCATCTGATGCATTTTTATTTTTTACGAATATCCCCCTTGGGACACCTTCATCTTTATTTAATGTTCTATATCTCAAATGATATTTGCTTCTGGCATTCTCCTCTATTGCAATTATCAGCCTTTTAATCTCCTCTTCACTTGGTTTTCTTATATTGCATCTATTAGTCTGACTTATCGAAAAAGAAACAGTACAAACTAAGCTAGAGAAAAACAATCAACACTAGCTTCCACCCTTTGCAACTACACAGAAACCAGATCGCTATTCAAGCCATTATTATTGTATTTACAGTGTGAGTGTGTATGTTTGCATATGCATTTCCAGCGTATATCTTTGAAGTTATGTGTTTATCTGTATATAGATATGTCAACTTTTTTATATATCTTCTCAGATCCTTCAGACATAGCTATCCCCACTAGCTTCCTGCACGCTACCTTCTTTATCAAATCTTTGAAAAATATTCATAGCATTAACACTTTTATTCCATTCTTAATACAACCACAAAATGGAATTCAAATATGGAAAGCCACAAAACAATCACAGTAGAAAACACATGCACAAATATACTCTTTTCTCAATAAAACCTTCTCAAAAATTGAAACAATATAGTCGGCTTTGCATCTGCTATCACATACATAGATTTTAGTACATATGAAACAAGAAACCCAACGAAGAAAATACTTTTTTCTAAATAGAACCCTATCCATAATTGAAACAATAGAGTCTTTTCAACAACACCTTATCGAAAATGGAAAATATAGCCTAAGCTAGACAAAAATAATGACCAGTGCCTAATGGAATCAAGCATAAAGCCTTTAACATTAACTATTTTACTCAGTTTAATGTTGATGCGAACCAGTGTTTAATTTCATCGGCCTTCTCTATTCAAGCGGCAGGAAATCTGCGAAAGCCATCCACCACATTTTCCACACCCGTCATTTTTAGAGCTTCTATGAAGGTGGTTCAAGTTTATTTTGTGTTTTTTTGCATAGAGTGATGGGCGCAAAAGCATTGCAAACGCGAACGATAAATGATTTTTTCTCAACAACAACCTATCAAATTTTTAAACAATCAACACTAACTTACCCAAAATCAAACAATATAGCCTACCACAAACCGTAGAACAAAAATGAAACACTATCACAAGGGATTTTCTTGATATTCCCCTCTCCTGCATGCTACGTTGTTTCTTCAATCTTGGAAAAATATCCATACCATTAACACTTTTATTCTATTCTTAACATAGCCACAAAATGGAAGCCAGACACAGAAAGCCACAAAAAAAATCATAATAAAAAACACATGCAAAAATATACTCTTTTCTCAACAAAACCTTCTCGAAAATTGAAACAATATAGCCTACTTTGCATCTTCTATGACATACACAAATATATATACATATGATGCATACATTGTCCACCACTCTAATCTATAGTGCCATTACCAAGACTTTTGTATTACTTTTTGAGTCATGCACCCCTATAAAAAATAGAAAATATCCTCCATCACCTTCCCAGGAACTCCACAATGGACGGTCGGACTTGTACCTTCACAAAAGCTCGCCCTCTTAGCATAAACAATATTTTTTGTATGGTATTTATGTAGTGGAAATGTTTGGGCCAACTTGTGCCATTTTATATGTGAAAAGAGGTGGTAATTTAAGTCTTTGCAATTTTCAATAAGGCATTGTTCCTTGTTCTTCTGTGGGTTAACCTGCTATTAAAGCTGTGAGCTAGGACTATGAGATTATTTGAAGGTTGAAGTTCAATTTCCCTTCCAAACACATGTACCAATCTGTATCTCTATCTATAAGTTTCTATTGATCTATACATGTATATTGTCTACATCTAATTCCATGTACATACATTTGTACTTGTACTTTTTTATTTTGTATATTTCCAAACAACAAATTCTTACATATGTATCCAATGCATGGTGTTGGATTGTATTTGTTGTCATATTTCTTAACTGTGTCTTTTTAGTTATTATTTATTTCACCCTCAAAAAGGACTTGTTGCAATGGTAGGTTCTATATTAATTGTGACAAGAAACATTGCTTTCACCATTGAAGAATGCGGTGGAGAATCTATGTTCTTACTTGGGGGTTTGGTGAGAACCCATGGGGTTCCATGACCCAATATGGTAGGGTGGAGGGAAGGCCTTCTTTTGTTGTATTTCGTTTCATATTTTCTATTTATTGTTTACCTACATTGTGGGTCTTTATGTTAGTGTTTGTAAGCACCTTATTATCATCACTGTAATTTATGGATATGTATATGTATTTGCATATATGCATCTTGACTTCAAATAAAGAAAAACAAATAGATGGCCAGTCAACAAAAAATATAACTATCCAAGGTCATAATTACGCATGGTTATTTTCCATTGAATGCAGTAGAATAATTTTACAACAAAAACTACAGGCACATCTCATAGCAATAGGTTGCACTAAGCTTCAAAGTTAATTCTTGCAACCTTGACTATTGTTGTGTTAAGCCTTATTCCTAAGTTATAGGTCTAAGTTTTAATAAGAAAAATGAAAATAAATATATGAAGATTTTATACATCTAATTCCATCTACATACATTTGTACATTTTCTTTTTTAGTGTGTATATTTGACAACATATATTCACAACATTGACTATCTGGCTATGTTACAATCATGACCACTAAATGAAAGCCACAAATAAATAAATAGTAGGTGTTAAATAAAAACCATTTCTAGAACATTCAAACCACACAACAAATAATGTAGATGCAACCCAAATTTTAATTTCAATGGCCTTCTCTATCCATGTGGAGGTAAATCTACCAGCCTATTCCAAATGCGTGCGATATGCCTCTACAACCTTTTTAGTTAGTATTTCTTTCAACCTCAAATAAGTAGTTGTTGAAATGATAGGTTATATATTAACTTTGGAATGAAATATTGGTTTCACCATTGATCAAAGCGGTAAAAAATGTATGTTCTTGCTTGGGGGTTTGGTGAGAGCCCACGAGGCTCCATGACCCAATACTGTAGGATGGAGAGCAGAAATTGTTTTGTTATGTTTGATTTCATATTTTATATTTTTTGTTTAGCTACAATGTGGGTCTTTGCATTGGTGTTTGCAAGAAATTTATTATCTTAATCACAATATATGCATATATATGTGTTTGTATATATGGATGTGTGATCAAAAGAGTGTAGTTGTTTTTGATGGAGGCTCCAATGAAGGAAAGCACGATGCATAAGCTTAAATACCAGTAGTGTTACACTCTCTTTTAAAGAGTGCATCATACCTCCCATTCCTTAGAGTCCATAAAAAATACATTACATATGCATATATGTATGCTTTGGTTATTATCCATAAGGTATTGTTGAAAAAAGAATCGATGTCTCTACGGATTTTTTGTTTTTACTATCCCCCCACACGGTTTCACATTTTGAAGTAGAAAACTCCTACATATGCACCCAATGTACAGTTACAGTTGCAAAAACTTGTCTATTGTTCCTTTTAGGCTTAGAAAAGGATCTCTTACAATGATAGGTTCTATATTGATTGTGATAAGAAAATTTTGTTTTTCCATTGATATCTAGTGGTGGAAAATGTTCATTCTTTCTCCAGGGTTTGGTGAGAGCCCATGCAACTCAATGACCTAATATGGTAGGGTGGAGAACATGTCTTGTTTTGTTGTCTTTCATTTTATATTTTATTTTTTGTGTTTAGCTACATTTTCAATCTTTAAGTTGGTGTTTGTGAGCACATTTTTGTTTTCATCATAATATTAGGGTTTCATATCTCCAAGTAACAAACTACTACATATGCATCCAATGTATATTGCCACTTACGAGAGCTTCTCTATTATTCCTTTTAGCCTTAACATAAGGATCAACTACAATAATAGGTTGTATATTGATTGTGATAAGAAACATTGGTTTTCCCATTGATTATAGTCGTGGACAATGTTTGTTATTGCTTGGGGGTTTGGTGAGAGCCTATGCCATTCCATGACCCACTATGGCGGGTTGGAGAGCACATATTCTTTTTTTATCTTTCATTTTATATTTTCTTTTTGTTGTTTAGCTGCATTGTGAGTCTTTGAGTTTCTATTTACAAACACATTTTTTTCCTCATCATAATATCTATATATGTATATGTACATATTCATGTGCTATCACAAATGTGAGGATTTTTTTTATGGAGGCTAGAATAAAGGAAGGTACATTGCACAACCATAGCTAGCAACAATGTCACACTCTTCTTCAAATAGTGCAACACACCTTCCATTCCTTAGATTCTCCATCAAAACTACATTGCATATGCATAGAGACATTTGCAAATACATTTTCATATACATATGCTTTTTTTGTTATCGACAGGTTACTATTGGGAAAAGTATTTATGCTTGTTTGCTTTGTTTTTTGTTTTTATTTTCCCCGCACATGGTTTCATATTTCCAAGTAGAAAATTCCTACATATGCATCCAATGTATAGTGTCGGTTGTGATAGCTTGTTTATTGTTCCTTTTAGCCTCAAAAAAGGATCTATTACAATGATAAGTTCTATATTAATTATGATAAACAATATTGGTTTTTCCATTGATCATAGTGGTATATAATGTTTGTTCTTGCTCGGGGGTTTGGCGAGAGCCCATGCCGCTCCATGGCCCAATATGGTAGGGTGGAGAGAACATCCTATTTTGTTGTCTTCCATTTTATTTTATATTTGTTTTTTGCTGTTTAGCTATGTTGTCAGCCTTTGAGTTGGTGTTTGCAAGAATATTTTTATTGTCATCATAATATCACAGTTTCATATTTCCAAGTAGCAAACTGCTACGTATGCATCTAATGTATAGTACCTCTTGTGAGAGCTTCTCTATTATTCATTTTAGCCTCAACATTAGGATTTTCTATAATAATAGGTCAAGTATATTGATTGTGATAAGAAAACTTTATTTTGTCATTGACCATAGTGGTGGACAGTGTTTGTTCTTTCTTGGGGGCTTGATGAGAGCCCATGCGGCTCGATGACCCAATATGGTGGGGTGGAGAGCACATATTTTTTTGTTGGACCTTTCATTTTATATTTGATTTTTTCTACTTAGTTGTGTTGTGAGTCTTTAAGTTGGTATTTAAAAGAACATTTTTGTCCTAATAATAATATATGTATATGCATGTATATATGTATATGTATATATACATGTGCAATCACAAATGTGAGGTTTTTTTGACGGGGGCTAGATTGAAGGAAGGTACATTGCATAACCATAGCTAGCAACATCATTGCACTCTTCCTAAAATAGTGCAACATACCTTCCATTCCTTACAGTCTCCATAGAAACTACATTGCATATGCATAGAGACATTTGTAAATACATTTGCATATATGTATGCTTTTTTTGTTGTCGATAGGTCACTATTGGGAAAAGTATTTGTGTTCATTTCATTTTTTTATTACAATTTTTTTCCGCCCCTCGACAATGGTTTTATATTTTCAGGAAATAAATCCCTACATATGAATCCAATACATCATGTTGATTGTGACGTATTGGCTATTATTCAGTCTAGGGGAAAAAATAACTATTAGAATGTAAAGTTCTATATTAGGGGAAAAAAATAACTATTAGAACATAAGGTTCTATATTAGGTCTAATAAGAAACATTGGTTTCACCATTGATCATATTGGTGTAGAGCAAGCATTCCTTTCTTCTTTTCCACTTTATATTACCTTTCTATTGATTGGCTTCTTTGTTTTCCTTTAAGTTAGAGTTTGCAAGCACTTTTCATCTTCATTCTAATGTAGGTATATGTATTATTTTCCATATGGCATTGTTGAGTCTTGCTATCTACCTTTGGCTATTTCATCCCATATTGAATTAGATTAACCTATGTACTTATTCCAATGCCATTTAAGTTGGTGTTTGCAAGAATTTCATTATTTTACTCATATTATGATTGTAGGGTCCTCAGCCTTGTTCAAGTTCCAACTCTATACCAAGTGTGGACAGTAAAAACACAACAAAATGGCAAAGGAACCAAATTTATTATGCCAACAATAAAGACCAGATTTACATAGGTCATCAAGCCAAATACTTGCAACAAAGAGCCATTGTAGATCACCCTACCTTGGGTCCACAGGTGAAAACAAGCACAGCACAATTGCAGCCAACTCCATTGGTAGAGCCTACCCACTACTCTAGCATCACAACCCCCATTGTTGGCAACTTCCCAACCATCATAATAATGACTCCTCCACAATAGGTGACAACACACCTCAACAAAGTCTTCTTGATCATCCCTTGCCATCCACATCATCACTCGACCCCCACTTAAGCAACATGTTTGGTGATTCTTTCCACACTACAATGCAATCATTTTGTCGATGCATTGATGCTTTGTTTGGCTTAAAAATTTGTAGTGTTTTTAATGAAAACTACGTCGACATGAAAGTTCAAATATCTAACAGATGTATTATTTTCCTACGTTGTGCTTCCAAAAAGGGTATACTTGGATTCAATTTGGTGAATAAGATGGACCCAAGCCCACAACCTGTTGTCCTTGCAAAGCTTACTCAAGTTGAAGAAATGCTTATAATGAGAGTTGCTCCAGTTTTGCAAGTAACCCATGCTAGAGGAGGCAAATACAAATATAGTGGTCATACTATAAGCTTCCCTCAAGACATCAGGACCATTGAAAATTTGTTACCTCATCGTCTACATGATCTTGAAGTGGTGATTGTGTGCAAAATTGGTGTTCAAGGGACAAACTATGATTGCTATGTTGAAAAAATAATGTCATGGCTATATTAATATAGAAAATTGAAAATGACCCATACTATAGTGATGTTGCAATAGATTGTGATGCTTTAAATTTTTTGCCTTCTATAAGTACTAGCATTTCTGATCTGCTACACACAATGAAAGAACTAGTACATAACACATCTGAATTAATCAAAACTCCAGAATGTGTTGTTGATGAGGAACCTGAGTTTAAGGCCTCATCATCATTTATTCCATTGATGCCCAACCCTTCTCGGGAATTGTAGGCAATTAGAGGTGCCTTACAAATTAAAGACATTAGTGAAAATTCTTTGCCTTGGCCTGAGATAAGTTCTAGCCCTATCAATGAATATAATATAGGAGGGCTATGAAGCATGGATTTTCTAATATTTTTCCCACTAGCACAAAAATTCCCCTACAATCAAGGATCATACATATTCACATACATGAATATGCATTGCACTTGATGAGATAATATGATCTAATAGATTTGGGAGGCATGTCAAATTTAGATATTACCTTTATAATTTGATAATGAGACATCATAGCCAACAATCAGCTTTGGTTTGTATGAAAATAAAATTGGAGGAAAGGATCCCAAAGTCTATTGTTGCTTTGTGGAAATTGATTCTAGATGTACCTAATAGCCAAATAGCGAACCGACTTGTATGCTTTGGTGCATATTTGTGAGGAACACGCTCGTATTGGGCTAAGTGCCACCAACTTCGTACACCGACTTTCTTCTTCACTTTGAGCGTTGTAGAGACAAAGTGGCCTAATTTGCACAAGGTGATTGATTCTCATGCCCAACCACATATTCCATAATCCTGAAGATGCTTCACTGACAATGGGGTGCAAAACCTGCACATAACAACCTTGTACATGCACTTGTGGTTCACCATTTTCTGTGAAGAGGTTATTCAAAGGATGTTCCAAACAAAGGACTATTGGTATAGGTATGAGTGGCAAAATCGTGGATCAAAAAATGTGCATGGTTTCTTGTGGCTTCCAGGTGCCCCAAATATGAACATGCTTGATTGGTCCAACCTAGATCAACTTCAACAAGCAAAAAAATTCTTCGATCACTACATTTCTGCATGGAATCCTCGAACCCTAGAACAACTACTTTCAAGGGTCCACCACTCATCTTTGGAGGACCCATGCTTGCTTAATACCACAAAAATCTCTTGCATGGACCCATTGGTGGATTATGAACAACTCTTGAGCACAGTGCAAAGGCATACAAAGTGTAGTCAATACACTCGCCTTAGGAAAAAAGGCCACCAACTACAATGTCTCTACAAAGCTCCACGAAATACACAACTAGATCATCAACATTGGTAATTGATAGTGAATTAAACAAATCATATAAGCCAACAAGAAATGATGAGCATGTCAATATCCACAATCTTGAAATGCTTACAATTTGGCAAGAAAATGTTGATTGCCAACTAGTCTTGTCTAGGAAAATTGTCCTCAACTACATTTCCAAATACGCATCAAATCTTGAAAAAAAATCTGAAAGCTATGCTGATATCTTGCAAAGGCTTGCCAATACAAGTTCCTCTACAGATAAAGAATTGCTTTCCTATCAAAATTTATGATGAATTTGGTTATAGATCATGATATTGGTGCATAAGAAACATTCCATATGCTCCTAAAGTTTCCCCTTGTCATCTCAAGTCGACATTTCTTATCTTTTGAACATTAGCAGGCATACAATCCACCATTTGAAAGAAGTTGATTGTGGCAACAATCTTGCAAGTGGCTATATTCATTGTTACATGCAAAGACCTTTTGAAATGGAGACAATATCCCTTATCGAATTTGCACAACTATATACATATCGAAAAAATCACAAACATGCAACCTAGTGTCCTCGCTCATAGCCTGCTATCATCATTGTTTACCCACTATTCAAGAGAAACCCCTTGGGAAAAGTGATAACTTTGAAACATTTTGTTGGTCAGAATTGCTATTATATAAGCCTTTCCAAAATTTTGAGGCAAACATAGGCCTCACAAGAGAAATCATAACACAAAATTGGAGGCTATTTGATGTTGTTGGCTATGACTCTTGGCATGTTAATAGAATTTTTACCCCACCCATTGATGAAGAGGAAGGCCATAGTGATAGTGATAGCGCAATGTCTCTACCTCCCACAAATGAATACGAATGCGAATTTTTTTCTTGCCTTGGTGCTACAAACAATGTTTGCTTTAACCATCTACAACTCTTGGGTAGGTCAGACTTTGATCTACATCACAAGTGGGATGCAAACCATGTTCCAAATTTTTTGCATAGTATTGCTCAAAAATTTATTTCAACAAGTTGCATACAACTAAAGACACCCTTTATTCGTTTGCACCACCTACACTTTCTCATTAGCTATCTCCTAAGAAAAATATTGCTCTAAATATCATTGAACAACACCATCTTGGTCCATCTTCATTGTTGCCATTGCGTATGATCATTCAGGGAATTGCTAGCATAGGTAAATTTTTCTTTATAAACAAGATTTGAAGCATGCTAAATACATCACCAAATCAAATAATGAATCCTTTGCTTGCTTTGGCACCAACGGGGGTAGCGGATTAGAATATTTGTGCCTCCATAGTACATACAAATCTCTAGATACCAATTAGAGATATGAATCCATTAAAGGGACAGGCATTGACCATCCTTCAAGAGGATTTCAAGCATATTAAGTACATCTTAATTGATGAAATAAGCTTCTTGGGTCCCAAGTTGTTGGTTAAGATAGATAGCTAATTGTGGCAAGTATCCCCTGCTAAACATATGCAACCATTTCGTGGGGTATTTATTATACTCGTGGGTGACCTAACACAACTGCCTCTTGTTTTGGACAGGCCTATCTATGGTTCTCAATCTACAACATTAGCTCTTTGGCACACTTTTAATATTGTCGTCATGCTTGACACTATATTCTGCCAACATGGACAATCTAATACACAAGAAAAATTTCGTACATTGCTTTTGAATATTAGAAATTTTTAGGCATCCCAATCTAACTTGAAAACCCTTATGAATTGATCACATGAAATGATTTCCGCTAAGGAAAACCAATAGTTTGATGAAGATATATCCACTTATTCCTAATGAATAGGTTGGTTTCCTTCCACAATAGGAAAATGCTTCAAAAATTAAGTGTTCCTATTACAATAAGTGTTGCTGAAAGTTCTTAGAAAAATGCACTTGACTATGGTGATGATGAATAACTTCAAGCAAATCTCTTTCTTGCAATTGGCCATCAAGTAATGTTAACAATAAATATTTGGGTGGCAGCTGGCTTGGTTAATGCATCATTGGGTTTAGTGAATGCTATCGTCTATGCTAGCAATTCTAAACCACCTCAATTGCCTAAATATGTTGTCATCCACTTCCTAAACTACATTGGCCCAACATGGGATAAGGAAAATCCATGAGCCATTCCAATTCCTCTAATCACCTGAGGAAGCCGAAGACAGCTCGCCTTGACAATGGCTTGGGCGATAACAATACATAAATCTCAAGGCTTGACACTGGAGAGAGCTACAATATATATTGGAACTAAAGAAAGGCAAGGGCTAACTTTTACAACTCTCTCTTGTGTTAAATCAATAACAGGAATACACATAGATCCGCCTTTCTTTTTTGAAAGATACTATAAGGTACATTCCAAAAAATACAATGCACTTCAAATCAAGGAAGAGAATAACCTTCAACAATTTTCTACATCCCGATCATAATAAAATGTTGTAGTTTTTGAAGGTAATTATGCCACTTTTCCTTTTCCTTTTTGTTTATATGTATTTACAATCTTGACTATTCTTGATTTCCCCTCTGCCTTGTTCCCTCCATAATGCATTAAATCAAGGAAGACAAATGCCTACAAAATCCTCCAACAATTGTCTACATTCTGATGATGATCTAATTATTTTGTTCCTTAAGCTAGCTATACTCGACTTTTCCTTCTCCTTTTCACTTCAATGCATTTAGAATTCCCATTATTCCTAATTTTCCTTTTTCCTAGCCCCCCCACCATAATGAAATTAGAATCACCTCTCCAAGATAGGAAATGTTTTACTTCCACATTGATTACTAAGACAAGTTGTCATTAAATTCTTGCCCTTATTACCTCTTACCTTGAACAACGAATGTCGATTCCTACCTATTTCTAGCTTCACCAAATGTTTTTTATACTTAATTTTTCTCTCAAAACCTTCCCCCCCTTTGATAAATTATGTTGCTTCTAGATCTATCGCGTTTGAACCATTTTTGTGTAATTATGTTAGATTCTAACAAACGTAGATTGCAAACATTTTCAGCTGTTACTGCAGATCTTGACAGTTTTTTTTAGATTCTTGCTCTCAAGTTTTTCATGCTATTCAAGTTGCAATTTCATTCTATTGATATATAAGGTAATTATATATCTCCTTTATTCCATATCTTCTTTCACAACTACATTCAAAATTATTTGTCACAAATGCTATAACTATATATTTTTTCAAAATAGGCTAACAATGATTTTAGTTGAACAAAATTGCCATGTACTAGAAGAAAATTATATCCAAGTTATAATTGTACACATATTGTCTCTTGGTCCTTATACAAGGTATGTTTGTATCTTGTTTATATAACCTCTTCTATTACAGATGATATATTAGATATTATTTGTTATGAACTCTAGACATGTTTATATTTCTTGATTTAGATATTCTCTACAACTGACACATTTTCCTTGCACTCAACTTCCATTTTCCCTTATGTCTAACTATATTTTATTCAAACCATTTTAGATTGTAAACATTGCGAACCATACATGGACATCTCCATAATACTAAATAGCTTTCCAATTAGATGTTTGTGATAGTCGACAAGCTCAACAACGTTCTATTTAGATAGAAGGTAAGGCTATATGTCCTTTACTCCATCTTTTATTTCACAACTACATCTCATATTGCTTGTCATAAATAATACAACTACATATTTTTTCCAAAATACAAAATATTGATTGCAACTAAATAAAATTTCCAGGTTAATGCTATTGATATGTCCACAATCCATAATGCTTAAGATTTGTTGTTACTGGAAGGTATGTTAACATTTTTTTAATTGCTGCAGTCTATCACAACTGCATTGCATATCATTTCTTATACATTGTACAAGTCTATAAATTTCCTTATTTATTTATTCTCTATCAATCGCATGTGTTTATTGCACTAAACTTCACATAATGCTTTCATCTTTGTAGACGATACCTAAGCGAAGAAATCCTCCTTTATGGATGTTTTCACGCTATTAGAGCTTCTATAAACTCGACATGGCCCAAAACATTGCTTTCACCATCGATTAAAGAATGTTGCCATTTTTAATGGTAACTATACTGCTTCTCTATCCCTCTTCATTTGCATGCATATAAAATTTCTACCATTCCCAAAATGCTAAATACCTTTACAATTGCACGTTTGCATGGTGTGTGGCCTTCGCTGACATTTTAACTGTATATAATGTAAGGCTATATATCTTTTATCACATCTCTTATTTCAAAACTGCATGGTGATTTATTAAAAAAATCTATAACATTGATTTAAAAACAACCAGTTTTCTCAGGTCGCAAAGTATTCTTTTCACCATAGATCAAAGTGGTGTAGGATTAATTTTTTTGCTCGGGGGTTTGGTGAGAGCCCACGAGGCTCCATGACCCAATATGGTAGGGTGAAGAGCATACCTCCTTTTTTTGTCTTCATACTATAATCCACTCCGTGCACAAGGTATGCATTTTTTTTAAATCGCTACATTCTATTACAACTAAATTGCATATTACTTATACATTGTACAAGTCTTTAAATTTCCTGATTTATTTAATGTCTATGAATGACGCTTGTTTATTGCACTAAACTTCACATTATGATTTCCCCTTTACAGACCATGCTCAAGTCAAACAATCCTCCTTTGTGGATGTTTTTAGGCCAATAGATCTTCTATAAAGTTTGCAAGGCCCAAAACATTTCTTTCACCATTGATTGAAATGGTGGATTTTTTTTTTTTTGCTTGGGGGTTTGGTGAGAGTGCATGAAACTCCATGACCCAATATGGTAGGGTGGAGAACAAGCTTCTTTTCTTCTTTTTATACTCGATTCTGCTAGATGCACAAGCTATATCTTATCTTCCAATCCTTCCATTATAGGTGTACTACATATTATCTACTATAAATTACACAACTCTTTATATCTCCTCATATAGATATTATCTACCAACAACAAATGAGCACTGCACTAAACTTCACATTTTGTTGTTATTCTTGCAGAGCATACTGCAGCCATAATACAGATTTTGATGAAGTCATGTGTTATAACCGACCTCTCACAATTATCATATTGGTTGCAAGATCAGTTACATGGTCAAAGAAACTACTACATCCTTCTAGACTATATTAATTGTGATAAGAAACATTGATTTCACCATTCACTAGGGTGGTGTACGATGTATGTTCTTTCTCGAGGGTTTGGTGAGAGCCCATGAGGCTCCATGACCCAATGTGGTAGGGTGGAGAGAAAGACTCTTTTTGTTGTGTTCCATATTTTATTTACTGTTAAATTTTTGTGGGTTTCTATCTATGGCTTTTGTTCCGTGGTTATGGCTGGAATGGAATAAAATAGTTAATCTTATACCGTTTATCTTTTGTCCCATTGGGTATTCTTCATTATTATTCTTTGCCTTAGGCTATATTGATTCAATTTTGGATAAAGCACTATTGAGAAAAGAGTATATTGTTTGTTAAAAGCAGTATTGTTTCATTTATCATTCGTGTTTTGTGCCTAACATTTTGCATAATATTTCTCACATAAGATTCACAAAAGATTTCTATATTTCATAGTCTATATATTAAGTATATCTCTACATAGGGGAAACATGTTGTTAACCACTACACTCAAGTAAAACAAAGCAAAACAAAGCATGGTCCATCAATATGATCAATCTTGACATCACTCTTCCATATAACATTTAAAATACAGTCTGGTATTCCCTACGTACAGATATGTATGTATCTATTGTTTTGCAGGCATGGGTGCCACATGATAAAATAGTTAATCTTATACACTTTTTTCTTGCTTTTGACAAGCCATTGTTGTTCATGGTTCTCTAGATCTGGGTATGTTAGCACATTATCAATAAGGTGCTTGTGGTGGAAAGAATTTATGATATACGCCTTCCACTTTGTTGCTATGGTTGCAACGCAGTAAAATGGTGAACACTGTACAATTTATGGTAATGTCCATAAAACATTCTTGATTGCTGCATTGTAATTTAGGGTGCATCGTTTCATTTTCAACAACATGTTGTTAACAAGCCTACATTATTTCAACATTGCACAAGTTGCTGTTTGCAAAAGGCTGTATTGTTTGCACATATCTGCACATGCTCTTCCTCCCATTCTATCCCTCCTATTGGTGCTTCGCTCCACCTATCGACTCATTGTTGCATATCACTACACGCAACTGCTAGTAATAATTTTATTTTAAAATATAGAAAAAAGAGAGCATAAATAATTGGGCTTCGTTTGTTATAGTCTTGTAATCATCGAGGCGACCTCAACTTTTAACACTTTCCGTTAAGTTGTACTAATATCCTTGAAAACTTCGCTAAACTATAAATTTTCCGTATAGATTTTGCATGTTAAAATTCCACCGAAGGATATTGGCCTATACATTTGGAAACTTCCGCGTTAGCTATACCCATTGTGATAATCGCCTGTGACGCGGGATTTCATTTTTTAAAACCCTTGAAAGCGGAGTTATCAGGGTGGCATGAATGAATAAGTACTCTGTTCGTCATGGTTTTTATATGAGAGTTTTGTGTGATGATAAGCATTACACCTGCAATGGCCGTCCCGTGCATAAGCCATCTTCACCTCTCCATGCTTTTCATTCTGTTAATCTTATTCACATTGGTGTCTGCAGAGCAAGACGCAAAGGTATATTTTAAACTAAGTATTAAGTTTATCTAAATTTGCTCCATGTCAATAATTTTTACTTACTATGTAATGTTTGTGCCAAATCAGCTTCATGTAGTTTACATGGGCAGCACTTCATCACAAGAAAATGGACATTCTCACACAGCAGATGCTTCATTGCACCTTGATATGCTTCATTCTGTACATGGAAGGTTATTATTATATCTTACCTATTCTCATATTTGATTGTTATATAGAATTTGTTGGAAATAAATTATATCTGGATGGAGAATAGGTTGGTCATAATTGTAATTAACATGCTAACATATCTGTAATGTTGTTATTAAAGCCGAGAGGCAGCAGAGGGATCGTTGAAATATAGTTATGGGAAGAGCTTTCGTGGATTTGCTGCCATGCTTTCTTCATCTCAGGCTCAACAGCTCAAAAGTAAAACAAATGAAAAACTTTTCTAAACGGCCATTTCTTTTCTTTCCCATTTTGGTCATTGTTGGGAAGATGTACAGAGGCCATTAATATACATGTTTATGATTGTATAGATATGGATGGCGTGGTCTCAGTGTTTGAGAGCAAGCGAGTGCATCTTTTAACGACTAGATCATGGGATTTTATTGGCTTTCCTGCATCTGCCCAAAACAATGATTTGGGTTATCAAAGCGATGTCATCATTGGTGTTCTGGACACAGGTGAAATTATCAAAACAAAAGAATTGTATCTCCTAGCTTGAAACATGTTATGCATTTCTCAGCATGTTCTTTATCCTATTTTGAATTGAAAGGATTAGTCTTTTAGGCTCTTTATCATCAATTTAAAAGTTTCAAATTGATGTGTTGTAGGAATATGGCCAGAATCAGAAAGTTTCAGCGACGTGGGATTTGGTCCAGTGCCATCCAAATGGAGGGGTGGATGCCACACAACATCAGATTTCTCCGCTTGTAACAAGTTAGACTCATTCCTACTCATCTTTTTTATTAAGATACTCCATGCTATATTATTATTTTTAATTAAAAAATATAATATTATCCATTGATTAAATTGCAAAATATTTCTAATATATAATTCTTTTTAAATATTTGAATTGATGTATGTCCTTAAATATATTATATCTATAAATAATATCCATTATACTATGTATAATAGGTAGGATTTAGTTTTTAATATCAATCTATATCATGATCTTGTATAAGTCTAGAATGTTTCTATCAAAATACTATACATCTCTTTAGATGAGTTAGTACATCTTTTATTGGTCTTCAATAATATTTTTGTATGCTATTTCATACCTTTAACTGGCCCACTTAATCTATATGATAACACACTTTTACATATTATTTACTTGTTAGTTTTTTCATCGTTTTGTTACAACAATATTTTTTTAAAATGTCTTGAATTTCTAAATGTGAAAGTAAATAATCTTGTATAATGTAGCTAAAATTATGGATAAATTGTTAGGAAACTTGTGGGGGCAAAGTTTTATCGTAGTTCATCAAGTTATCCACCACCTGGAGATTTTTTGTCTCCAAGAGATGGAGATGGTCATGGAACACATACATCCTCTACTGCTGCTGGAAATCATATAAATAATGCAAGTTTTTATGGTATTTCCCAAGGAGATGCACGAGGTGGGGTCCCTGGTGCAAGGATTGCTATGTACAAGGTTTGTTGGATTGATGATTGCAGTGATGCAGACATTCTTGCAGCATTTGATGATGCCATATATGATGGTGTGGACATCATTTCTGTATCACTTGGTATAGATTTTCCTATAGACTACTTTGAAGATTCAATTGCTATTGGAGCATTTCATGCAACAAAGAGGGGAATTTTGGTAGCAAATTCAGCTGGAAATTCTGGACCTAGTAGGGCATCAGTTTCTAATTATTCTCCATGGTCTCTAACTGTGGCTGCAAGCACCATTGATCGCAAAATGGATTCTGAACTTCTTTTAGGAAACAACATGTCTATAGAAGTAATTTCTATGCTCTACCCATTTTTTCTCCTTTTTTATTTTGTTTCTTAAAGCTTAATTTTAATGGTGTCTAATCTCTATAGGGAATTGCTATAAACACATATACAATGGATCAACCATGGTATCCTTTAGTATATGGAGGGGATGTTGCTAATGTTACTGGAGGCTTTACCTCTAAGGATTCTAGGTGATAAAGAAATTTAAATTTTGAATTTTGATTAATGTATTCAATTAAAGCGATAACAGAGGTCAAAAAAATATTTTTTTCAGAATGAAAGGATAAATTATATTTTAAATAATTTATAATTTTATGAGGAATCTATAACATATTATTTTCTATTTTCAAATTTCCAGCGGCTGTCTATTAAATTCTTTAGATAGTACCAAAGTGAAAGGAAAGATTGTGCTTTGCAACTACAATGGTGACCCACCAGATTATTCTGTTTTTATTGCTGGTGGAGTTGGTGCCATTATAATTTTAGATGGGTTTAATGACACAGCTTTTGTGTGGTTTAACCCTGCAACTGTGATATCGTCTGAACAAGGAGAAGTTGTATTATCTTACATAAACTCTACAAGGTAATTTTCTCAAAAATATACTTTATAGTAAATAATTTATATATTAATAACCATAGTGAATGACAATTTATTACTACTGATTACATTCCATTAGCTCCCCTGTTGCAAAAATTCAAAAAACTACGACTCCCAAAGCATTGGCACCCATTGTGGCTTCCTTCTCATCTCGAGGTTTCAATCCAATTACTTTCGACATTCTCAAGGTATATTTTTTCATAATGTTAAGTTGAATTTCAAATTTCAAATTTTATCAAATACGTTATGTGTCAAAAATAATCTAAAATATAAATTTAAAAATAAAATAAAAAATAATAAGAAATATAATTATTCTATATAAAACAACATAATATAATCATATTATATCTTATAATATAAAATTAAATTATGATTCATAGTTGTAATAGTATAACATAATTGTTATAAAAAAGTAAGATTATATAATAAAAAATTTCATATAATAATTTAAATTTAAATCTATTTAAATTTCATCTAATGTTTAGTTTGTGGAAAAATTATTTAAATTATACAACTCATCTATAAAATATAAGTATTTTATAGGAAATAACATGATATAATGTATTTGTCTATGGTCAGCCTGATATTACAGCACCGGGTGTGGACATTCTTGCATCTTGGCCAAGAAATTCTTCACTTACTGAGAATATAGAAGATACAAGGACCTCTGACTTTAATATAATATCTGGAACCTCCATGTCATGTCCACACACCGCAGGAGCTGCAGGATTTGTTAAGTCATACCATCAAGATTGGTCTGCTGCTGCCATCAAATCAGCTCTAATGACTACAGGTATTATATCATTCATCTTTCATTAAATATGATAATTCTTCATAAGGTTCTTTATATTTGATTTATTTTAAAAATATATAAATAAATTTATTTTTTTAATTTTACAAGGTGAATTTATTAGTCCAAAAGATTTATGACAAGGGAAAAAGGTTATAACTATATTTTAAACTACAAATAAAAAAAATAATATAAATGTTTAATAATTTGACTTGTATTGCAGCATATGTAATGGATCCAACATTGGCTGGAAATGGAGATGCAGAATTTGGGTATGGGGCTGGGCAGATAAATCCAATGAAGGCCATCAATCCAGGGCTTGTGTATGATGTAGGTGTCGATGATTATATCAATTTTCTTTGTAAGGAAGGTTACAATGACACCACTTTGCGTTTGGTGACAGGAGATTTTAGTAGTTGTGACCTTATAGAACCATCTAAAAATGGAGCAAGAGAACTAAACTACCCTTCAATAATGATTGCTGTTGACCCAAGAAATCCTTTTAAAGCCATAATTCCTAGAACAGTTACCAATGTAGGACCTACTGAAAGTACATACAAGGCAATTATATCTGCACCCTCTGGAATAAATGTGACTATTGTCCCAGACACACTATCATTTTGGCTTCTAAATCAAAAGTTATCATATAATGTCACAATTGAAGGTGGATCCATGGTTGCTGGCGAATTACTTTCAGGTGCCTTAACTTGGAGTTATGGGAATTACACTGTCAGAAGTCCAATCACTATCTATGCTATTCCCCAATATGCATAAATAATTAGCATGTTATTTTGTTGACTAAGCAAAACTACATGGCCTGAATATGACATCCTTAGTTGTCAAAAACTATTTTATGCATGCTTGCATAAATTTTTATAAATTATTTCAATCTTTTAAATGCTATTTTTTAGAGAGTTAAATTGACAACTCACCATCTATATAAGCTCTTTTGAAGTAAATTTTTATTAAAGTGACAACTCTTTGTATTTAACATGGTTAATTTTCTTTCGTTCTCCAAGTTTGAATGATATGGAAAGATTACATCATAAATTTGGTAACTCTTTTTGAATAATTTTTTTTTTATAAGTGTAAATTAATATTTTATAAGAGACTAAGATAGATATTAAAATATTTTACTATAATTTATTAGTGTGATACAATGTGGATTCCTAATATTTATGAAAATTAAAAAATGCCAATCTTGATTTTGAAGTATGTTACGATCTTAAGTTTTAATCTTGAATAGAATAGATCTTGTTTTTAGATGTAATATATTTTATTAAAATATTTTTATATTCATGTCAAATTTAGGTCTTAATATTGGATTATATTAAGTCACCCATGAACTTTTGTCTCTAGTATCATTATAGCCTAATATAACATTTTTCCTAGGTTTAATCTATTTTTATATATTCTTTCTCTTTGGATGATGAACCACACAACATTCAAGTTAATAAACTTTATTTTTGATGACTATGTTGAATTGGGATTTAATTAGGTTTAATTTATTTTCACATCTATTTTTCTCTTGTTATATCTTGGTATGTCCCTTATGAAACCAAAATGAGATTTCAACCAAATTTATCTTTTTTCACATAGCTTAGATCACTATTCTCTTGAGTTTATACTTTTTGTGCAAGATGGAATTTCAAGTAAACTAATGTTGAAACAACCAATTGTATTATCAAAATGATTTACGTAGAAAATTATTTCTCATATGCATCTTGTAAAAAAATTAAAATAATTTAAAATGTGTATTTTGAAATATTTCATAAGATTGTTAATTTTGTCAAATTTTTCCTAAAAACATTAGCACATATATTTATATTTCATGTACAAAAATATATACCAATGATGAATAGATGTAATTATTCCATTATTTTGAATGATATCTTTGGTAATTGATATCATAAATTAAATAATTGGAAGCATAGTGAACACTTGCCAACTATCTCAAACTCGTTCTATCATAGGTAACAAAATATGCTTAAACAATATTATCAATCATTAATTATTATTTTTAAATATAAAATTAATTTTAGTGTATTAGACAATATTTTGTATTAATTGTAATGTTTGCAATAAAGAGGGAAGCAATAATATTGTATGACATGTTGTATTCTAGGTTGTTATTATTAAGGTTGAGTTACTTTAATGATACCTTGTTTACATATTCAATGCCATTATCTATATACAAAATTTTGATCTTCCTATAAGACTAGTTCTCCATGTTTTCCTTAAAAAAATTGAAGGTATAAATCAACTCATCATTCTTCAAAAAATAAGCCCATCTTTTTGGGATATTCATGAACAAGGACTAAAATATACTACACACCACCATGTGATTATCCATCATATCATCATACAAAAAATCAAGTTACTCCAATTCTCTTCATATATTATTCTTATCAAAGGGTTCCATATAATGCCTCCTTTTTCCCTTGTCCTAAATTGACAAAAGTTTAGTCATTGATGTTATCCATATTGCCTTTGGGACCTTGTTTGTTCTCAAAATTAAAAATCCTAATTCTAAGGGATGAATCAAAATATTAGGACTTGAGAATAAAATTGATCTAGATAAATCTACAAACCTATGATAAATTTAAGAATATTTGAGGACCAATTAACAATATTGGTATGCATATTTCTACTCTTTGATCCCTTTGAATATTAGGAGGGTGTTCCTAAAGACATTTTTAGGATAACTAAAAATTGACTATGAAAACCAAACCATATACATAAAGACATTCCTACCATAGGTTGCTACTCCATATCTCTATGCTAGTTTATAAAATTTATAGAGCATAGATATCTTAGTATGGAATTTTTTAATATAATAAATATGGGGAAAAAAGTGACAATTTGTTTTTTAATTAAAAATAATAAAATAAGTGATCACATTATGAAAACTATAACATGAACACATTATAACATGATCAAGTTATGGTTTGGTAGTGGAAAACCTAAGGATTAGTTATAATAAATTCATTCATGAATGTTATAATTTGATCATGCTATAATACATTCACATTTTCAATTGCATAACGGAGAAAACAACCATGAGTCATTTATACCTTTTTTTTCATAATATGACTATGTTTTTATATGGGAATGTTTTGGGTAATTTGGAGTAGTATGATTGAAAGAATTATATCACCATGATGTGAAAGAGGTAAGTTCATTCAAATTTTCAGCAACTTGAATTAAAACGAAACAATGTTGATTTTAATTTATGTGGATCAATTTATTAATAATTCTAAACCCCTCAAAACCTTGAAACCCTCATTAACCCAATGAAACATGTGATGAGACTCTTGTTGAAAAGAACTCACAAAATTACCCCCTTCAAAATCCTCCACAAATTATGAGCCATCCTCATGATACCCAATATATTTTTAGGGAAAATAAAACATAATATAAAGAATCTTCAAACATTAGTTACAACCTTGAAAAACCCAAAAATGAAAAAAAACATATCAACAAGCTCTTGCAACATCATTGGAGTCTATAATATCTTATATAGATTTAGTTAGTGGAAAAATAAATATATAGAAAAAAATTTAGAGACAATTTTTTGTCAATATTATACAATAAAACCAATGTAGGAGCATTGAGGGGTACTAGCAATCAACATCACAAAAAGTATTATTTTTTCTTTATTTTATTTTCAATAAGGTAATATGGGCTAATGTGTGGGAAAATAATTATTTTTATTTCCAAAATATATAATTTTCCCCTATGATGATTTATAATTGTAAATTTAGAGGAAAATCAACTTTAGCAAGAGTTACAAAAGCATCCCGAAGGAATATTCTAGCCTAGGCATCTTTTTCAAGGTGGGGACCACTTTACCATACATGGTTTGCATATTGATTTTTATGATTTGCATTCTCTTGCATGTTGGGCACCCAAGCTTGCATGTTGGTGTATGTTATTGCATGGAGTCATCAAAGCCATCAGAGATTAAGGAAAAATCCACTTTGACCAAATTTGATTGGTTAAAGTTTAGGTGACCATGTGAAGGCTATGAGAGAATTCAGAATACATTATTATTTTATGATTTTTCATCAAATTGGGATGTGATTTTTCCAAGGTGGCAATTTTGCATGTTGTTTTGGGAAACCAAAGTGGTTTTCTCATTCACAAAATTTTATATTTTGAGGCCTTTTTCATTTAAGAATTTGTCTTTTAGAGATTTGGAGTTTAGCATAATAGGATGTTGTCAGATTGGACAAATGATTTGTGAATCCAAAATTGCAGATTTATGTGAGGAGATTGTGACTCCACTTACTGATTTATGTAATCAAAAAGCTCATGTTGTAAACGGAAGCTTGTGAGCTTCTACATATTGTGATCCCAATTTATATTTGATGTAATAAAAATATTACTTTCCTTCTTACATATGTTATTCAAATTTGAGTTGTGTTATGAGTTTTCAGATTTGTAAGGAGAATCCCCTTCATCAAAAAATATCATATAAATAAGTGGAAGATAAAAAATAGTGAAAAATGATTTATGTGTGTTATTTATAGACCCTCGAGCTAATCATCCCATACATACAAGTTACAGAATATTCCCTATTCATTGGTATAACATGGATGAATAAGGGATAATTTTTGGGATAAGTGGTGGATGGTTTTTGGCCATCCCCCATGCAATGCTAATGAAGTGTTTCAATATTTCTTGATGAAACTCTTTTTCGAGATTTTCCTCAATAAAATAATATATTATTGTTATATGCTTGATTTATAGGGTAGAGGAAAAGTTTCTACACAAGATAGAGAGAGGGAACATCATTCCTAATACCAACCAAAGAGACCCTCTATTTTACCATATATTCAACATTTCATAATCCCTTTAATTGTGAAAGAGAGTGTTGAGGTGAAAACCCTAAAATCCATCAATTCAATCACATAGGCCTTGTTGTAGCATAGGATTCCTCTTTCCTAGGGTGATGAGGGTGAGGCTTTAAGGTTTCTGAATTTTTGTTGATGAGGAATACAACATAATATGTACATGGTAATAATATTGGCACAAATTGTGAATTGGATGCTCCACATTTACGAGTAATCCATAGTGTGGGATACATGATACATCTATATTGGATAATATGGTCATGGCAGATGAGTTTCTAGATATGAACTAATTTGTAATTGACAATAAGTAATTTTTAATTAGGTTGTGTAGTTTATTATATATACTAGTGAAATTTAAAATCAACTATATTAATCCATTATGAATAAAATTAATGTAAAAATTTGTTTGTATTTTAAAATTCCTGGTTCAAACTATGAGTTTTGCATTTTATAGCCCTTCATCACATGGTTATATGGGCATGCCAATTCTACATGTATGCAATTTGAAAAAAAAATAGTAAATTACTAGATGTGGATAGTTTTTTTGTATACCAATATTAATTTTTAAAATAATAATTTGATGACGTAGAAGTGGATGTTGGAGGTCCAACATTAGGACACATTGGTCGTATTAGTTAGTTATTAATTTGTAACTAAGGTAAGTTTGTGACTGACATATTAGTATGAACCGATTATACTTGATCCATGAAGAATCAAAGCATAACGAAGCCACTATAGCTAATCTAAATAGGATCAATCAAATGTAAATTAAACTAAATATTCATCAAAACTAAGAATTCTACACTATAAAAGTGTTAAAATTTCTACTCTAATCCATCTAAAACTTATCCCATTGTGGGAGTGGTGTCATGTTGATGTGGAATGGGTACCCTTTCCCAATCTCGTGGATCAATGAGCTTGTTTCAATTAGTTTTATTGAAGAAAACTAATGGAACAGTTGTGAGATGTATATGAAAACATGATTTTAATCTAAATGAGAATGTTGTAAACTAGTTTAACATGATTTTATGCTAAAATGATGAAGATATGCTAATGCTAAGCTAATTTAGATGGAATCTAAACTAAAATATCCAAAACCTAATTAATAAACAAGCTAGATGGATGCATTATGTGATCATGGAAGCCATTAATGAAAGCTTAAAGAAATTAATGCAATTAAAATGAACTAAAAGATTCTAAATGTGTTAAATGTGAGTGTGAGTATGAGTTATTTGAACAACATAAGTTTTTATTTTGAAATATGGATCCATTTGTCTCCAAATAGTGACCTATTTATAGGAGAGAAAATGAGAAATGGAGGGTTGAGATAAAAAAACTAATCAATGGTCAAGGATGGAATAAGTTAGAGGCATGGATCATGGATTCTCATCAACGAATAAGAATGCAAGAAAATATTTTAATCAAGGGTTAATATTCCTTCAAATAAACACACTTTTGACCTGTACAAGAGGTCACAAGTTAAATTGCACAAGAAGTTTTGAGTTAACTTGCACATGAAGCTAAGTAAGAATATTCCCTTTTTCAAATGAGGAGAGATAGTATTCTTTGGAATATTCTCATGGGTGAGGGAAAAGGATAATTTATCAAATTAAAACAAAGATTAATTGTGCAAAAGGGAGAAGGAATATTCCATGGGAGTATTCCTTTTGGAGGAATGTGCAAAGGAGGAATATTCCCTTAGAATATTGCCTTGCAAGTTGGGGGGAATTAGATCTATTAGTAATTGATAATTAAAAAAAAGTTTTAATTTTTTTCAATTAGGGGAATTGAATGATATTCATTAAATAAATAATTTAATGAAAAGGGGATTTAGTGATATGATATTTAATTAAATGACTTAGGGTTATTTAATTAAATAAGAGGACTTAGGGATTTTAAATTAAATATCTTGATGTATTTAATTTAATAGGATAAAATGTTAACATGAAAGGGGATGACTTAACCTAATTAAATTAATTAGATTAATGGATGAAAATGATGCAATTAATTAAATAGCTAGGCTAATTTAATCAATTGAGTGAAAAGAGGATGGGTTTTAGGAGGAAATGATGTTAGTATATCTGATTCAAGTGCATGATATTATTTAGGAAATTTTTCAATGTCTACATTTTTTCCCTCTTTCAAATGAAGTACCCGTTGCTTCAATTCAAAGACTGACACCATTTGGATTAAAAAACTGTTTCTTAAATCATTTTTTTTCTAATTTTTTAGATGCCCCAATGAAAGGATTAAGATGGTTCGCTGCCCCTCTAACAAGATGGTGCAAAGAGTATTCCCACGACACATTTCTGACCAGGTTTGCAAGTACCATTTAGGCTTCTAGGCACAAGACCACCAGTATGTGATTCAAAACCTAATTTGAAATTTGAGTTTTAGAAACATTTATTGCATTTTAAAATGTGAACTTTGGTGGCGTCGCTATATAGTGACACTATTTTTAGAATCAACAACGCTATTTGGATTTATAGCAACGAATATGTGTTTAGCAACATAGTTCACGATTTAAAATTAAGGCTTCAAATTCTAAATAGTGACACATGAGTATGTGCAGGATCATGATGGGCCAAAAAGTGGCGATATGTAAGCCATATGATGACCCATGTGGCTGACGACATTTTTTTTACCCAAAATTGATGAAACGAAAAGGGATTTTAGAGGAGATTCTCAAATTTCCACCAATATAAATTATGCTTTACTTTTAATTTAATAAATAATTATTATTCATTTTCTATTAGAATTACGAATAAAGTCCTGATTGATAGGCTGATTGAAAAACATCTATAACTTTCAAATGGTATCACATTTTTTGAATCCGAAACATGCACCACATTCTATGCTTTGCATACTATAGGATTAAAAAAAAAAAAATTGAATTTCATGAATTTTTGACCAAGTTAAGGTGGTTAGACAGATGAGCTTTTTTTTAAAAAAAATTGTAATAAAAAAATCATAATTAATTATTTACTTGGAAAAAAATTATAAAAAAATATGCATCACATTGGGACATGAGTCCTCTACTTATATCTAAAATATTATAAAAAATTATTATCATTTTATTGTGGTTAGGGTGGTTAGACAGACACCTACTTCTTATTTTTACCTTGAAATTTAAATACTACTACATTGAGATTTCAAATTTTCACCAAATAGATTTATTTTTTTTTAAATAAAGGTCTAGTAGTTTAGAAACTAAATTCAATTTTCTACAGATTCTTTTTTTACATTTTTTTGAAATAGTATAGATAGGGTATTCAAATTTTTATGTCAAGTTGTCTAACTCTGATTTTCTATCTTTTTATTGGCAATTAAGGGCCTATTTTTTCCATGATGATCCTGCACCTACCGACATATGTAAATAGCGACACACCTTTTGATTTGAAAATTAGAGTCAGAGTTTTCCAAAATCAAATTGAGATGCATATGTGTTTAGCAATTCATATTGCAATTTTAAATTTTAAATGCCTCAGGTGTCATAGTTTGGAATTTGAATTATAGCAATGCTATCATAAATAGCAATGCTATTATCATTTTGGGGGATAAAAAATCCAAACTTAGTCAAATTATTGTGAATTTCGATGTCATGCTCTTCATGGGTGCAGGAGGCGATCTTGCCTTTGATGTCCCATGAGCATCAATTGACTGTTCTATCCAGACTTGGTGATTTATCGGAGTTGTGATAGGAGCACTTGGGAGATATTGTCTTGTGGTACATTGCTTACATATCTATCATCTAGACACATTTTGTGATGATGAAAAAATTGTGTAAGTGATGGAACAAAGAGACCTCTTCATTCCACTTACCTACCGATGAGGCAATAATGATGCTAGAGGATGTATGGTAGATATTGCATTTGTTGATACATGGTGAGCATGTGATCTATAATTTAGATGCCAGTTACGATGCATGTCACAAGGTGTTGGACCAAGAGGAAATCATCTTTGTTACCTCCTAGATAGACCTCGAGATGTATAGAGGTCAAGTGTCGACTTTTAGACTGATCATTATAGTGATTATCTCAGGTTTGGTTGCTCTAAATTGGTGGAGCAAAGGATTTAGTCTGGGATGGGGTCAAGCTTAGCATAGGATGCTCTCTCAGAGGAATCAGTATGCATGGAGGCTAGTGATGTTGGCCTCCTTATACCATGATATGCATGATTCTGTATACTACAATGGTAGGGCTATTGGCATAGAGGTCACGCTTCTCCACATTTGGGCCTGTGAGTACATTGATATGCTTCGACTGATAAATTAGATGAAATATGTAGAGATAGATGATCCAACAAAAAAAATAAAATTGAATTGTGATACATACAAAAAAAATTATGTTATACAATCCGCCTATGTCTGAATTTTATTTGGTTTGACTTCAAAACTTGATTAAGAAAAAAATTCAATAAAACACTATTAAACTAATTGGAAGCACTAGATATTTTAGTTACAAATATAAATTCTAAAAAATTAGAATTTTATCCTTCATGGAAAAAAAGTTATGTATTATACGGTGAGCGTCACTCAAAAAAGGTGTTTACTGAAAAAAATAGTTTTTGAAGGAGATGGAAAAATAAGTGCAATTTGATTCTAATTTTTTTGGATAAAATATATTTAGAATCTATAAAATTTGAGACAAATCACTAGTTTGCATTATCTTCAAATTCCTCACGGTTTAGCCGCTATAGGTGCTCAAAAGTGAAGATTTAGTTAGAAAAAATTAGTTTAATGTCTAGTTTGGCCAAAAATTGTAAACCAGTATTGTGGGATCACCCACCTGATGATGCATAGACTACCATCATTTCCATGTTATCTCGAGAGACAACATGGGGATCTACAATCTAAACCCGCGAGGTTATCAAGGGCTTCCCATAGTTGGTTGCTAGGCCATGGGCATACGATCAAGGACAAGTGGATGTACAGACGATGCCTACTTATGATGCATGGTTTGTACCTCCTCGTCAATTGATATATCCAATAGGTATACCTTCATGAGAGAGACCAAGGGAGGGATGTAGGCAGAGGCATAGGGCAGTCTAATGATGGGTAGGGTAGAGGATGTGGTAGAGGATAGGATGCCCAGGATGGCTAGGATCAACATGATGGATGGGTCCTAGGTGCACCCCCATTGGATCAGTAGCCTCCTAATCAATCACCAATACAACATCAACCTCCACAATAGCCACCGTTGGGGCCAGATCCCCATGATGCACATATACAATAGTTGCAAAGTAGTTTTAGATGGTGACAAGTGAGAGGGATCAGGTGAGACAACAAATTTTGGTCATTACTGTTGAGAGAGACTATCCTAGGAAATAGGTATAGGCTATCACAGTGGAGAGAGATCAGGAGTGTTAGCTGAGGCATATCGTCAATATTTAGTTAGCATAGGAGGTTGGGTAGCGCCAAAAGCTAGAGGCCGTGATAGATGCAACCTAGGGGCAGACAATGTTTTCCTAATTGTATATAGAGGTCATGAATGAGGCGACATATTATCAAATGCACTACCATAGGTGCTTAGACACATAGATTAGTCATAGAGGAGTCAAACACATCTTAAGGTTGAGGATTAGCCAAAGAGATAACCTAGTGAGGGTAGCACCCATCAGGGCTAGCTCATTTGTATAGACACATTTTGATTATTTCTTGATTATTTACACAGATATACATTCGTGGGCTCCTTTTTGATAGCCTCATGGATATTGTACTTTTTATTGACATACATATACTGATTTAGATATTGTACCATGACAATCATTTTTGATATATATGATATGATATAGATTCGCTATGATGCGATGTGTTCATTTTATTTCATGCTTTATGAATGTATGAACACACTTGGTGTTGAATTGATGTGATATACCTATGTATGGATGCAATTTATTTAGCTATGTGATATGTGATGATATATGTGACATGCGATATAATGAAATGAAATGGATGGATGTACTTATTTTTCAATATATTTTCATATATTATGGGATGGATGATATGATATGCAAATGTTATGCTTATGCAAATAATATGGATGAATTTCTTTTTTGTGTATTTTTCTATGCATTTTTGATGAGATGTTTATTTATGCATATAGATGTATGGATGGATAATGGAAATGTTAATTCTTATGATATGATAATGTGATTTAGGGTTATGATATGTAATGCAATGATTTAAGATGCTCAGAATAAAAAATCTATATTATTCATCATAACTTAAATGATAATGATTATGCAGGATGTATGTTTCCTATATTATGATATGCCATGATTATTCTATGATGATGCAAGATGTATGCATGCTAATGATTTATGGATGCAAGATGGATGAATTGATGATGTTTTTTTTTCGTATCATGATACCAGGTTAGCACAAAGAGAAAATAGAAGAAATAAGATGAGTGACCATTTATTTTGATGATTGATTTTAAAGATCCAACAAGTCTATGATCCACTGAGACTTTATTAGAGACGGTGATGAGAAATGCATGATGATGATGATTTTCTTATATATTGGGATTGATTTTTTTTTTGTTCCTTATGTTTTGATATAACACATAGACACAATGCATCAAGGTATTCATAACTAGGATGGTGTTGTATCTAGTGTAATGGACTTTGACTATGCAAATAGATAGGATAGTTCTTGTTCACACCCTAACGTACATAAACCTTGTTGGAATGTAAGTTATAAGTTTAGAATATCAGACCAAAGCATATGCAATAGTCAACAATGTACTCCAAACAACCTCCCTACACACAACTAAGAAAATATGCGCCAATATTATTTTACAACAATACCCACAAGCACAAGAAATGAAAGATAATGATTGATGCCCCATTCCTTTCTCTCTAAATCATTTTTATAGACATCATTAAGAGGTCCTCAGAATGATTCATTAAGATAAATCAAAAGAAAATATTAAAGAGAAACAACCAGTGTTATCTATATCTCTTACCAGTTTAACTTAGCTATGTTGAATAGGACAACTGAGAGGGGGGTGAATCAGTTTTAATATATTATAACCTTCAATTCGATTACCAGAACTAATACATAAACTAATTAAATGATTAATCATCAAATTCCAATGTAGAATCTTAAATCCAACGCACAAACACAATAACACTAGATTTACATCGAAAACCTAATGAGGGAAAAACCACAGTGATGAATTAACTCACACTTTAGAGAATATCAAAACTAATTATAAAAAGGCTCACTAGGCCTACAGTAAGGAATCATTATCTAACAGGGCTACAACTCGAAGGGCTCACTACCATAAAGATACAAAGAAGACAAAGAATACTTGTTACAAGTAGAAAACAATCCTAATGCAACAAAGGATTCCACCACAATCACTAATACACTTGCATGAATGATAGAGTTCACATTTTTCTCATTGCACCTAAAAAATCAACATTAAGCTTCACACTAATCTACCACACACATAACTTACAGACACTTTTTTAATAACATCAAATTTGAGTTTTCTCTTTCACTTATCTTCTTTTATTTTATACATTTTTCATTGCTAGCTCATCGTGTATTTATACTATCTCCAACCTTGAAAAGATTCCAAGTTAGCCATCTAACTTCAAATTCAAATTAGGTTGGTGCCCAAAAATCTCAGGGTGGAATTAGAATGATGGTGACCCAAACACATGCTTCACCAAGGCTCATAATAGATACAACACACTTCATCAACTTCAAAGATAGTGCTTAACACATGGTCGACCAAATTAGTGTAAAACACATAGAACAATTAAGCTTGAAACTTCTACAAACCAAAAATATCTTCAATGCAATCATAACATCTTATCTCTAGAAATGGAAGTTAAAAAACTTCATCAAAGAGAAATCGGGACCAACAACACTTCTCTTGGACCTCAGCTAGAACATAGAAAAACATAGTTCACAACTGGTGAACAAAACTTGAACTTCACAAAGAACCAATAGCCAAGAATATAGATATAGCAACTTTAAACAATCATGAATAAAATATCTGAATCACACAAACATAGGGATAAGTATTGGATCATCAGATCCATAGCAACAACTTCATACATGTAATCTTACTTTAATACAATTTTCTCAATATCCTCAACATATACAACCAATAGAAACTAGTAGATAACTAGTTGACCAGTTGACATCAATGAAAACACTTTCATTCATTTTTCCATTCTTGAAACAATATCACTCTTTCTCATTTATGGCAACACATGATGTGAAAAACCATCAAAGAAACGATACCAATTCTGAATACAACATTTATTGGCCCCTAAGGTTTTTAATTTTGACTTGGAGGCTACTTATACCCAAGGGATCATTCAAATTCCGAAAAAATTATCAAAACCATTCAAAAAGTACCATTCCCACTTAAAAATCCCTCAATGGGACTAGGTCGCTCAAGTTGGCGACCTAGTCCTTTTTGAGGATTTTTCAAGTTCAAGCGGGAAAATGAATAATTAATCAAAAATTCCTGATGGGTGTCAGCTTCTTAGGTAAAAATTCCTGACAATTAGGTCATGTTTTTTATATATACTTTTTTTTAGGTCATTTTTCAACCGTCTCTTGCTCATATTTTTTTACACTCAACTCCAAAAATCAAGTGCAAAATATCTTCCTCAAGAAGATTCATCTTTCACACAAAAAAAGTTGAAGTTTTTAGACAACAAACTAGGGCTTTTTGCAGGTCTTGAAGCTCACTTCACATCCAAGATCACACATTGAAAAGGTTGGAGATATATGCATATGGATATTCATGGAGAAATCTAGGTTGAGGAGGTACAACTAGCCACCAAATCACTCCTAAAGACTGATTTCAAAGTGCTTCCATCTTCTACCCTCAACCCATTTACAAATTTGAGATTTGCATCTCATTTACATTCCTTATTGCTTTCACTTGCAATGTTGTAGGATTTCTAGGGTTTAGATTCTTACATCATTTCAAATCTTTTACATACATCTTATTCTAGCACAATAGAATAATTTTTTTCTTTGTTTCATGTTTTCCTAGTTCTAGACACACTTAGGGCTAGGGTTTATGCATATTTCCATTAAATTTCAAGTTTAAATACAAAATAGGGGTTTGACCAAGGCAAACCCCACATTGGAAACACAAATACATTATGTTTTGCAGGCTATTTTATAGGTTTTGAACAAGATTCTCGTGGGGAAGTAGAACACAAACCTAAGGCACCTAATTCAACTTTGAGTTTCTTAGAAAAAAAGAAAGGGACTAGGTCACCCATAATGGTGACCTAGTTCCACTGAAGCTTTCTGACACTGAAAGTCGGAGATTCGAGAACCCAATTGGCAGAAATGACTTCTAGAGAAGATTTCTTGAAAAGGGACTAGATCGCCCCACTTGGCGTAAGTGTCTGAGGTGGCTCAAAACCCTGATTTTCTAGTTTTCCAATGACTTCTACAATCTCAGTTTCAGCCCTCCTCGGTTTCCAGGTGTAGTTCTCTAACGTATTAGGTTAATTTACTCCTATTACTTTCATTTCTATTGTATTACATCATGTGTTTTCCAGCAATATAAGTTCTATCAGTTTACATTAAGTAGTTACATTTCCATAGAAAATTTCAACATATTCGCACACAAAAATCCTTTAGGGTTTTAATCCCTAAACATTGATTGAATCGCAAGATTGGTTGCCCCTAGAGACAAAAGAAAACCCTCTTCCTTCTAGGTGAAACCCTAGAAAGATGTAGAGGACCTATTCTTTTATCCCCACACAAAGAAACTCATATTTTGTAGTTCATTTTGGTGAACCTGCATTTCAAAAATTCCATACTTCTAATTTTCATTGCATTTGCACACTAGGAGCTCTTTATTCAGCATCACATTGAATGTTGCATTGCATAAACAAGATCCTAGGGTTTTTCATCTTTCATTCATGAAAAAGAATCATAGTTTCCATTCATTTCCTTGCATGATACAAAACTTTGACATATATACTATACCTTTGCATGTTAGCTTCTAGAAACTTGTATTTTTCATCAAAAAATCAATTAAAAACTCAATAAAAATTATACCAGGATTAAGTCATCAACCTAGGTGACCTAGTCCCAGTTGACATTTTGCATCAGTATTCTCTGAATTTTCTTTCCAACTTTTGTACTCTTTGTTTCTTTCTATTAATGCTAGGTTTTAATTTTGATTTTCTCTGTTATATGCTTATTCTTAGCTTAAAATGAAATTTCTAAGTAGTATTAAAGAACTACACGTTTCCCTTTTTGCTTTAGTACCTAGTTCTTTTAAAGAAGATTCCATGAAACATACACCTGAAAACATAGATAACTCACATAATACAATGCACACACTTGTTCACTATAGCAACACTATATCATCTAAATATTTTAGTAGTGATGATTTTGATAAGTTAGATGAAGCTCTTAAAAGCTTCCTCTCACTCACTTCATCCACTAAGATTGGTGATGATGTAGTTACAACTTCCCCACCCTTGTTTTCCAAACCTTTTAGTTGTGATGATATGGGTATGTTAGATGACATCCTCCAACATTTCATCTCCCCTACTTCATCCACTATGGTTTGTTGTGATGAAAAAACTAACACAAAAGATGTCAATGTCATCAAACCCCAATTCATTCTTTACCCACCTTGTCCTAAACCTCCAACCCCAACCCAAACTGAGTTTACCCTTTACCCTCCTAAGAATGATATTGTTTCTCACACTCATTATACTCATAATAACCCCCATCCCTAACAACCATCCAACTCTAATTACCTACCCTTACCTAACCCTATCTTACTTGTAGATCCTCATTTCAACTCACAACTTTGAGAGTATGATTTGGTTGAAAAACTTAAAAACACTCCCACCAAAATAATCCTTTGGGGTTTTCTTCAAAATTCCCCTATCACTCCATGCTTCAAATAGCTTTACAATAGATAGTGCTCCCTCCTGGTATGAATACTACTAATGTGGCATCTCTCCTAAATGACATGATGACTATAGTACATGGGAATTATACTTTGATGGATCCAAGTGTCAAACAAGCTCTCATTCGACCTACTAGTAAGCCTATTCCATTATCCTATCATCTCAATTTCCTACGTATGAATAATACAGCTGAGTATGAAGCATTACTACACACTCTTGTCATGAGAGTCCAAGTCAAGATCTCTATCAACATGAGCAATATAAGGAGCTTGGACTATTCGACTCTTTTACCATTGATAGCATTCATCACAAACATAATCACCATGTGGATGCAATGGTCAGCCTCTCTTGTCTCTCCTATCGACCCTTCTGAGAAAATTGTCTTCACCATTCATCGTCTCATGAAACCCTCCATCAGTGATCAACCTCCTGATATTTGTTCCACTTTTTCTGATCCATGTGAACAGTATGATTCCATCTACAATTATCTAAATGATGGCACCATTCCCAAACCCAACACTAAAAATACCTGTCAGTGCTTAATAAATTTAGCCACTAAGCACCCTTGCAGTATGAAGCATTACTCGCGTGGGTTACACACTCGATTGTCATGAGAGTTAAATGAATATTAAGATCTATGGTGATTCAAAATTAGTCAATAAACAAACATTCAACGATCTCTATCAAAATAAACATGATAAAATCTCGCAATATAAGGAGCTTGTTCTTAATCTATTAGACTAGTTTCGACTCTTTTACCCTTTATTGATAGCATTCATCACAAACATAATCATCCATGTGGATGCCCCAGTGCAGCCTCTCTTGTCTCTCCTATCGACCCCTAATCGAGAAAATTGTCTTCACCATTCATCGTCTCATGTGTGGACATTCCTACATGGGAATTATACTTTGATGGATCCAAGTGTCAAACAAGCTCTGGTATTGGATTTATTTTCATTCGACCTACTAGTAAGCCTATTCCATTATCCTATCATCTCAATTTCCTACGTATGAATAATACAGCTGAGTATGAAGCATTACTCGCTGGGTTACACACTCTTGTCATGAGAGTTAAAAATATTAAGATCTATGGTGATTCAAAATTAGTCAATAAACAAATCAACGATCTCTATCAAAATAAACATGATAAAATCTCGCAATATAAGGAGCTTGTTCTTAATCTATTAGACTAGTTCGACTCTTTTACCATTGATAGCATTCATCACAAACATAATCACCATGTGGATGCAATGGTTAGTGCAGCCTCTCTTGTCTCTCCTATCGACCCTTCTGAGAAAATTGTCTTCACCATTCATCGTCTCATGAAACCCTCCATCAGTGATCAACCTCCTGATATTTGTTCCACTTTTTCTGATAATCCATGTGAACAGTATGATTCCATCTACAATTATCTAAATGATGGCACCATTCCCAAACCCAACACTAAAAATACCTGTCAGTGCTTAATAAATTTAGCCACTAAGTATATCACCCTTGCAAACACATTGTATCAAAGATCCTTCGATGGAATCCTTCTACGATGCCTCAAGGATGTTGAAACTCATATTTCCCTCGAACACGCCCATTCTAGTACTTGTGGAGGACATTTTGGAGGAAAGACCCTAGTGCAAAAAATCCCACGTATGGGATATTATTGGAAAAACATGGAAAAATATTGTTATGCGTATGTTAAGCGATGCCATTAGTTCCAAGAACATAGTAATTTGATCCACACTCTTTCTTCGGAGCTTCATTCCCAAATACCTATCTGGTCATTCTTTGTGTGGGGTTTGGATCTAATTGGAAAAATATCCTCACCCTCTTATGTTGGCCATATTTTCATTATCACTACTACTGATTATTTCACCAAATGGGTTGAAGATATTTCCCTTTGATCCACCACCGTTGAGGTGATATGTTGTTTCTTATTGGTAAAAATAATCACTCACTTGGGTCTCCCTTCCATGTTCATCTTGGATAATGGTACCCTGTTTAAGAACGAGGTGAAGAAGTTCCTTAAGAGCTTCCATATCCAACATCGATTATCCACACCTTACTACCCTCAGTATAATGGTCAAGCTGAAAGTACTAATAAGATCTTGGAGAAAATCCTTAGGAAGAATGTCAATCAAAACAAAAAATATTGGCATACACAATTACAATATGCACTATGGGTGTATTGCATGAGTGTTCATTATTCTATGGGAAATACTCCTTTTAACCTTGTTTACGGTAATGAAGCTATTCTCCCTTTAGAGCTAGAAATCCCCATGTTGTGGATTGCCCTCCAAAGTATTGTTGATAATGACACTTATACGGAACAATGTTTGCACCAACTTGAAATGCTTGATGTGCAACGCATTAATGCTATCGAGCACCTTCAAGCTTATGCTAAACAGTTGCAATGCAAACACAATATTGGTGTCATTCCTCAAACCTTTACCAAGGATGATTTCATTTTATATGAAAACCAACACAACACCACCACCGATCATACTAAAAAAGGTAAATTCAATCCTAATTGGCCTGGTCCCTAGGTGATCGACTCCAATTATGGATCTAGTTCTTATACCTTAACCGAGCACGATGGTACTCCCCTTCACAATCCCATTAATACCGCATATTTATATTGGTATTATGTCTAATCCCCTCTTGCATGGTATGATTTATAAAGCAGTGTTGATGATGCTATTGATTTCTATCCTATGGGTTGTCTCATTGTTTTGTTCTTGACACATCATCAGGTTTGTGTCTCAACTACTAAAGTAATTGTTTGATTCATCTTTTTTTAGAATTACTTTAGATCTCATACTATTCACGCTCCTTCCCCTTTTGTGTGTTATGTTTCTTTCAACTCATAAGTGCATAAAATATTTAATATTAATGTTTAATCTAACATAAATTCTAAATGTGTTGTAGTTTCATCACATACATTCTATTAAATCATGTTTCCATTAATTAAATACTAAAATATTTAATTAATCACATTGTCATTTAACATCCACACAATTAAATTACATCATACAAAATAGAAATGCATATATATATCAAAATTATTTTCTACATATCATCATAATACATAGTGTCACTATGGACTATGATTACTAGATCCCTCGGGATCTAGTACTCGTGTTGCATTAGTAGCAGGGCATCGAGAGACAGACCTGCATGATCGTGACCATGATTTGTTGACTCTGAGTGCATAGAATAATCCTCCCATTTGCGTGAGTGCCAACTAGTGCTCACATTCTATTTGGTCCCTCTCTGCCCATACATTTGTCAACTAACTCTCTAATCTCTCCACCTCTACTAGAGGTCACGATAGCTATGTCTGTGGTGCATCTTTCACTCGGTGAAATTGCCTTCTTAGGTGCTCATAGGTTTCCCACAATCTTGCGAAGGGTCTCAAGGTCTCTAGCTATCGCTCCATGATAGGTGGGGGGAAGTATTCAGTATCCATATCCTCTTCATCAAAGTTTGTTGGCACTATCTCTGTGGCTGCCTAATGTAGGAACTCTTTCTAACCCTCCATAGGCCCGAAAAAATCAAACAAGAGTCTCATCAGTAACAAATCATCATACAAATATATATATGCATTAAATCACAAATAAAATACATACATCAAAATTAAATTTCATCACCTATATCTCTAGTAGAGGGTGGAATTTCCACCTCATCTTGTGTACGAGGCATAGAATATGTACTCACCTCGCCTCAATAATGAGTGTTGGCACCTGCTAATGCTCCTGTATGGGATCTAGTACTATGCATAGGTGAGAGATTTGCCTGCTTGTATCGGTCCTTGACTGTGACATCATCATCCCCACTCAGGGGTGGCTCCTCTACTCTCTCCTCCCCTCATCCTCATCTTGCTCCTCTTCCTCATCCTCTCCCTCCTAACCATCATAGTCTAGGTCTATGTCCTCATCATAATCCTCATTGATGATATCTGTAAAAATTATTGCAGCCCTGTATCGTGTCTCCTCGGCCCTATCCACTCTCTCCCTCTCCTCTCCCACTAGCTCAACTATGGGGAAAATTTGATCTAGTCATGAGGCCCTCCACCACTCCTCATGGTATCATGTTGTCCCAACATCATCTGCATCATCAACCGAAAGTTGGTCATGATCTAAATAGTTTGACTCACTCTCGATGACATCATGTAGTGTGAATCGTGTTATGTTTCATGGTCTTCGCGTACTCCGAATAGACCTCCTAAATGATGCTCATGCATATGGTGGTATCTGTACTTGTCAAAGATGTCTCATAACCCGATCATAGTAGAATGGATGCACTATGTGATCGTGTTGACCTACCAAGAACCTGGTCATCTATAATCTCTTGAGTTGTCTAGTATAATCAGACCACTAGAGGAAAAGTTGGTATGGCCTCCATAGGATATCCTCCTTGTCTTGTCGGTTGAATCTTACTCTGTAAAAGTGAAGATCTCCAAACTGCCATAATCACCATAATGGATACCTGAATGCTCATGGATAGCCCACTACTGTCGGACATGGAAAGCCCACTAGTTGTGTGCATGTGATGTGCTCTAAGAACCATACCTGTAGGAGAGTGCAATGCACCATGCTATCTAGCTCTCAGAAAATGAAACGCTCGAGATCATAATACATATGTGCTAGAATGCATCGGCCCCATGCATATACTGTCTGCACCTCTCCCATGCCATGTATTAGGTGTACCAATCCACCCTCCAAATGCGTTGCTCACCCAATTTACAAAAAAGACTAGTACTAATATGTGTATCATGATGCATCCCACCATGGGTGCTTGTGAATAAAGTAGCATCAATAGCTCTATCCATCTGACTACCCTATCATCATGAATGAGACCCTCTAAGTAGTACTGCATATTTTCTTGCTACTCTAGGAAGGACCATCCCCTCTGTAGCCACACACGCTCTCCCTGAATAGGCACTAGGAGAATGTGATGGACATCCTTCAGTGTAATTGTCATCTCTCCTATGGGTAGGTGAAATGTGCAAGTATCTACATTCCACCTCTCGCATAACACCACTAGCATAGCATCATGGTATCTCATCAGTGGCATAAGGTAGGCCCAATAGATCCCCACTTCCTATAAGTGCTTCATCTTTGCTAGTGATAGGGTTGGGGCCAAATCTTTGAGGAAAGTCAATTATCTCCCACCTAACCGTTGTGGAGACCATGTGGGTACCTATACAAATTCTCACAATATACTATCTAAATAATCTAGTTTATTCAATTTTACTTTAGTTCATCAAGAAAGTGTACTAATGTTTTTCTAGTGTGCTTTATCTATGACCCTAAACACTTTATAACACATTTGGGACACTTCTCAAAGAAAAAGGACACTTTGCAAAAAAAAAGGACACTTTGCAAAGAAACGAGACACTTTATGAACAAAAGGGACACTTTGCAATTTTTTTTCTAGGATCCTAATATACTCTAAATAAGCATTAAATTCATCCTATAATTGAACAATCAAAAAATACACACTTTAGAATCAACGAACCTCATACTGGCGGTTGTTGCTTGCCACTTGTTCATGCAAAACTCCAACCTCGCGGGAGTAAAATCACTTGTGCCAGGAATGCTATCACTCTCTCCTCGTCACTCTTCAACATTGAAAATGTTAAATGAGAAAATTAAGTGCATGTTTACTCCTTTTCATTTGTTTTTAACTAGCTCACTTTTACACACGTGCACATTTGTACCTTTTTACTTTGTTCACCTTTTTAGTGTTCTTTTTTATTAAAATCAAAATTATGGGTGCTTGTGAATTCCATTTTTGATGTTGTTTGTTGCATCAAAATCATGTTTCCACACCCTACATCATCACTCACCTATCACTATGAGGCATGGTACTTGAAAATACCATGTGATATGCATGCCCTCATTCAATGCGATTAGATGGATACCTTGATTCCACCTCCGTAAGGCAAGTGAAATCAAGGGGGGCATACATCTACCCTCGAATTTGATCTTTAGGGATTAGATAAGAGGATTTATATGACTTTTAACAAATTTGTGTTGTAGGATGCAGTTCCAAACATTGTGGTTTTGCAGATAACTACATTGGGGGCTTCATTCTCCTACCTTTTAAATGAGTAGATCCTTTTTATGAAAGTGAAGGCGAATTGTTTTTTTTAGAGTCCTTTATCTTACATATGCATGTAGATTCATATGGACACTACAGTGAGGGCTACATGTGTCACCAAAAATTGTATACCTTTTGAAGAAAAGGACAATTTTGTGCTTGTTTTGGTTCTACTTTAGGTCCTATTTCACCAATTCTCACCCTAAAACATCATTTATAAGCCCCTAAGGTTGTTAATTTTGACTTGGAGGCATGTTATACCCAAGGGATCATTCAAATTCTGACAAATCATATCAAAACCATTCAAAAAGTACCATTCTCGCTTAAAAATCCTTCAATGGGACTAGGTTGCCCAAGTTGGCGACCTAGTCCTTTTTGAGGACTTTTCAAGTTTCAAGCGGGAAAAAGAATAATTAATCAAAAATCCCCAATGGGTGTCAGCTTCTTAGGTTAAATTTACCAACAATTAGGTCATTTTGCTTATATATACTTGTTTTTAGGTCATTTTGCAACCCTCTCTTGCTCTTTTTTTTTTACACTCAATTCCAAAAATCAAGTGCAAAACATCTTCCTCAAGAAGATTCATCTTTCACATTGTAAAATTTGAAGCTTTTAGAAAAAAAACTAGGGCTTTTTGCAGGTCTTGAAGCTCACTTCACATCCTAGATCACACATTGAAAAGGTTGGAGATAGATGCCTATGGAGATTCATAGAGAAATCTAGGTTGAGGAGGTGCAACTAGCCACCAAATCACTCCTAAAGACTAATTTGAAAGCGCCCCCATCTTCTACCTTTAACCCATTTATAGATTTGAGGTTTTCATCTCATTTGCATTCCTTATTGCTTTCACTTGTAATGTTGTAGGATTTCTAGGATTTAGATTCTTACATCATTTCAAATATTTTACATCTTATTCTAGCACAATAGGACATGATTTTTCTTTGTTTCAGGTTTTCCTAGTTCTAGACACACTTAGGGCTAGGCTTTATACATATTTCGATTGATTTCAAGTTTAAATACAAACTAGAGGTTTGACCAAGGAAAACCCCACATTAGAAACACAAATACATTCTCTTTTGCAAGCTATTTTACAGGTTTTGAATAGGATTCTCGTGGAGAAGAAAAACAAAAACCTAAGGCACCCGAGTCCACTTTCGGTTTCTCAGAAAAGCGGAAAGGGACTAGGTCACCCATAATGGCGACCTATTCCCACTAAAGCTTTTTGACACTAAAAGTTGGAGATTCAGGAACCCAGTTGGCAGAAATGGCTTCTGGAGTAGATTTCCCAAAAACGGACTAGGTTGGCCCACTTGGCATAAGTGTCCCAAGTGGCTCAAAAGCCTGATTTTCTTATTTTCTAGTGACTTCTACAATCCCAATTTCAACCCTCCTCGGTTTCTAGGTGCACTTCTTTAACCTGTTAGGTTAATTTACTCTTATTTCTTTCATTTCTATTGTGTTACATCATGTGTTTTCCAGCAATATAAGTTTTATTGGTTTAGGTTAAGTAGTTACATTTCCATAGAATATTTCAACACATTTTCACACCTAACTTATTTAGGGTTTTAATCCCTAAACATTGACTAAATCACAAGATTGGTTGCCCCTAGAGACAAACGAAAACCCTCTTCCTTCTAGGTGAAACCCTATAAAGCTGTAGAGGACCTATTCTTTTATCCCCACACAAAACAACTCATATTTTGTGGTTCTCTTCTTTATTTTTTTATTTTTTCTTCTCCCCTCAAAAGATCATCTTCCTTATCCTACTTTGTCTCATTAGGTTTCTCTCCTTTTCATGTTCTTTCTCTTCCCCTCTGACATCAATGGAAAAGGCAAAAAAAATATGTTCACCAAATCGTCCTTTGACATGAAAACATAATACTCATAATGACAACACTTGAAACTAACTACTCTCCTTGAGAGGTAGCCACCAAAAAATCAGTCCAAAAAGATAGAACAATGAATCCACTAGAATGATGCATCTTCAAATACATATTATTTTATGAAAGGAGGGGAAATAACCCCTAACATCTCCCATAGATACTCAAAAGTATCTTTAGGAAGAGCCTTTGTAAATATATTTGTAATTTGATCCTTTGTTGGAACATACTCAAGCTTGAATTCATTCTCCATGACCTTGTCTCTCAAAAAATGATATTTGATAGATATATGCTTCATTCTCAAGTGCATCATAGGATTCTTCGAAATGTTAATTGCACATGTATTATCATAGAAAATAGAAATGGGATCATCATATAACACTGTGATATATTTCAATGTTTGTTTCATCCATAGAAATTTTGTACAACAAGATGCAACAACAATATACTCAACTTTAGTAGTAAACAAAGAGACTGAATCTTGCTTCTTACTCAGCCATGCCACCAATCTACATCCAAGAAAAATGCACCACCACTTGTACTCTTTCTATCATCTATACTTTCGACCTAGTCTACATCTATATAAGAACTAAGTTTAAATTCAATATCTTTAGGATACCATAATCCATAATTTGGGGTGCCATTCAAATATCTAAATATTCTTCTAACTATAGCAACATGTGTTTCCTTCGAATCTTCTTAAAATCTAGCTACAAGATAGACTTCATGCATAATAATTTGTCTAGTAGCAATCAAATATAGTAGTCCACCAATCATAGATCTATACTTTCTCTGACCAACATTAGGTGAATCATCATCTTTATCCAACTTGCAACCAGTTACCATAGGATAACTTACCGATTTGGAACCATCCATGCCAAAATTCTTCAACATCTCTCTCACATACTTAGATTGTGAAATGAAAATTCCTTTCTCTATTTGATTAACTAGTAGCCCAAGAAATAAATTCATCTCCCCAAACATAGATATTTCAAATTCCTTTTGCATCTCTTCTGCAAAAATCTTGCACATCTTTTCATTTCCTCCAAAAATTTCATCAACAAGTACAACTACAATCAACATTTTGTCATTTTAAATCTTAAAGTATAAATTACTATTTGTCATATCTGTTTTAAATCCTTGTTGAATCAAATACCTATCTAACCTTGCATACCAGGCTCTAGGACCTTGCTTCAATCCATATAAATTTTTTTTCAATTTGCACACCATATCTGGTTGATCTGTTAACTAAAATCATTTTGGTTGTTCCATGTAGACTTCTTCTTCTAGCTCACCATTCAAAAATGTTGACTCTGCATCCATTTGATAGAATTTGAAATCTTTGTAAGTAGATAATGCAAAGAACATCCTTATAGCTTCCATTCTTTCTACCGAGGAAAAATTCTCCTAAAAATCTATGCCTTCTACTTGTGAGAAGCCTTTACACACAAGCCTTGCTTTATTTCTTATAACTTCTCCCTTCTCATTCAACTTATTTCTCAATGCCCATTTCGATCCAATGATATTTGTGCCTACTAGTCTTGGGACCAATTCCCAACTCTAATTCTTCTCAATCTACAAAATTTCTTATTTCATTACTTCCTTCCAATGTTCATCCTTACAGGCTTCACTTACTATCTTTGATTCAATCTCGGTGAATAAAAATAAGTTTACTTTAGCAAAAACTTTGCTTCTAGTTAACAAACCTTTTTTCTTGTCTCCAATAATCTGATTTTCTGAATGAATTCCTCTGTAGATATTTCAGTGTCCTAGGGGACATCACTAGAGCATCTTCTCTTTCATTTTATTCATTCTACTTTTATTTTCTCATATTTATCCTATTCTTCTATAACTTCTTCTATCTTGCATAGTCATGTTCATCAGACACATATCCATCAATATTAATAGAATTCTTCACTATTTCATCAACCTTCACATTCAATATCTCTACAATATTTATCAGTATTTTATTGGAACATTTGTATTCATTTTTTTGGTAGAGTATCCAAAAAATATTCCTTCATCAATTCTTGCATCAAAATTGCCCAAATTTTCTTCATCTCTTTTGATATAGCATTTGCTTCCAAATACCTTGAAATATTTAACTGTAGGAATTATTTCATGCCATAGCTCATAGGGAGTCTTTGTACTATTTTCTCTTGCTTGAAATTAATTGAATATGTATACAACAATATGAATAGCTTCTTTCTAGAAAAAATCTAGAAATCCAACTTCAATGATCATTGACGTAACAACCTCTTGAACTGTTCTATTTTTCCTCTTAATAACTCCATTCTACTGAGGATTTCTCGGAGCAAATAACTATATATTTATTCCATGCACTTCACAAAACATATTGAACTCATGGGAGATAAATTACCCACCTTTTTCAAATCTTAAAAAATTTATCTTCAAATTCACTTCATTTTAAACCATAGCCTTGAATGCCTTGAATCTATCTAATGCATCTGATTTCTCTCTAAGAAATTTAACCCATGTATATCTAGAATAATCATCGATTAAAATCATAAAGTACCTTTCACCAAGTAGACTTACCACTCTTATAGGACCACAGAGATGTGTATGAACCAAATCTAGTAATCTAGTAGTAGATTGTTCTCTTGATCTGTAATGATTTCTTGCTTGCTTCCCAAACTGACAATTCCTACAAATAGCATTGATAGGCTTTGTAATTCTTGGTAAATCTCTCATGGCCTGAACAATGCTAATCCTTTCCAATTTATCAAAATTCATGTGACACATTCTCCTATGCCATAACCAACTATCATTTATTTGAGTCATAAAGCATCGTCCACCCCTTAAGATGGTAAACATTCCCTTTAGATTTCTTTCCTATAGAAATCAATGTTCTAGATCCTTTTCGGATCTCACATTTTTCATCCTTAAACACAAGATCATATCCTTTTATGCATATCTGATCAAAACTTAATAGATTATGCCTTAAACCCTTAACATAGTAAACATCGTCAGTATGATGCTTGCCATCAAAACTTACTGAACATATCCCATAGATTTTAGTACTAGTATCATCTCCAAGCATAACTAGACCTCCATCACATTTCTCAAGCTTTAAAAACTTACTCTTATCACTAGTCATGTGATGTGAGAAACCACTATCAACTACCCAAAAATTATTTTATTTTTTAGCATGTAGGATAGAGATAACCATACCTTCATTTTTCTCCTTCTCCTTCTCCTTCTCTAGAGGACTTTCCTTTACCTATTTTTCTAAATTAGTAGAAGTAGGTTCATCCTTAATCGCTAAGAATAAGCATTCATTGTCATCTGGATCTTGATATTCTAAATCTTCATTTGAAATACTAGCATTCTCATTAACATAGTAAGCTTTGTTAATCCTCTTTCCTTTCTTTTCTTTCTCATATCTTTGTTTATTCCTTTTATCTCTTTCCAAACACTTTGCAACATAGTGACCTATTTCTCCACAACTAAATAACTTAAAGGGAAACTTACCTTCATACTTACCAGAGCCATTTCTCATTCTTCTTACAAAGTTAGCTTCTATTTCATCAAAGTTTTCTTCATCCAGATCTTCAGTTTTTGTAGCTTTAAAATAATTTTCTATTTTGCCTCCATTTCTTAGATTCGACTTCCTCATCTCAAAATATGTCAAAAATCCTAACAATAGATCCTTAGTACAAGTCTTATAATCTATAGTTTTCTAGATAGAACTCACCTTCTCACTATAAGCATCAGGAAGAGATTTGAGAATCTTCTTTACAATATTGATTTCATCTATTGTAGCGCTAAGATATCACATTCAAGCCACTACCTCATCCAATCTTTGTACATAAGCTTTGACATTTTCATCTTCAAACATATGTATAAGATCAAATTGTCTTTCCAAAATCTGTAATTGCGCCTCTTTAACTCTTTCATCACCATTGTTTGTTCTTTCTAAACCATCCTCGACTTCCTTAGCTGTCTTCAAATTTTGAACCTTAATCAACTTGGAATGTACCTAACTATTCTTAAAGATGAACTTTACCTTATTATTCTCTTCATGTACTCTGATTTCTTCAAGTGTACTCAAACCATTAGCAGGAGGAGTGTAGTGCTCCTTATAAGCTTTCTCCACATAATATCTGCAATAATCTAGATATTATTCCATCAATACTTTCCAGATACCATAATTAGTTCCATCAAACCTCAGATAATCAAAGATAATTTTGCTAGCTATCCCAGGCCTTCCTCAAGAGGTTAAGCTCTTCACCAAGGAACCAATCTATGATACCAATTGTTGAATAGGAATACTAAGAGGGGGGGTGAATCAGTTGTCACAAATTATAACCTTCAATTCAATTATGGAACTAATACATAAAATTCTTAAATGATTTATCATAAAATGCCAATGTAGAAACTCAAATCCAATGCACAAACACAATAAAACCAGATTTATGTGGAAAACCCAATGAGGGAAAACCACGGTGAAGGTTAATTCACACTATAGAGAATATCAAAATTGATTACAAAAAGAAACACTGCCTAAGATAAGGCTCATTGGGCCTATAATAAGGACTCACTATCCAACAAGGCTACAACCTAGAGGGCTCACTACCATAGAGATACAAAGAAGAAAAATAAGACTTGTTATAGAGAGACACCAATCTCAATGCAACAAAGAATTCCACCACAATCACTGATCAACTTGCATGAATGGAAAAGTTTACCTTCTACTCACTACATCTAGAAACTCAGTATTAAGCTTCACACTGATCCACCACACACATAACTCACACACACTTTCTAAATATTATCAAATTCGCATCTACTCTTTCACTTATCTTCTTTTATTTTATACATTTTTCATTGCTAGCTCATCCTGTATTTATACTATCTCCAACCTTGAAAAAATAAAAATTCAACCATCTAGCTTCAAATTCAAATTAGGTTAGTGCCAAAACATCCTAGGGTGGAATTAGAATGAGGTCAACCTAAAAACATGCTTCACCAAGACCCATAATATATCCAAAATGCTTCATCAACTTTAAAGATAGTGCTTAACACATGGTCGACCAAACAAGTGTAAAATGCAGAATAATTAAGCTTGAAACTTCCAGAAACAAAAAATATCTTCAATGAAATTAGAATCTTATCTCTATAATTGTAAATCAAAATACTTTGTGAAAGAGAAATCCAGACCAAAAACATTTCTCCTAGACCTCAGCTAGAACACAAGAAAACATAGTTCACAACTAGTGAACATAACTCGAACTTCACAAAGAATCAATAGCCAAGAATCTGGATATAGCAACCTTCAACAACCTTGACTAACATATACGAACCACACAAACATAGAGACAAGTACCAGATCATCATCTTGAGCAATGACTGAATACTTGTAATCTTATTTTAATACAGTTTTCTCAATATTCTCAACATATACAACCAACAACTAGTAGATAACTAGTTGTCCAATTGACATCAATGAAAACACTTTCATTCCTTTTTCCATTCCTGCAATAAGCTAAGGTGATTTTTGATGATGATTCCCATGGTAGAAAGGATACATCCTAGGAAATGTTGATTAGATTTTTTTATTAGGATGAGATGTGTGATAAGCCACTGATACAAAATTGACTGACTCGTTTACCTATGATCTACACTTTTGATTTTGACACTTAGTTTCTCACTTTACGACTTGCGATACTTGTTTTCTACTTGTTTTTCCAAAGGTTGAAGATGAAGATCGATTTATTATGGATGAAGGTTTTATTGTGGGTGAAAGAGAAATGGGATGGATGGTTTTTCATTTTTGGAATATTTCAATGTTTTTGATATTTTGAAAATGTTTTGAGGTTTCTTTTGGTCTTTTTGGGAGTTTATGTGAATGTTTTTGGTTTATTATTATTTGAGGCTATTCAGGGTTTTCCAATATATTTGATGATATTTAAGTCTTGATTTTTTTTATTTTTTTTGGGGGGTTTTCCATTTTTGAATGTTTTAGGGGTTTTCTAATATTTGAATATTTTTTTGTTTATGTGTTTTTGAGTTATTTGGACATTTAGGGATTTTCAAAGTTTTGACCAAGAACCTAACCTAAAAGACCTATCCTAGGGGCCTTGGGGGCTGATCAAAGATTATCCTTGTCTACGTTTTAATGATGAGAGATTAACAGTTGATGGAATGCTAGGTTATGATGACAAACTCCTAAAGGACTGACCTAGAGTGTCTTGGGGGCACATCAATGATGGTCTTTCCTACGTTCAAGCTCAAAGACTTGTATTTCCAAAAGGGTACTATTTTTGAATTTTCGTTGTTTGACCTTTTTAGGGATTTAGATGTTTTGGATTTTGACTTTACAAATATTCAATTTTTTTTGTATTTTAGCTATACAAGATTTTGCAAATGTTTTTGGATTTTTTGATGATTTTTTTACAATTTTTTAAAGGATTTTCGATAGTAACTTCTAATAACCTTAGGATATACAAGAACTGAATATGATCCATAATGAATTTCCCCTAGTGTGATATGATAGATTACCTTGATTTAGGTAGGACAAAATGAACTTTTGGAATATGCCAAGTAGTACTAAAGGGGATACGATACTTCACAACATCAAGCTATGATATGGACATAGATGGGTGATAGAAAAAATAGGATGAATGATTCCCTAGGTGGATGGTAATGCAAAGAATGATATGAGAAAAAGCCAAAGAATAGATGAAGGTGCTTTATTTATGCAAGGCGCTTGTTTTCCAGGTGTTCACCAAGATACTTACCTAAAGTGCCACCGAAGTGGTTTTCACTTGAGGATAATTTTTTTTTACTTTTTTCAATCCTTTTTCTCATTTTTTGTGTATTTTGATCATTTTTGAATTTTTTTTGTATTTTTAGATTTTATGCCTTTCAAGATTAGGCATAAAAATTTCTAAGATGAAATTTTTTGGTTGGTTCTTGCAAGGGTTCACCTTCAGATGTTGAAAATTGATATGCTCTTGATCTATAGCTTATTATGATGAAAAAGGGACCCAACTAGTTAGGCTCAAACTTTCCTTTACCATCGTAATCTAGAAGATTCTTTTGATTTTTCTTTAGGAGAAGATCCCCTACCTGGAAATACCAACATTTAATCTTCTTGTTATAGCTTTGTTTCAGTCAGTTTTGATATAATTGGAAGTGATTAAGAGCATCAAGATGAGAACCATCAAAGAATTATAGCTCATTCAAGTGATATACTCTGTATTCTTCATTAGTGATAATGTTCTGTAGTGACACTCGTAGTCATGGGAGCTCAACCTCAATAGGAAAAATGGCTTCTAATTTGTAGACCAATGAGAATGGGGTTGCACCTGTAGGCATGTGGATACTACTTTGATAGGCCTAGAGAGTGGGATTTAGCTATAGATGTCAGTCAGGAAAACTTCATTTACCATTTTCTTAAGGATTTTTAGAATGGTCTTGTTCATAGCCTTAGCTTGACCATTTCCCTAGGAGTAATACAGGTCTATGAGCATGAATTTTTACCCCTAATGAGAGTTCCCCTTTTACCCCTTTACACTTTAGAAAATTGAAGGCGAAGGCTTAATTCCACTTAAGCCCACAACTTGCATTCCACTTGGCACCTTGTCTGTGCCTCGGTGGGGGAGTTTTTGTTAGGGATGCCCACACGATGTGAAGACGTCTGCGCAATGCACTTACATCCCTGGAAGATTCCTATGGCTGGAGACTACAAAGGCATTACATTTTCAATTGGAAGTTGAAGTGTAGTGCCCTTCTTCGGATGGCCGACCCGAATATGGTCATTTTTCATCTTCTCCTTCATATTCTTGACCATTCCATCCATTTTTGAGTTTTGCAAGATCGACTTGAGCACTCTCTCCATTTCCATTCATCCACTTTCAAGCTTTGTAGTAGCATTCTTCACTCCATTGCAACAATCTACCACTCCATCACTCTGATAGTGTGAGCATAGGACAAACACCATGACAACAGAGGCTTGAGTTCCTCTCATTCACTCCTCCACAAGCCTTGAGCGCTTTGGATGGAGGTGGTAAGATCCTCTCATATCCTCTATCATATTTGGTTGAGTAAGCACATAATTTTTTGTAGTGTTTCTTGCATATGTAGCTTGTATTTCCTTCATTTATCCTTATTTCTATCATTGCAAACTTGGCTATCCGTGGAGGTGGAAACACCAAGACGGGGGTCTGACTGAGGCAGGCCCCTAAATAATCCCCAAAATTTCCCTCTTTGTTGTGTGCAAGTGGAGAGATATCGAAGAAATTTGGTGAGAGGATTTTTCTACGAAATATCTTCGTCACCCTCGTGGTAATATACTTCTTTTATCATATTTGTATTTACCTTTCTCTTTTCTTAGTCTTGTTCTTTACTTCAAAAAACTATTAAACTGGACTGTCAGTCCTTTCTTAATATTCCAACCTCGTTTCTTTGGTTTTTTGGACATACAGATTCCAACACACCTATGAGATGCCAGCATGCCACGCTATCATCCCAAAACCATGCTTGTGTCCTCGGAAAAAGAGCTACCTTAGATGCAAAGTTGACTCTAGAAAGTGACTCATCTAGACTCCCTTCAATTCTTGGGATTGTAGAGTGATCAAAGGACACATAGTCTTCATCATTCTCATCCTTTCTATCCTAACCTTCCATTGAACTAAGGTAAGTTAGGGAAGCCTTTTTGTTCTTGGCCTTTTGTGACCTGGGCCCTTGCAGTGGTTGGTCCCCCACTCTTACATTTTTGGTGAACCGAACGTGAACCATTTTGGTTCCATTTTTTGATACTAAAAGGTCCTTTATTTGTATCCTAGGAGTGTTGTAGGTATGAGTGTTGTGAGGATTTCACCTCACAACCAAACCTGTGACCCCTAGAAGGCGTAGTTGGAAGGTTCCAAAAGTATTACATAACGAAACCTTAATTGGGTCACTACTTTATCTTGTAAACCTTAGGAGGCTCTATAGAGGTATTGTTTGGTGTGCACAATGGCCTCTTTCCTAAAGCATCCTATTACCTCTGCGCAAAGTGTGAGTAGTGGTATGAGCATAACCTTTACTTCATAGGACCTATCGATGGGCTTTAGTAGAGATCCATCTCCTCTCTACATTCCTACGAGGATAAATAGGAATATTGTAGCAGGTGTTCTCGTTGATCTAGCATCTCAAGTGAATATCACAACTGAGGAGATCATGTGTCTTGCATAAGGATGGGTATGATGCACCTGAAATTACCATCCACACACATGATGAACTTTTCATACCTCCTATAGGGAGTATTTTCCCATTGGTCCTTGTTGGACCTAAATCTATGAGCCTTAAGTTTGACATCATCCCATAGTCTGAAGTCTTCAGAGTGAAGCTAGGAAACCCATAGCTAGTAGCTATGAATGTAGTTCCCTTGGTCATACACAAGTTTGTAAAGTTTGTTCATGGAGGTTCAATACACATTGTCTATGACACCAGTTATAGACCATCAATTGCATGTGGCAGCTATACCCTAGATTAATTTTGGCCTACATCCCTTGGTCCTCTCCCACCTAGGAAGGACATCCTACATCGCATGTATCAAAACTATAAGGGGTGCACTAGGCCAAAAGTGAGATAGCCTCCATTGCCTTATGCTATTTTTCATAGAGCTTGTCTAAAGGTTGACAATAATGCCACTAAGGCACATAGGAGAGAAGAAGAGAAGCGGTCCCAAGACCCTCCTTCTTCCTCTCCCAATGTTCAACCTGATGCTTCCTCTCGCCTTGTTGTAGTACCATTTTATTTTGTCTCATTTTTATGAGAGAATCCTATGGTTCCCGCTTGGAAAAAGTCCAAGTATCCTACATTTGAGCTTCCTATCTTACCCATGGAGCCTAGGTCAATTTGGTATGGAAGATAGAAAGCCCCTTGTGGGGAGTCCTCTCTATCTTGGCCTCCATGACCTCTTACTATTCATGTTCCTAAAATAGTAAATGGGAAGAGGCCCACCACCGAGGCATTAGAGTAAATTCCTCCAACCATTTCTTAACCTACCCCTCCTTCTCCCATTCAGGAGTCTTCCCTTGTACTAGAAACACTCATGGAAGACACTCCCATGGTTGAGAAAAATCCTTCCATCCCTTCACAGTTTTTGGCTTCCAGTTTGAAGAGTCATAGAATCCACCTTGTGCATGAGTGAACGCACTAGAAAAAGACTCTCCTAGCTGAGAAAGCCTCCTTATAGAAGAAGGAGGAGGAGAAGATGCCACCTACTATTGCATCTTCCTCTTTTCCTCCTTTCGTTTCTAAATCCCTTTCAGCTCCCACTATGAGTGGACATTCGCCTAGAAGGGTGCAAGTATTCATCGCTCCTTCAATGGAGCCACCTTTGTAGAATTCCATCTTGAATGTCTTGCCTTTGCAAATCCCATAGACATGGTGAACAATTCATTTGTGTCCATTGCATTTCTTTCCTCTTCTCCCTCAACCCTCCTTGTTTCATCTGTGGGGAGTTCACCTCCTCCGATGAAGAAGAAGGTAGAGTGTGGCCCCTCCAGCAATGGAGGATGTAAGAAGATCCCACCTTCTCTGAAAGGTGGTCCTAGATTGACTTGTTTTGTCCTAGTAACGAAACCAATCCTAGCCTCCCCTGAGTTCATCACTACTCTCGAGTTTCTCAGTGACCCTCAGGCGCAAACTCCTCCATCCACTGAGGTGAAACATGAAATTCATATTAAATGCATGTTTAACTTGGTGGATGAAGTTCTAACCTTGTCAACAATATTTGCAAAGTCATTGACCTTGGACCCACAAGAGCTGAGCGACAGAGACCTTAATAGGGACCTCTACCTTGGCCCTTGTTTTGAGAGGATCGAAAGCTCCTCCCCTTAACATTACACCACTGCAGGCTCATCATCCTTTCCCCTTCAATAATCTAGAGTGGGAAGCTGACGACCTCTTGGTTAACCAATGTTAGTGGGAGACCCTCTTCTTGATCTTCAGATTAGATGTGTGTGCATGTTGTGTTGTGTTCCCCTGTGATCATGTTGTATGTTCTTGGATGACCTTCGTCACCCCTATTGGTACTTGTATATAGGCATGTTGTTTGTGTTGTAAACCTTCTTTTATATGTATCTTCATTCTTCCATTTTTGTGATTGGCTTTCAAAAAATTGGGGAAAATGCAAAGCATCGGGAGAATTTAGGTCTCCTTCCATGTTGACCTAATTTGTAATTTTTACTTTGTCTTTTGTGCATTCTTCTTGATTTGGTTGGGGATTGATGATCTTTCACCTCTTGCCATAATTACCTAATATATATGAATAAAGGCAGATCTAACCTCATAAAACCAAATCACCATGTTCCCTTTGTGTGTGATTTGTTCTCTCTTACTTTCTCTTTATCTTTCTCTCTTCTTTTCTTGAGTTGTCCCTTTCATGTGCAACAATTCCTCTTCTAAATCACTTGGTCTTTAGAAAATGCATTCATTGCCAAATTAATCTTTTCTCGAAGACTCTTCACACACTTCCTTGTTAGAATTGCATTCTCAACTTGAAACCCTAATGGAACATGTTTCCTTCATCATGGTTTCATAAAGAAAGGACGTGGAAATCCTCCTCTGAAGCGATAACGGTCTTAGTCTTGCCCTCGAATGAGTGCATCTCCTTCCTTTCAAATTCCTAGATAAAGTGAAAATATTTCAAAAGGATTCCTTGGTGATGAATCGATTTGGGAAGGAAGATGTTAACCTTTTGAACAATTTATCACTTGAGTGGACCCTTTCTTTTCATGCTAAGTTCTCGAGGGACCCCTTCAAAAAATTTAATAGATTCCATGGCGTCTACCTTGGGGGCAGCCTGACTAGACCAACTTCACACCTCGACATCTAGTCCAAGGGTAGCCCGACTAGACCATCTTCACATCTTTACATCTAGCTTGGGGGTAGGCTGACTAGACCTCACTTTTCTAATAGAGCATACCTTGAGTGGACCCTCCTTCCTTTTGAAGGGTTCTTGAGGGAGCCCTTTGAAAGTCTTGCAACTTAGTGATGTTCTACATGATTTTCTGTTCACCAGCCTATGTGGCTGCTTCCTGATGTGTTATATCTGTAGGTAAACATGTCACCATCTCTGAATTTATGGAGTCCCCTTTTCTTGGGCTCCCTCATGTGAGAGTTCTTGGAAGATACCTTCCTTTCAAGTCTGTGGGTATTTAAGGTGCATTTCTTAGTCTCCCTCATGTGAGATTTCTTGGGGGATACCTTCCTTATAGGTCTGCGAGGCTATACGGTGCTTTTCCTGGTTTCCTTCATGTGAGAGTTCTTGGAGGATACCCCCCTTACAAGACTATGAGTTTGTGAGGCACTTTTGTAATTTAGCTTTGTGGTTCTATGGAACTATCAAGCCCTTCCTTGTACTACTAGGTTTTCTAGACCATGCTCTGCTTCCTCATCAGTTCAGGTATACATCTCTTACTATGTTACTTTCTTAATTCTCTACTTTACCAAAGCACTCATCAACACTTGTACTCACTAAAGTGGGGGAAAAATGTATGAACGTGAATTTTCACCCCTAACACAAATTCCCCTGTGTCCCCTTTACACTTTCAAAAAATGAAGGCAAAGACTTAATTCCACTTAAGCTTGTTGCTTGCATTCCACTTGGTGCCTTGTCTGTGTGTCAGTGGGGGTGTTTTTGTCATGGATTCCCGTGTAGTGCATATATGTCTACATGATGTGCTTACGTCCTTAGCAGATTCCTATGGTTGGAGACTGTAGAGGTATTACATTTTTTATTGGAAGTCGAACTGTAACACCCCTCTTCAGCTAGTCAACCCAAATATGGCCATTTTTCATCTTCTCCTTCATATTCTTGACCATTCCATCCATTCTTGAGTTTTGTGAGATCGACTTGAGAACTCTCTGCATTTCCATTCATCCACTTTCAAGATTTGTAGTAGCATTCTTCACTCCATTGCATCAATCTACCACTCCATCATTCTAATAGTGTGAGTGCAGGACAAACACCATGACAACAGAGGCTTGAGTTCCTCTCATTCACTCCTCCACAAGCCTTGAGCACTTTGGAAGTAGGTGGTAAGATCCTCTCATCTCCTCTATCGTATTTTGGGTTAGTAAGCACATACTAATTTTTAGTGTTTCTTGTGTACATAGCTTGTATTTCTTTCCTTTATCATTATTTATATCATTGCAAACTTGGTTTTCCGTGGAGATGGAAACACAAAGATGGAAGCCCCCTAAAAACCCCCAACACTTTCCCTCTTTGTTGTGTGCAGGTGGAGAGATCTTGAAGCGAGCTGGCAAGAGGATTGTTCTACAAAATTATCTTCATCACCCTCGCAGTAATATAATTCTTTTATCATATTTGTATTTACCTTTCTCTTTTCTTAGTCTTGTTCTTTACTTCTCAAAACTATTAGACTGGATTGTCAGTCCTTTCTCTAGATTCCAAACTCGTTTTTCTAGATTTTTGGTCATACAAATTCCAATGCACTTGTGAGACGCGAGCACACCATGTTGTCATCCCAAAACCCTGCTTCTTTCATCGAATAAAGAGCTACCTGAGATGTAGAGTTGAATCTAGAAAGTGACTCATCTAGTCTCTCTTCAATTCCTAGGATTGCAAAGTGATTGAAGGACACATAGTCTTCATCATTCTCATCCTTTCTATCCTAACCTTCCTTTGAACTAAGGTAAGTTAGTGCAACCTTTCCACTCTTTGCCTTTTGTGACCTAGGGCCTTGCAGTGGTTGGTCCCCCTCTCTTACAACAAGGTAGAGAATCAGTGTTGGATTTTGAATCTTTGGCATAGCTCTTTTACATCTTGATTCTTGAAAGGCGTTCCATTGTTTGAGATAAGATTTTGTGGAACATAATAATCACATATTAGGTAATTCAAGATAAACTTGGCAATTTGATTCCCCATTATGTAGGTCATAGGAATGGCTTCGACCCACTTGGTAAAGTACTCAGTGGCTATTATGATAAAATTGTGGCTATTGGATGAGGTTGGAGTGATATTTCCTATGAGGTCAAGTCCCCACTATGATAAAGGCCAAGATGTGATCATTGGTTGCAATTCCTAATTTGGATCATGAATCATATCTCCATGTTGAAACTGGACACATTTTTTCACACACTGATGGGCTTCTCTTTCCATGGTTGGTCAGTAGTATCACATTCTCAATAGTTTCTTAGCTAAATCCATACCACTAGAATGGGAACCACATATGCCATTGTGAACTTCTCTTAAAGAATTCAAGGTTTCCTCTTGGTTAAGACATCATAGTAATGTTCCTTCAATGCTTTAGTGGTAAAGGGTATTACCTAGGATCATGAATCAGGATGCCTTTTCAACAAAGGTCTTTTTAAAGTTGGAGGTGATATAAGATAGGAGGGTTCATCTTCTTAGGTAAGTGAATATGTCATGATACCATGGGGATCTAGGACCAACAATGACACATGCAAATTCAGATTCAAGGATTCCAAAATTTGGTACGATAATTTGTTCTACGAAGAATTGACATTGAAGGATGTTCTTCAGAATGTATAATAATAATCCAATTGTTTCCATGGTGTCTTCTAGTCAGTTGTTCATGCGAGTAATCTACTCAAAATTTACATCTATGAAAATTCTTTGAGACTTTCTACCATCTTCTTATAAGGAGTAAGCTTTTCGTTCTTAGTTTGGTAGTTATCATTGACTTGGTTGATAACCAGTTGTGAGTATCCATAGAATTTCATCTCTTGTATCTACTATTGAACCACTATCCTTAGACTTGTGATTAGGTCTTAATACTTAAAAATGTTGTTAGTACAAGGAAATGATAGCTTGTATGACTTTGGAATTCAATCACCTTGAGGGGTGATAAAGATAATACCTACTTCTAGTCCATGTTGGGTGAATGATATGTCAAAGTACATTTTCCATTGATTGGTTAGATTGATAAGGAACACTGATTCATCAAGGAATTCAAATATTAATGGTTTATCTGCATAGATAGGTGCCTCTACCAATTGGTTCTCAATCACTTATCACTTGATTACCTTGCAGTCCACATACTCTATGTAAAATTCAATTAAGATCATTACCCATTTGGATATTCACCTAGTTAGAGTTGCTTTGGATAACAAGTATTTTAATGGGTCAATCTTTGCAATGAGCTTTACTTGATGTGACAACATGTAATGTTTGAACTTTTGTGAAGCAAAAAATACTACTAGGCATGCTTTTCCAATGGGTGAAGAGTTCATTTCATAGACTACCAAGGTCCTACTGATATAATAGATAATCCTTTCCTTTTTTTCTTCATCATGTTGTGTTAGAAGAGAACCTAGTGCTACTGATGTGCCTGAGATATATAGGATCAATGGTTTGTTCGGTATTGGTTGCATGAGACCTGGAGGTGTCAATAGATAGTCTTTGATTTTCTGGAAAGCTTTATCACACTTCTCATCCCACTTGTAAGTTGTTTCTTTATGGAGAAGATGACAAAAAGGGTGGATGTTGTTTGATAATTGTGTTATGAACCTTTTGATGGAATCAAATATTCTTTGTAATCCTCTCATCTATTTCAATGCTTGTGGTGGTTCCATGTTGAGGATGTCTTTTAATTTTGTTGGATCAAATTCTATCCCTTTTTGTGAGAAGATATAGCTAAGAATTTTCCCTGATGTAACCTCAAAGACACACTTTTTTTGATTCAGTCATACCTTGTACTCTTCGAGTCTATCAAAGATGGGCCCTAAGACTTGTATGTGCTCATTACTTTTCTTTGACTTTTCCAAAATATCATCCACATAATCTTTGACATTTTTGTGTATCATTCCATGAAAGATGAGGCTCATTTCTCTTTGATAGGTTGCTCCTACATTCTCCAACCCGAATGGAATTACATTCTAGCAATATGTTCCCCATGGACAAGTGAATGCAATTTTGTGTTGATCCTCCTTGGCGATCATGATTTGATTGTAGCCTAAAAAACCATCCATGAGTGATAGCATTTCATGACCTACTATTAAGTGCACGATGAGGTCGATCTTAGGAAGAGGAAAATCATCCTTTGGGCATGGTTTGTTTAAGTCTTTGAAATATTTTTTCGATTCTAATGCCCCTAGTGGGTTTGGAGATTGGTACCAGGTTTAAACCCACTTAGGATAATCTATGGGTTGGATGAACCCAACGTCAAGAAGCTTTTGCAACTCAAGTTTCACCAAGAGTGTTATCTAAGGGTTCATCTTCCTTAATTTTTGCTTCACTGGATTGGCTTTAGGATTAAATACTAAGTGATGCACAATCACTTCTTGGTCGAGCCCTAGTATATCAATGTATGACAATGAAAAGTTAGCTCTTCGCTCTTTCAGGAATGCTGCTAGCCTTTTATATTCTTCATGCAACAAGGATTCATCATAGAAAGTGATCTTGGGTGCTTCTCTTGTTCCCACACTGACTGGAGTGGCCTTTTCTGCTAGAACTGTTGACTTCTTTGGATGCATTAAACTAAGGGCGATATTTAATCCCTCATCCTTGGATGCCTCATAGAGGTTTTCACCCTCGAATATGTCCTTTATTTTTATTATTTTAGGATCATAAAGTGCCATAGTGTGGTTTTCACTTAAACATCTGCACGTTATTTGTATTTCATTAATTTTGCAACTGAAGGAATCAATCCTCTCCATAGTACACCCCATGTGTCTAGCTCTATGTCAAAAGATTATTTTTGATCTACCCATGATAATTTGTCATGGATTCCTATTAATTATGAGATCTCTTCATCATATTTGAATAAATCAAGAATTGGTGGTCCTTGTTGGTCCAAGTCAATGAGTTGTGGGTATACTAAACCTATTTCAGCTGGTTGGTTGCTTAGAGGAAAGGATGTTATAGATATCATGAAGAGGTAGTTATTCTCAAATAGTTCAACAACATCAAGGGGAAATTCATCTAAGCTCATATCATGTGATGTAGGTAACCAAGAGGAAGCCTCAACCCATTTAGTGGAAGTACCTTTGCCATTAAGGGTGACCTTACTAACAATACAACCTAGGCCAAGATTATTTAGGTGTTTCTTAGGAATGATGGGTTCTAGCAAACCATTTTCATTTTTTCCTAACTTCTCATTCTTCTTATAGCCCCATCCCTTCATTAACTATAAGCCTTTTTTTCATCTTCCATGGGAAGAACATGGACAGGTCATTCATCTTGGTAGAGGAGTTTAGAGACATCTTCCTCACTAATATCTTCTTGGTTTAGACCCCCCCACTTGGTGAGGGTAGTAGCTTCCATATTGATTGTTTCGGGCTCTTTGTTTCTAGATGTGGGTTTCATGTGGGATTGAGGAGAAAGAGGTAGCTCTCCTAAGATAGAGGTATTCTTCATTAGCTTATAGTTTCCACAACCATCATCCTAGATCATTGCTTTGATGTTAGGTATACTATACACAATGGATGCTTTTTTTTTGAGTTCGATACAAGGGATGATGGGTCAACAAATGAGGAAGATGATACAAGCCCTTCATCATTTTTGGGTATTTCGGAAATCTTATAGAACTTTCCCTCAAGATTCTTGCAATAGTAAAAATGTTTAGGACCTCCATGGATGGTAATTTCATTGCCCTCGAAAGAAAAATTTACACACTGATGGTAGGTTGAGGGTATAGCTTTTAGGGCATGAATCCATGGTCAACTGAGTAGGATGTTACAGTGGAGATCAAGGTCTAACACTTAGCATGTAGTTTCTACAATGATAGTTTCCACTTGGATGAGTAATGTAATGATGCCTTGTGATGCGCGCTCCTAGTCATCATATGCTCTAATGGTGGTACTCTTTTATTTCTCAATGGTATCCTCTGAATAGCCCAGGTTCTTGATTAACTAAAGGTTACAAATGTTTAGACTAACACCTCCATCTACCAAGACTCTTTTGACCTTATTCTAATGAATGACAACCTTAAGGTGTAAAGAATAGTTATGTGATGGTTGTGAGGGTAGATATTGTTTTGAGAAGGTAAGGAGATTCTTAGAAATGTGCTCTTCCATAGCTTGAAGCTAATTTGTATCAATATCCTTGAGGATAGATGTTTTCAATAAAGATCTATCTAGGATTTCCCTATGCGTGGGTGATAGCCTTAATAGTTCTAAGATTTAAATCTACACGAGGATCTTCTTAAGCCGGTCTCAGAGATTGTACTTGTAGGGATTGGATGTTGGAAAAGTAGGTTGTGCCCTAGATTGGGATGAGACTCCTTGGATGGTAATTTTTCCACATCATGTGGTGACTCTGCATTATCCACTAGGCCCTTTGATGATGGTGACAATGGTAATGATTCTATCACATGAAGAAACCATGTTGGAATAGGTATGCTACATTTTTGTGCAATCCTTAGCTTTTCCGGTATTGTTCACTTTGTTATGATCTGGCATAGGGCTTTTGTATATCTTAAGATCTCGATTCATGGATGGTACCTCAATAGATATGGTGTCATTTTCTATAAGTTCTTGGATAATATTTTTGAGCCTCATGCAGTTTTAAATTTTATGTCCTTTGATTTTGTGAAAGTCATAAAGATCATTCTCATTGTACCAGTATGGTTTCTCTTGTGGTTCTTGGTAGTTTTCAAAGTTGGGAAGTGTTATTAGGTTTGAATCTACCAAATTTTTCATGATGGTATCAATGGGTTCTGATAACTTTTTGTACTTGCATTTAGGATATTTTTTCTTGTTAGGGGTTTACCTCTGTTGTGTTTCAATATTGTTGATCTGATTGTTCTGAGGAAGTTTCATCTGCTGCATAGTTGGTTGAATGTTAGCATATTGATTTCTCTTTGTCCTAGGAGAACTTAGGACCACCTTAGCATCTACCATGGCATCATTTGTTACATTCTTATTCTTAGCCTAGACATGAGCCTTGTCATTTGAAATAGTCAATGCATGATGGTATTTGTAAGCTTGGCTATTTCCCTATGAGATTACAAATCTCTCAATCTTAAGGGCTCTAGGTACTAGCTCATCATAGGATGTGATGCACTGCATTGTCAACTGGAATGATGGATCTAGTTCTAGATTTGCAATGATGTTCCCCACTTGTTATTCATTCAGAAGAGGCCTCTTTCTCTTACTAGATCTTTGTCTCCACCACTGCAAGAAATTAGCGAAAGATTCTCCATTTTTTTTGTCTGAGAGTATACAACTCTTCTAGGGTTATGTCCATGTCAAGGTTAAAGGAGAAGTGATCAATGAATCAGTGATTTATAGAATTTTTTTGATACCCAACGGAAGTTTGGAAAACCAATCCATTGCAAGACCTATTAAACTTTGAGGGAAGAGATGCATCAAGTAGGAATCATTATAGGCCAGCTCCATACACATGGCATTAAACTCTTTGACATGGTCAATAAGATTTCCTCTTCCTTTGTATTTATCAAATTTGGGGAATTCAAAGTCGAGAGGGAATGGTACCATTATGATGTTTTGATCAAATGGATATGGACATAAGTTATGTGTATGGGGTTTCTTTGTCTTTCCCTTCCAAAGATCCTGCATTTCTTGTGATAACTCCTTAAGTTGTGATGCTAGATTATCTTACAAGTTTGGTGGAGGAACATACGTTACGTATTGTGGGATTATGGATGGATTATATGTGGGATTATAATATGATAAAGTGTTTTATGGTGTGTATGGAAGTGTGGGATTTTGTGGAGGTGATTGAGGTGTTGATGCATATGTTCCTAACACGTTTGTATTGATGATGTTCTATTGAGGATTATAGTAGGAACTTTGTTGTTATTTTTGTTGGGCATACTATTGAGCTGGCAAAGCTTGCTATTGTTGTTGAGCCACAAGGGCTTGCTATTGTTGTTACGTCATGAGGGATTGTTATTGGGCTTGCGCCATGAGGGATTTCTATTATTTTTGTGCTGCTAAGGATGCTTGATGGCTTGCTATTGTTGTTGTGCTACTAAGGATGCTTGATGTGCCACTAAGGCTACCTGCTATTGTTTCTTCTATTGTTTGTTGCTTGTTGTGACACTAATAATACTTGTTGTTGTTGTTGCTTGATATGACTCTAAGGTTTCTTGTTGTTGCTGTGCTTCTAGAGCTACTTACTATTTTTGTTTCTATTGGATGACTTTTTGATAAGCCTATTATTCTTTCTATAAAGCTAAGACATGCACTTCCAATGTAGGATCAATTGGTTGTTGGTAAACTTGTGATGGATTGTGGGTGTTGATGTTTTGAGTGGGTAGTGGATTGGTGATGAGAGTTTGGGGGCTCCCTTGGTTTAAAATTCCTTGGAAGATGGTGGATTGCAATGGAGGAACGTAATTTTGAGTTCCCATTTGATTTTGCATGGTAATAGCGACAATGGGGAAAGATGAAGATGGTGTAATTGGATTTTGCTATGGCAACAACATGCTAGGACCTTGAGTCCATTAATTGAAAAGGTTACCTTGCATAAGGTCTTGAGTATTTCCTTCTATCAAGGATGTGGTCAATGGGTTACCTAGGTTGATGGGATTCATCACCAAGGGATTGTTTTGATTCAGGTTGATGATGGATAGGATGGATGTGTTTTGTGAAGCCAATGGTGTAGATGAACCAGTTAGGGGTTTGGACAAAGATGTCCCTATTTGTGTTAAGGGTTGATTTTTCATTACGGTGTTGGCATGCACTTGTGGGTCACTTTGAGACACTTGTCCACACTTCCTTGTGGGATGTTATGCACACTTATGGTACTTGTGTGGATAGATGAAGATGGGTACCCTCAATTTGTTGATGTTGTCATGGATTCATGAAGTGTAAGTGGTTGATGTTGATTTTGGGGGTGTTTGAGAATGGTAAAAGTTCCAAATGTTGGTGTAAAAGTAGTGCATGGATTGGTGTTGAGACTACCCACAAGTGTATTTATTTCAAATGGAGGAGTTAGACCTAAGTCCTTGGCAAGACTAGTTGCAAGACTAAGAGTGGATGATTTATTTAGCCCTAGTGATGGAGTTGTTAGGTTTTGTGTTAAAGGTCACACAAAAAAAGATGGGGAAACTAGAGCAACATTTTATAAGGCTTGATGTTCTTGTTTGTGCTCCATGATTTCTTCCTTTGTCAGCCCAAATAGGTTTTTGTAACGTCTTCAATCTCATATGGTCCTGATGGAGATGATGGTTGTTGTGATGGGGTGACTTGACTTCTTGGATCAAACTACAAAGGATTGGGATCACTTGAGGTGAATGTGACTTTGGTTTTCTCCATGATTCTCTTGTATTGTGATCTTGTATTTACCATAAATTTTGAGTCACCTATGGGAGAGTTATGTTGAGATTTGTAATGTTTAAACTCTTTAGTTGACTCAAATCTAGGTAAAAGGGATTCTTTAAGTCTTTTTGGAGCAATGATGATAATGGGGGATGAAAATATGGATGATTTGTAAAGTTATTTTTGTAAATGTATTGGGACAACACTTTTTACTTGAGTTTGATGTTTTTGATGTTAGGATAAAGGATGTTTATGAACTTCGAAATCTTCAGGGTAAACTTGTGACCTTCAAGATAAACAAGTTCAAAGATGATAACTAACTCAACTAAGTGCATGTAAAAGGATACATTTCACATACAAAGTAGCTAAGTTAGGGGTTGGTTTGAAATATTTTTAAGTCAAAAAGTGTTCGTGTATTCAATTTTTTTGCAAACTTTGGTGAAGTGTAGGATGAATTTTGATGGAGGGGTGAGTGAAATGTTTTGACCTAATGTTGACCTAAAGTGAACCTTTATTTGATAATACCAAGGTAGTGAGAAACATGGTAGACCTCAATATTTTTCAAATCCTAAAGACTCAATGTTTAAAATAGGTTCATTATCATGAAAAAGTCTTGGGTTTTGACCTAAAAAAAACATATTCAAGTCTATATTGTTACTTGAAACTTGTTTATATAAGTTGTATACAATATTGGTTTTGTTTTGGTGAAGTGATTAAAGGTATTTTTTGAGAGATTTTGGAGTAAGATGCCTACGTTTAAAGTGACAACCTATAGACCTTTTCTTGGGGATTTTAATTTTGCATGAGATCATTTAGAGAAGTCTAAGTCTATGGAAGAAAAGATGATAATTATTGTCACATGGGTGGTGGTAATATGGGCCTTCAAACCTCAATATCAGTTTTTCCCTCTTCTTCATCTAAGATATTTTGTTCATTTCTTCACTGAGCTAGTGTTTCTTTTATATCAAAAGTGAGGCCTCTCAAACTGCTAATTATATTAGTTTGTTCACCTTGAATGAGTTAAAATTTTGGTTGAATAATAGCAGGTGTAAGATTAGGTTGATCAATGGGATAAATCAGTCTCCAAATGGTCATGTGGGATTCAACTTGTCAAGTTATCTTGCTTAAGTGAGTTTATTTTACCACAAACACTTGTCTTGATTATGTTTTCAAACTAAATGTCTATGTCAAAAACATCATAAATTTCACAATTCCCATTTTATGAAAAGGATGAAGTTCAAGCCCTAGTTACCTATGTTAACTTTGGGAAGTATGGATTGAGATATAAGTCAAGATATTTAAAATTCTGTAAGGATACAAATCCTTAGGACAAACATTAATATCAAGAATTTTTCAAAAGGTATCCATAATTTGATGAAAGGGTTTCAAATTTTGAAGAAGATTGTGAATGTTTGTTTGCAACATTTTGGAACTAAGCAAAGTATTAAACTAACTCACAAGATTTTACAATCCAAGGCTCAAAAACTACTACTTGTTGAATCCCCACTTGGATTTCTCCAAGCACTAAGACAATGCAAAAAGCTAGAGATTTGAAAACACTTGCTCCCCTCCACGACACACTTCTCGGGACCACCAAATTTCAAATCCTAAAGATTTGTTTGTTTCAACAATGAATAGTACAAATGTGGGGAGGCTTCAGAACGATAGTTCCAACACTATGAAGCATGAAGGTTTTTGGTTTCTAAACAATGGTTCTTATTAAGGGATTTTGTTCAAGGTGACCATACACATGGAAATATTAGCTTAAGGTTATTTCAACGAAGAGGTCTCCCAGTCTCTTCCTAAGAAGAGATTTTGACGTATCACACAGATACTAAGGGTGAAACTTGTTAGTATGACACATCCACGGGTAAACCCATAATAGTGGGTTACAATTTTTTCCATGAAGGAAAATTAGAAATTCCAATCAAAAAATTAAAATGGATTACCCTTTCTAATGAAGGGGGTTCAAATGAACCCCCCACCCCCTTCTAATTAACCCTCACTTACACCATATAGGGGGGTTCATTTGAACCCCCTTCATTAGAAGGGGGTTCAAATGAACCCCTCTTTTTTCACATCCCCCTCCACCATTTCAAAATTTATGCATTTTTTGACTATCGAAGCCAAGAAAGGAGGTGTAAATGGATTAAACTTGATAAACCAATGTGGAGGATTGTATTGATTGAAACATGATTTCCAACATCTATAAATTTAATAAATTTCATTTTTATTTTATATTTTATTTTTAGTTTTATTGAACATAAGTTTTTCATCGAACATCAAGTTCAATGAAAAATCATTGTGGAAAAAAAGTAAATTTGAAAAAATATATATGCACTAGGTATTGATGTCGTCATTCCAACAAAAAAAGAAAAATTGAATTTCAATTCATACCAACAAAGTTATGCGAGCCGAAGTGCACCTATGTCTAAATTATAATTGGTTTGACTTCAAAACTTAATTAAAAGAAAAATATTCAACAAAACATTATGAAACAAAATGAAAGCACTAGGTACTAGTGTTATCAACCTAAATTCAAAAGAATCAAAATTTTATGCTTTCTAAAAACAAAGTTATGCGAACCGAAGTACACACTTTTAAAAAATGTTGTTTACTATTAAAAAATGATTATCAAAGGAGAACAAAGAAAAAAAATCACTTTTTTTTTTAAAAAGAATTTAAAATCTATAGAAAAAATATCACAAATCACTAGTTTACATCATTTTAAAATTCCTAACATTTTACCTACTATAAATGTTAGAAAGTGAAGTCATTTCTAAAATTGTTGATTTCAATGTCAAGTTTGACCAAACAGTGTAACCTGATGGCACTCTCAAATTTTGCAAATTTGAGATGCCTATTTCAAAATTTTTGCTTTTGCACTTTCACGAGTGCACCTGAAGAATTTGTCTAGGGGGACCAAGTTTGAAGGCTTGCATTTTGAAGCCTGTTGATTGTCATGTAAAACCCATTTGTAGACATATTTTATTGACCTATGTGAGTGTGTGTGTTAGTTTTCAGCTTCCCATGATGAGTTTTGACAGGGCTTCAAAAAGTGAAGCTGAACGGTTTTGACACTATTCTGTTGTTTGCAGATGTACAGTTTTGCGAAACAACTTCCTGTTTGAGCTTCGATTTCCCAACCAGTTGACTGTCATGTCATAAATGAATGTTGTTCTATGTTATCCATACCTAAATGATCTCACATGTCAGTTTTCAAAGCCTCATGATCTGATTTCTTATTTTTAACAAGTCAAAATCGAATGCAGTTTGTTCAGTTTTGCATCTGCATTCCTGACAACCTTTCTGAAAGGCCAACCTTGAGCACCTAATATATTTTGATGGGAGATGATTCAAGTAGATCCATCTTGGAAACATACTCAGGGTACCTAAATGTGATTATCTCTCCAGTGACGGCCTCTTAGAAGGTGATTTGATATTTTTGCAAAGTGGTGACTTGGTGAGCCTTGATTGGTTCTAAACATGTGCAGTTGCAGAAATGTCTGATTGAAAAACTTTGTCGATTAATATCTTGCACCTCAGGATCTCTTTTTTAAAACCGTCTTTTGCATTGAATTCTTAGATCAACTGTTTGCATTATTTCTCAGTGATAGGATCTCAAAATTAGTTCAATTGGGTCAATTAATTGTTTTCTGATCGCGACAGGGCTAAAAATGGTGTTCCGAAATTTTCCAAAGTTTGCAATTATAATGAAAACCCATTTATTATTTTTCTCTAAAATCTCTACATCTCCATTTTCATCAAGATTGAAGGTCATATGATTCATTATTTTAATGTACTTATGTTGTGGCAAACACATCTCGGAGGCCAGTTTACAAAAGAGGTACCTAAATTTTAATGGCTTGTAAAAATTAGAGGAAATGGGTTTTCTCTAAATAATTTATTTTTCCTTGACACAAAATTTCATGGCTTCAGGTGCTCCGGTTTGTTCGCAATGAAATTTCTCTATTTGACTTGCACGCGGAATCAAATTTTTGCCTAGTTCTAATGTTTTAAATGTTTATATTTAAAACATTTCAAAATTGTTTTAGGGCATAAATATTTTCTAACATTTGAATGGGAGGAAAATAAATTTTAATTCTTTCATCCCATTGGTTGGATGCTCTCAAAACAAATTTGGAAAAGCTTCAAAGTTCACGACAATTGAAAACTGAAGGCCAGGAGCAAAGGATTGTGGAAGCAGGCAAGCATGAGGGATTTTTCTTCTGGCATTAAAACTATTAATCATCACCTACATGGTCATTTAAAGTATTTTTGATACTATATTTGTGATAAGTTTATTTTTCATACCTGTTGTGAGCATCTGTGCGCAAAAATCAAGCTGCAATCACGTTTTTTTGTCTTCATGAGGTTTTTTAAAGACATTTGCAAGCTAGGAAATGTTAGTGCAGATAACCATTCCCAATGCATTGGAATATTTTTAAACAAATATTCACATGTTTTTGAGTATCTGGTAATGCAAAAACTGGCCTTTCATTTATAAAAACGACCCCAGTATTTTAAAAAATGTCACAAAACGTATCAAACTTGTTTGAGGAAATTCTATTTTTAATGTGTTGTTGCCTCCATGACCAGAGGATGGAAATCTATCAAAGCATTCCTAGAAATAATGGAGACCCTCGCGCTAGGTGAGGGAGGAGCAATGACAACCAAGGTTGCAGAGGTGAATGCCATTGCCAAGAAGAAACAAGCAAAGCCCGAGGGAGTGCAAAATGGAGGATTAGGGAAAACCTCGCAAGCCTCGCGAGAGTTGTGATGTCATTTACCAAAATCTCATGAGGTGTGTGAGGCAAATGAAGAGGTGGGCCTCGTGAAAATTCCCAAAAAGGCAAAGTATTTAAAATCTAAAATGAAATTTGGCCAATTTCAACCTTTACTCGCACACCTCGCAAAATACTTGGTGATGTCATGGAAAATGTGTGAGGTGCGCGAGGTTGATGAGTGAAGGAAGAAAACATTTAAAAATTAAATTTTTGTGTGCATTGTGAGGTGGGCCCAGGTGAAATAATGCAGAAAAGTATTTGAAGAGGCCCGTTTTATTTTTAATTACATGGGTGGGTAAATATTTTACATGAATGGGTAAAATATTTTAAGTGAAAAATGGGCACATAGATATTTTCCAAGAGGTAAAATGAAAAAGGTGAGTAAAGCATAATAGTGTGGGTAAAAAAATTTACCAAGAAATTTTAAATTTTCCACCGTAGAAGGCAATGATAGTAAAAATAAAACACAGTGAAAGGGAGCTTAAATGGTTTTTACCCCATGAGTAAAATAGAAGAAATATGGGTAATGTGTTTTGCCCGTGAGATGTGTGTGGGGTATTTTATTTTTTTAAATGGAGTCATGGGTGAGAAGTGAAAAGGTCATTTTTCTTAAATTTTTCCCAAAGGATTCATGTGATGGGTTAAGGTATGTCTTGCAACTCTAAAATGGGTGCTAGAATCATTCTTTTATTTTCCTGGTGTTTTGGAAAGTTTTGGAGTTAAGGGCCCAAAACTGGTTTTGCACAGAAACTAGATTCCAAGGGTGAAATGTGGGAAATAGTGTTTATATTTGTTGTCTAGCTTGGAGGAGTGTTGGGATTGGTCCACTAGGCCTTTTTAATCTTGTTAGATTCCTTGGTTTGGGAGATACATGTGACAGTTTGCAGATGCTTGGCTACTAGTAATGTAGATAGTGAACAAAGGAACTAAGTTTGTGTGTAAGGGCATACTTCTGAAAGGTTTCATTTTTGTTGTGCTAACTCAAATAAAGATTTATTAAGCAAAGAATGGTTTGGTTGTGCCTTAAGAATTATAGTTTGTGTTTGTAAACAATGGTGTCATTATGGAAGATTTAAAACAAGTTGTGAAAGACATAATCACTGGTTGATGTTTTGAGGAACCTAGTTGATTGTAATCAGTTATTTTCAAGATTTTCAAGGTGTTTTGAAGGTCCTTAAAAGGAATTGGGAACTCTTAACGCTAATTTGATTATACGAATCCAATTTTTTGTGAAGGAAAATATAGTTGAATAAGTGTGTCAAGAAAGGTGTTGATATCTTCCTTTGTACTGCATCAGTTTGTGCAGAGGTATTGGAAGGTGTTTGGACCTTTCAGAGGAATGGGAGAGGCTTGGAGTTGTATTAAAGGATGAATTTTCGTGAATGGTTCTGAGTTTCTAATCAAATTTATGCTATGTTACAATCAATTTTATGATGGTTAATCTATTTTTTTGAGTCTGAGAAAGAGTTGAAACCAAGTTCTAATGTTTTGATGAAAAGATGATTGAGTTTGTTTGTTGATCTTCTTCAATTTAATTTAGGGTCAAAAGTACCCTTGATGATTTGTGGATCTTGGTAGATGTTCTGTATCAAGTTTAAAATAGTAATTGGCAAGTGTATATAATTGTGTATATAATGGTAATTTAAAATGTGCATTGAAAACCTAAGATTATAATGACAAACAAAAATGAAAGCAAGCCATAATAGAATGAAAGAAAATTTGTAAAGACTTCACATACCTAAAAAACCAGACTTTCTAATGGAGGAGTTCAACCCAATTATGTAGCCTTAGCTTCTTCTTTCTTCAAACTCCACAACAATTTGACTTGTTCAAAAGCTTGTTCCCCTCCAAACTTCAATTGTATATCAATTTTCAATGGAATTCAAACTTCAAATGATATTATATGTCTTTAAACATCGAAACTCTACTATTCCATGAAAAGGTGGTAGAAAGATCATGGAAAAGGTGATGGAATGTCAAAAACATGCTTGCACACTTCACAACATCATCAAAAATCCATTTTTTGTCAGAGCACGTGCAGAACCAGGGGAATATGCAGACTGTGGGCCTTGAAATCATGGGTATATAGAGTTTTCTACCATTTTAGTGGAGTATAACATGCGATCGCGTTATAACGTGAGCGCGTTATGTGAAATATGGTTTTCTTTTTATATTTCTTTTCTCCCTCTTTGTCTTTACCCTATATCCTAATTCTATAGCTGTCCCCTGCACCCTTATAGTAGAGGAGATAGAGGTGAGTGTGTGTGTGTGTGAGAGAGAGAGAGGTAGAGGGAGAGTGGGAGAGGGATAGGGAAAGGGAGAGGGAGAGGGTTAGAAATAGAAAGTGGGAGACATGGAGGTAGATAGGGAGGGAGAGAGGGGGAGAGTGGGAGAAAGAGAGAGTGGGAGAGAAAAAGGGAGAGAGGGAAGGAGAGGGAGTGGGAGAGAAAGATGGAGAGAGGGAGGGAGAGGGAGAGGGGGAGAAAGAGAGAGTGGGAGAGAAAGAGGGAGAGAGGGAGGGAGAGGGGGAGGGGGAGAAAGAGATAGTGGGAGAGAGATGGAGGGAGAGGGAGAGGAAGATGGAGAGAGGGATGGAGAGGTAGAGGGTTAGAAATAGAAAGTGGGAGACATGGAGATAGATAGGGAGGGAGAGAGGGGAGAGTGGGAGAAAGAGAGAGTGGGAGAGAAAGAGGGAGAGAGGGAGGGAGAGGGAAACTCTACCCTAATCCCTCAACCCTCTTGAATCTTAAACCCTCAACCCTTAAACCCTTAAATACTCAACCCTAAAACCTCGACCCTCAAACCTAACCCCTTAAACCCTCTACCCTCTACC